>JAVIWB010003131.1:0-423909 GCA_031893035.1 Dermolepida albohirtum
GTTCCACTGAAGCAGTTTCAGTGCAACAAACAGTAGCAGTAGTTGAGCTCTGAAGATGTTCCTTCCATACGAGTGGGTGCGAAACGTCGACAGTTATATCAGTGACGCGGTTCCAGCCCGGAATCCCAGAAGAAGCATATAATTTATTAAATTTCAAGATAAGCAACCAAAAGACGTCCTTGTCACTATTTTTAAAGACAAGAAAATTGTGAATAAATTGAGCTTCCTAAGTTCATAAGAAAATTCGATCTAATGTCATAGAAATAATAGACAGTAATCATAGACCAACCTAAATTCATATCTGGAAATGTAACCCCTTCACTGATAACTTGTTTCTGGTCTTGTATAACAATAAAAGAAACAGTTACATATTCTCATTTTCTAAAGTATCTGTTGGTTTCAAAATACATTTTTTGTAATGCGTCCTCATATTGCTGCTTTGAGAAAATGCCAGTCCACATTTTTGGCAAGAATATGGTTTTAGTCCAGTGTGAAAGTTCATGTGAGTCTTCAAATGATGCTTTTTTGTAAAACTTTTTGAGCACAAGTTGCAAGTGTAAGGTTTCACACCTAAAAGAAAGGAGTCCATGTAAAGGTATATGCAATATCTGTAATAAATTATATTGTTAATACATTTTTTATTATGTCATATTTACATTAACCTTCTGTCTACTACGTGGTTTCAGTAGAGCCATTTTTACACTTTCTTACCTTTTGTACTACCAAATTAAAGTCATTTTTTTTCTGATTCTAGGACTTTGCCTAAGTAGGTTTGTAGATGCGTGCTTCTGCAGAGTAATTTGATCTTCTTTTAGAATATAATTATCGGCATGAATTTAGTCGCACTAATTACCGTGTCCAATCGACCCTATATTACATTATCACAAACGAGTAAAGGATACAGCTTTATTATAAGAGGCTTTCTTGGTAGCGCTTCTTGATTCGTGTGTGACTTTGGAGCTTCCCCGGCTTCGTAGAAGAAGAATTTGGAGTTTATTTTAGCTTTATTTAGTTTTATCAGCTTCAGTGTTGCTTATGTGGTTTCAAGTGTAGTCGTACGTGTTTTATATTTTGGGAATATTTTCTAAATAAAGGTATGTAACAACAATTATATTATACTAAGAATCTTTCGTAATAAAAATTTGTGATCACGTGATAGGTGTTGCTGTTATACCTCTAGTAAACATGGCACTAACACAAGAAGAGCTGATAACCCTAATGAATGAAAATAGTGAGGTGAAGTGTGATAAAAATTCCATAAATATGAACCCTCAGATGATGATGGGGAATCTGATGATGAAAGTGTGGCTACTAAGTCGCATAGTGACGATTATAAGATTGAGAGTGAACTCGATGATTAAAATTCATAGGTTGTTCCATGGACTAGCAAAATCTTGACGTCGAGAAATAATCAGCAGCAGTGACACGCAGAGATAATTGTAATTGAACAAGGAAGGAGAGCCCCTATAGCGAGAGAAAGCAGGTCCTACGCGTTTTGAGAATCGCGAAATTAATTCATCTTCATTTATATATATACAGACTTGTTCATTCTAGTTTATGCGCTGTCCACAAGTGGAAAGAGTGCAGTTAGGTTAAAGCGCGCGAGAAAGGAGGATAGATTATCTCTCACTGGCAGTTTCGTTTTCTCCCACTTTTGTATTGCAAACAACTTCCCCTACTGTATTCACTTATTTGACGAAGATCAAGCTAGAATTCGTCAGTTACCTGAAGAACGAGAACAGAGGGAAATCGAGGTGTGCAGTATTGTTGAAATCGAACCTTTTTTTCTAGTAAACAAATATCTGAAGTAGTTGACGTAAAACCTCTAACAGTTCGTCGTATTCTACACTAGGATTTTTAAAAGTTTCTTTTAATTTTTTCATTGTTTGAAAATCTTTTTAATTTTTAGATTTTATTAGTTTCACGCCAAACGGCAAAACATTTCAAGAAAATAGCCATGTTTGAAAATCTTTTTAATTTTTAGAATTTTCGATTTATTTCAAGAATATTTTAAGTTTAATTCCACTTTTTAATTTTTAGAATCTTCATTTATATATATACAGACTTGTGCATCATTCGTATTGTAGAATTAGACCTACACACATCATGCGCTGTCCACAAGTGGAAAGAGTGCAGTTAGGTTAAAGCGCGCGAGAAAGGAGGATAGAATATCTCTCACTGGCAGTTTCGTTTCCTCCCACTTTTGTATTGCAAACAACATCGCATATTATCTAAAAATTTGGACATAAGAGAGCTGTGTGTAAGACGGGTGCCGCGTTTGCTCACACTGGAGCAAAAACAGTGTCGTGAAGATGTTTCAATTGAGTGTTTAGTGTTTGGATGAAACACGGGTCCATCACTTCATACCCGAGATAAAAGAACAATCAAAACAATGGACTCAAAAGGGAGAACCGGCTCCAAAGAAGGCGAAAACCGTTTCATCTGAAGGCAAGGTCATGACATTGATTTTTTGGAACGCGCGTGAAATAATTTTCATTGACTATCTTGAAAAAGGAAAAACCATACGGTGGTAAAAAATTTGTCAACAATGAAGAGTTCACATATTTATATATATAATTTTACTCTTATTCTTTCCGGGCATTAGTACAGTTATCCAGGTATAACTTCCCTATCGTGCGTTCTGTAAACCTGCAACACTTGTGCAGTAACTATACATCGTGCATGTAACATTATACCATATATAACTTTCATGTATTATACAAAAAATATTAGAATTAAACTTAGTTCAAAGTTTTTTATTTTGTCTACTTTTACATGTATTGTATGCATCAAATAAGGTTTGATTTTGGTTTTAATTATGATAGAAGCAGTTCATTTCTAATGTGGGTTCAATGAATTCATCCGGTAGTTAGTGCGTCTTCCGATATCTTGTAGACAGAAGGTTAAACAATGTGTTGTGAAAGAAAATATCCATTAAAGCACAGAATAATATTCTTGCTTTGTCAATGATTCGAGCACAGGACAGTTTCGATAGGAAAGTAGATCGAGTGGGTTTGAATAATTATTTCAATTTTAATCTTTGATAGAATATTACTCTGTTTACTTTATCAATTAACACATATACAAATGAAATTGTTTCTTTTGCACTGCATCAAAAACAATATTAATACCTGTATGTAGACGTGCATGTAGACTCATATTGGATCTATCTGCAAAACTTTTACCACATTCTGGACAGGAGTATGGCCTTTCACCTGTATGTACTCGTTGATGTTGTTTTAGTAACATTTTTCTGGAAAATGTTTTGCCGCACGTTGGACACTCATGAGGCTTGATGCCTGAAAAGAAAAAGGTATGAAAGAAATTGATTGCGAAATCATCTAATATGCAGTCGAACTTTTATAAGTCGAACTTCTAATTATAAGTCGAAGTATCTTCAAATCGAAATATATTTAGAGGTAACAGGATTTGCTTATCATTTACATGTAATTCAACTTCCATAATACGAACCCCTAGAAGATCTTTATATTTCGAAGCTTTATACAGAAATCAATCCTCTGTAAATAGAATTTCTAGTGAAACAACTTTTTTAAGTGGGAGATAATTTATGTAAATTAAAAACGAAGTGGGTCCAAGGATCGAACCTTGCAGAATACCCACATTAATAGTTCTAGAGCAAGATTTTAAATTGCTACAAATAACTTTTTGAGTCCTATTTCCAAAGTAAGATTTGAGCCAGTTATTAATAGTGCCCCTGACTCCATATAATTTCTATTTGTGTATTAAAATCGAGTAATTTAACCAATCAAAGGTATGAAACAGGTCAATGCACGTACTAATGTAAGGAGTCCACTACCTCTTTTATTCAAAATGAATTAAATTAAAAAGCAACGGTAAATTCATAATATTTTACATCATTGGTATCTCCTCCTTTAAGAAGAGATTTAACAATCGCATGCGCTGCTATTTTTCTATGCATTAAAATAGCAGTACCATAGCAGGCACCACTAAACGCAGACTTAAAAAGCAAAGCTTAAAACATTGTTCGTCGGAAAAAAGAGCAATTATACTCGATCTACTTAATAGGTAAAAACTACAAGTTTTTACAAAATACGCTCTCTCTCATGTTCTGCGAAAATGAATGGAGAGAAGTGAAAGAAAATCGTGATGAAAAAAGGAAAACTAGACCTAGAGAAGACAGAAGCATTACAACTTGTGCAAAGAAGACACCGTTCATAAGTTTAACTGCAATTAAAAGTGAGTTACACCTTTGTATAAGCACCTCTACTAATAGACGAAGATTAATTTTATTTAATGCCGGTGCATACCAACAACACGTACAAAGATCACCATTGATAACATTTCAACTCCAGTACACCAACAGACGGTAAAATTCGGAGGTTCAAGAATCATGCGATAGGGTGGTGCCGTGGTATGTGGTAGACCCTTTACACGAGATAGAAGGCATAATGAATGCTGATGCTTATGTGAATATATTACAAACTGTGCTTCTCCACATGCAGAGTAAAAATGCCACTAAGGTGGCTGTATATGCAGGATAACGATCTGAAGGATGTTTCTCGTAAAGCGTGGTTTCGAGATAATAATGTTCGCGTTTTGGGTTGGCCGGCACAATCGCCAGACTTAAGCTCCATTGAAAATTTGTAGGTGGATTTTAAAAAGGGTGTATCTGCTGCTAAGCCGCAAAATATTGACAATCTGTGGAGAATATGCCAAGCCGAATGGCAATCAATTTCATGGGAGACATGTACGCAACTGCTGAACTCGTTGTCTCACAAATGTCAAGAGGTGATGAACAATAAAGGTCAAGCAACAAAATATTAAGTGTTTCAATCCAATTAACTGAGTAAAAATGATATTTGGTTAGTATTTTAGCATGCCTATTTTAATACACAATTATTTTGTTTGACCAAGAATATAAACAGTTTTATTTTCTCTTTGATATTAAGAAACTTATTTATTTATTTATTGTTATAGTTATGTAACATGTTGGAATAAAGAGCTCAATGAACTTGAATTTCTTTTATTTAATGTATAAATTGATATTTCAGCAACTTTAAGACCACTGCTATTTTCGTGCACGGTACTATATAAATATTGTTTAATATGTACACGCTTTTAGTCGACTGAGTTGGTGTCCTGCATTGATAAAATATTGTAAATGTTTGAGATCATTTAGGAGATTAGACCGAAGTGCACATCTTGGTTTTCAACGGTGCGGATCGCGTACGGAGTTTGTTTTTTCGTACAATTTTTTCGCCGTGTTTTACCAGGTGCGACACTTTGAAATTATCTGCTGATGATGACAACTTGGTTGTCGAAATGCGTATACAGAATTTACAAATAGTTAATTGTGGAAAGGGGTTATATATCAACCTTATTGATTAATTTCTCGAAGTTGATGTCATGCTGTAGACATACACCATTCAATTTAACCTAGAGAAACTTAACAAATAACATGTTGATAAATATTTATCAACAACTGTGGTTTGGTATCCTAGATATATATCTAGGATATATCTTGAGAGACTGCATAATGTAAAGAACAATAACATAATGTAAAGAAATAATGGTCGAGCATTTAGAGAAGGAAAGTATAACATTTACCCACACATTTTAACACACTCGGCTATATATATATATATATATATATATACACCTTTTATGAATCAGCGTAGAATTTTTCTGCAAAAGTTGAAACTATGAACGAGAAAAAATATAATTATATAGGTTTTTAAGTCACATGCGCAGTGAGCAAAAATTTATTAACGGCAAATAAACAAAAACTAAATTACTACAAATGTTCGATATGTCCGCCATTTTGTTGAATACAGAGAGCGATTCTGCGCAAGTAATTGAATTGCACTCTTTGCAAACTTTCTTCATTATTTCTAATTGATTGAGTGGCGTTTTGTATCCTAGCCCAAAGCTCATTCTCCGTGTTTATAACAGTAGAATACACGATGCTCTTGAGTGTTCCCCATAAAAACGAATCACAGATATTCAAATCTGGCGAGCGAGGAGGCCATTTTACAGGTGCGTCGTTTCCTCGGCCGATCCATTTATTAGGAAACTGTGCATGAAGATGATTCCTAACATTCAACGTAAAATGAGGTGGTGCTCCATCATGTAGAAACCACAAGTCACGTCTTAGATCTAGTGGTAAGTCCTCCAATAAGCCTGGCAAAGTATTTTGTAAGAAATCTTAGTAATTCACTCCATTTAGTCGATTAGGTAAAACGACAGGACCTATGATGTTATTGCCGATTATACCTGCCCATACATTAATTCGGAACTCCTGCTGAAAGCGGCCTTGTTTAAAAGCATGTGGATTTTGATCTGCATACACGTGTTCGTTGTGTAAATTTGTAACACCTCTCCTTGTGAAGCATGCTTCGTCGGTGAAGAGAATTTTGTTGTGAAAATAAATATCTCTAGCCCATTTTCTGTGAATAAATCGGCAAAATGTGAGACGCGCATCGGGGTCTGCTGGTAAAAGTTCTTGTACAACTTGCAAATGATATGGATACAGGAGTTGATCTTTAAAAATTTTATGAACAACATCTTTTGAGACTCCTAATTCACGAGACAAGCCACGAGTACTTTTTTGTGGATGAGCTCCTATTCTGTCTAGAACTTCTTCTTCCAAGTCAGGGTTTTGAACTACACGAGGGCATCCACGATCAGCAGTCATTGGTTGAAATCTCCCAGTTTCCCGAAGACGCCTCTCAATGTTTGCAAATGTTTGTCGATTTGGTATACGACGATTAGGATATTTTTGCTGGTATACTGTCACACTCCTCCGACAATTTCCTTCGCAAAACCCGAGAACCAGCAACATATCAGTTTGTTCAGCGAAAGAGAAAGCCATTATTATCAATCGAAGATACAACCACAATTACACAATCAAAATGACAATAGTCAAAAACACTCAATAAAGAAACCGTAATCAAAGATCACAAAACGCACACTATCATTTCTTTTATGACAGCTGTAGAAAACTAAAGGCAATCGTTTTTACTAAATAATAAGCCAACCAGATTATGCGTGTTGCCAGGAAAGCAGATTAAGTTCGAGTCGGATATTATTTTTTGTGACTAAACTGTAACAGATATCAAAAATTACAAAGATACAAAAAATGTCACTAACAAATGTATCTTCTCGGGTAAAAAAAATTAAAGCTCTTAACCTTCATATCAAAAAGTTACAGGCAGAAATGTGCCACGTCATCGATGTTTCATACATTTGCGGTCTACTTATAAAGACCCAAATCATCTCAAAACACGACTTACACTTACTTGAAATGTTGTACCAAAAATAATTAAAATCGATCAAAGTGTTATGTTTTAATAAGAATTTTTTTGTTTTTTTCGAAAAACTTTAAAGCTGAATACCGGCGTAACGATGCGATTTTGGATATAGGTAAGTTTGGTTAAATCATCTTATTTTGATGCAAGGAGTTTGTGGTTAAGCCATGTCCAAGCATTTTGCAGATACCCTGTATATATATATTGTATATATACACCTTTTATGAATCAGCGTAGAATTTTTCTGCAAAAGTTGATACTATGAACGAGAAAAAATATAATTATATAGGTTTTTAAGTCACATGCGCAGTGAGATTTCTACAATCCAAAAGCATCAGGAGATAGTTAATATATGCATTGGACAATAGGGAGCCCAAATTAGAATTATAGAATTATAAAAGTTCATTATAGTGATCATAATGCAGTCAATAAAAACCGAACTTAGAGTTATTTACTAACGTGATTATTGTTGAATATCAAATGATGATGGTCAGAACGTTACAGTCAACGGTGAACGGTACAGAGACATGATTACTAACGTTTCGTGCCTCAATTGCAAGGCATTAATGTTGTAGATGTGTGGTTTCAGCAGGAGGGCGCCACATGCCACACACCGCGTGATACAATGAATTTATTGAAAGAAACATTTGACGAACGATTAATTACACGAAATGAACCTGTTAACTGGCCACCTCGTTCGTGCGATTTAACGCCATTTGATTATTTTCTTTGGGGATATGTAAAGTCGCATACCTACACCGATAAACCTGAAACAATTGAGCACTTTTAATTTTCATTTTCATTGCAGTTTACATTTTCATTCGATGCGTTATTGCCGACATATAACCTGATTTGCTTGGAAGAATATGTGAAAATTGGAACTTCAGATTACGCCATGTACGCGCCAACCACAGCGGCCACATGCTTGAAATCATATTCAAACATCAATACTATAAAATTACCTCTAAATAAGGCCAATCTCACGGATGTTAAAAACATTCTTCTGTGTTTTATTTCAATTTAAAGTTCTCTGGCTCCAAAAACAAACATCCATTACATACATCTGTCTTCGGAACCATAGGGCTGGAATCGGTTGTCAGTCATAGCAGCTCTATCATCTTGTATTGTTATTATGAATATACTGTCGGATTTCTTTGTTAGGAATTATTTTCGTACAGTTTCTTTTGTGTATTCTATGTTATTTATTATTGTAGTGCTATTTGTTACATGTTGACATATCCTGTTGCTTGTGAAACAAAGGAAAAATAAAATCTGATCTATCTATCTACAAATTTAACCAGGAGTTGTTACTGGTAGAAAATAATTTATGATTGTGAAACATACAAGTATCTTCTTTGATTGTGATTTGTTAAAACAAATGAGCTATATAGAATACTATCCACACTATAACATTAAATGTAAGTAAACTGAATATAGTTACAAGTTTCAATTAAATATGAATGTGCGATATTTTGTTTTTGTTGAACGTTTGATGCATTTCATCACGGATGTTTGATTTGTTTTTACTTTAGAAGTATCAGCAATTTTCCAATAGAAATAATAATTCAAGAAGCAAATAAACATAATCGAAGAACTATTCCAATTTTAAGAATATATTTTCTTCACAGTAAAATATGTCCTCCTCTCGAATGTATCATTGCGTCTTTGTCTTTGGTTTCCAAATGCAACATTTCTATTCCAAATGTAGAAATGCGCTTTTATTTGTTTGTTAGGTGGGTAATATATATGCACGTTGAATTCATAAGTGGTATCGTAACCACTTATTGTGAAAGGTGAGTTTAATAAATTATGTACGACTATTAACCGGACGAAAAGTATTCTTTAACGGTACTCCGTATGTATAGTCTTTGGTTAAGTTCATTCTCGAGTTTCTCATGCCTCCCTTACTTTCACCATTACTGTAAGATCATGAGGCCATATATTCTGCTACAATATTCTGTAGCAAATATTATTAGCTTTTATGATTAAAATGTTCAACAATAGGTATGGTGTATGGTCATGAAGAATAAGCCATAAACCAGTAAAATAATTAATTGTGCACATAAAAGTATTATTACATAATTTACGATTAAAAGTTTAACGTAAATTATTTATTATTTGAAGAAGTATTTTTGAATTTTTACGTACTTACTTCTTCAATAATAATGTTGATATTAAAAGTATAATAAAATATTATGTAATTATTCAACCTTTAGTAATCGTCATGCTTCTTTGACCAGACTACTTAAAATAGGGCGTTGCTAAATTTGCCGTGATAATAGTTGACATAAAAGTCGAGCAGTGAAATAATCTGAAATTCCTTGCAAATTAAAAAAATCGCCGACAGATTGTTTACATATGTATGTTAAAAGAGGTTTTTGGAGACAATTTTATGACACCCTCGCGAGTATTTGAATGGCACAAACAGTTTTCTGAAGGCCGGGAAGATGTCGAAGATGATGAACGTTCTGGTCGACCTGTGACTGCGAAAACTGAAAAGAACATTCAGAAAATTAATGAAATTGTGCGGAATGACCAACATCTGAGCATTCGAATGATTACCGGTGTAGTACATTATAGTAACATTAACAAAGAAAGAGTAAGACACATTTTGCATGATGAATTAGACATGACAAGAGTTCGTGAAAAAATGGTGCCGAAAAACCTGGCTCAAGAACAAAAAGACAATCGGATGAACATTTGTTCTGACATCATGGAGACAATCACAGAAGGACCAGACTTGCTCACAAAAATCAACATATGTGACGAAACTTAGATTTTTCACTCTGACTCGGAAACAAAGCGTCAATCGATGCACTGGAAGGTCACCGGATCGCCAAGACAGAAATAAGCATGAATGAACAAGTCGAAATTGAAGGCAATGCTGATCCTTTTCTTCGACATTAAGGGCGTTATCATGACTGATTGGGTACCTGAGGGTCAAACCGTTAATTAGAAATACTACAAAGAAGTCATAATTAAGCTGAGGGAAAGAGTAAGGAAGAAAAGACCGGATTTGTATAAGAATGACTCGTGGATTCTGCACCAGGACAACGAACAACTCACAATGCCCTATCTGTGAAGCAGTTTTTAGAGGACAAGCGCATTGCTGTGCTTGATCATCCTCGGTATTCGCCAGATCTCGCATTATATGACTTATATTTGTTTAAACACATTTTCAGTCTGTTGAACATGTAAAAGCGAAAACGGCAGACTTGTTGAAGAGACTGACAACTGATGAACTTCAACATTGTTTTGAACAATGTTGAACACAACATAAATTTAAATGGGAACCTAGGATCTGCTCTGCACATACAAAGGGTACTAGGAAACTTTTGCAATATGACGCAAAAATGAATCGTAGGAAGCTGCTTGTTGCTGCATGTTGAGACATGGCTGAAATCATCAAAGTTGCGACACAATAAATTAAATAAAATTAGTTTTTTGTTAGAAACAATTCCAAACGTGTTCTCTAATTGATCCGAATAATCATATATCTGTATAATCGAGGTCTGAATAATTGGAGTTACAGGACGAGAGGGACTCCTTTCTTCTTTTCTTTCTCTTCCTTTGTGATTTTCAGCATGCATTTCTTCCTCCTCTTCTTCTTCGTCACTATCAAAAATATCGTTTGCTTCAGTTATCATTTCCACTTTAATATCAGACGCTTCGTCATCAGGCACATAATCCATATCATGATTGTCATCATCGTCTATGAATAAATCGATTTTATCTTCAGCTCCATTTTCTATATCCTTGGCTAGAGCTGGCCAGTTGTGTATGTTATGAAAAACGATAGCCGTACTTTGCGTAATCGCGTATTACAAACAAGTTCCACTTCATAACTCATTTTGAATAAAACAAGCAATCATAAAATTTCGCATGAAATGCCTTCAACGTTATACACAAGTTTACATCTGTAGATACTTACGCCTATGTGTGCGCACAATACTTAGAGAATACGGAAAGCAGTTTGAATGAAAAATTACCAAGAGAAAGTAAAAAAGAACGAGATGAAATATTCAAATGTAAGAATTGGATGGGGTGTTCCTCATATGCCAGGAAAGTGTTTAAACCATCTATAACTGGGTAATTTTTTCAAATAGTTCTTGCGATCAGATGTAATGTATGTAACAGGCACGTTTCATGTAGTGCGACACTCATGTTTAAGGATATATTCCGCAGAAAGCATTGACGAGCCGGCATCAGTAACGAACAACACTATTTGGTGAATGGCTTCGCCGGTACACTTTGACAACCTTCTACTAGCAATTGATCTATAAAGCGGTTAAAATTGGAATTTTTCAGTTTGTCATTGTAAAAGCGCATGATTGTATGTATTAATTCTTATGTTTACTTTAAAATTTTCAGAAAAAACAATAAAGCAGTATCTTCAATACGTCTAACGAACAGTTTCAATCACCCTGTATAGTAATGAAAGAATTTTCGTGTATTTCAAAGAACTTTTATAAATTTTAGAATGTAATTGTATTTGCTGAAATTTATTTGTTAATAAAGTCAGGTTAAAATTATGTATAACGAAACTGATAGGAAAATGCTTACCAGTGTGTATTCTAAGATGCATATTGTAAGCAACTCTTTGATTAAATCTTTTAGGACACTGTGGACAACCATATTCTTTTCTGTCTCTGTGTATTTTCATGTGACTGCTCAAATAACCCTTATCGTTGAATGTCTTTCCACATTCAGGACATCTGGCGGAAAATTCTTTCGTTCCTTCATGAATTGATCTGAAATTTTACATTAATTATTATTAAATAGACTTTTTTTTGAAGTGCATGCAATTTACTGATTTTATTAGTATAAATTAAAATACTAATCTGTTACTGCCACAGAAAATATGCAGGCATATTTTCGAAAGAAGTGAAGCAGTGAAAATAATACATATATTATAATGAGTTTATAGGTTGTGGTTCATTAATATTAAGTAATTATTCTTCAAAAACAATCGGTGTGGTAAAACTCTACGCTCAGAATTTAAAATATAATAAAAAATAAATACTAATATTGCCCTATCTTTTTACGCTAGTTTATTAACAAGAGAACACAGGCAAGTGTCGTTCACTGATTTAAATGAATCTTTGTTTGTTTTTAGAAGGATCTGTTGTAAGAGCAACGGTGACTTTCTTAGCTGCCCAATAGCATATTAGTGGGGTATGAATTGCTAAAAGCTCAACACTACCCTTCCGTGTTTGACTCAATAACTCAGAAGTTATAAGAGATATGTAAAACAAGTTGAGGCAAGATTTAAATTGTTTTACATGCTCCTAACGATGGGGTGAATACCCGGTTGTTCAATAAGTTTTGTCGTTGGATAAGGGATGGAGCTATTAGGTTCGTCATTTTATTTTTCTAAAAATTGTTCTATTTTTTATGAACACATGCTTAACACTACCCTTCGGTATTTGACTCGATAACTCAGAAGCTATAAGAGATGGAAAATAAGTTAAGGCAAGATTTAATTTGTTTTACATGCTCCTAACGATGGGGTAAATACCAGGTTGTTCAATAAGTTTTGTCGTTGGATAAGAGATGGCGCCATTAGGTTCGTCATTTTATTTTTCTAAAAATTGTACTATTTTTTATGAACACATGTGAAGTTTCCTCTTTTTATATTATCTCATTCAAATATTAACAGGTGTTTAAAGTTGACATGTCACAGTTTTTTTTACAACGGAAAAAATTGAATATCGTGTAGTGATAAAGTTCATATTTTCGAAAGGTGTAGCACCAAAATAAATTCATGAACGATTGTTAAAAGCGTATAAGAACTCTTCACCTTCAATTAGAATAGTAGAAAGATGGGCAGCTAAATTTGAACGTGGTCGTAAAAATCTTGAAGACGA
Organism: Dermolepida albohirtum; assembly: GCA_031893035.1. NCBI lineage: Eukaryota > Metazoa > Arthropoda > Insecta > Coleoptera > Scarabaeidae > Dermolepida > Dermolepida albohirtum. Next base: position 13,157 of record JAVIWB010003131.1, read on the forward strand.
TCCATGTGAAAGGCGTCTAAAAAGTGCATCAACATGAGAAATCCTACGAAAATGCAGGATATGGTTTGAGAAGACCGTCGATTAAGTGAGGAAAATTGAGTAGAAACCCTAGGCACCTCATTAGGTAATGCGAGCAATATTTTGATTGAAGTTTTGGGTTTAAGAAAGCTGTGTGCGAAATGGGTGCCGCATTCGTAAACAATGGAACAAAAACACATTCAAATGCGACTTTCTCAGCAACATTTGAAGCGCTTTAGAAAGAATAGAAACGATTTCGTGCGTCGTTTTATTACTATAGATGAGAATTGAGTCTGTTACCATGATCCTCGACCAAAACAAGAGGCTAAAGAGTGGTGTGAATCCGGCACCGAAGCGAGTTAGGGTCCAGAAATCGGCCAAGACCTTGTTAGCATCAGTTTTTTGCGATTGAAAAGCAATTTTTGTTCGTGGATTACCTCCAAACTGGTAAAACGATAAACTCAAGTTATTATTGAAACCTTTTGTATCAGCTGAATGTAAAACTCTCATACGGCTCAAAAAACCATAGCCGAAATCAGTGAATTAAAGTACGAATGAATGCAATATCCACCCCATTCGCCAGATTTAACTCTCTCTGACTTCTGGCTGTTCTAACACCTCAAAAAATTCATGCGTGGAAAACGATTTTCATTGAACAAAGAAGTAATAGCAGCCGCGGAAGTGTATTTCGACAGTCATCCGGATTTTCATTTCAGGGATGGACTCCATACATTATGAAGATCACTAGAATAAGTGTGTTGAAGTTCAGGGAGGTTATATTGAATAATAAAATGTACTTCAAACCATAAAATCGTGTTTTTCCTATCGAATGACGAAACTTGTTGAACAACCTGGTATTTTCCCTATAGCAAATACTTGTTATTTAAATATCACAAATTTTATTTACACTACAAGAATATAGACGCTACGTACAATACACGATACAAACACACGCACACACATTTATATATATATATATATATATATATATATATATATATATGTATATATGCGTAGATGTCTTACGGTGACCTCCTATTAGAATATTTCAGAAGCTATTTTGATTTGAATTTTGAAAATTTGGTAAATTGTATTTTCGAGCATACTCTAAATAAGGTAATAGAACTTATGTAATTAGTAGGAAGTTGGCGTCATATTCCTTAGTTTAAATAGAATGCCCTATATACTATTGCAATTTTGAATTCTTCGTAAAATTTTAGGTGAACTTTTATAAAGTTTTCCTATTCCTAAAACCCGTTCAATATATTATATACAAGTTTGGTATTGTGTTTATATTTGCAGTAAATTTTGCCGTTTACCCATTAATATGTATTTTACAATTACACATATTTATGTATATACATGAAATTCATCGCAAACAGCTGTTGCGATGAGTGGGTTAAAATATACAGTCCCGAGATCTCTGTCAATAATTCCTTGGTATTCAATTTCTTCACAGAAATTATAAGGTACTAAGTAAGTAAATCATTGCGTTAATTACATACATACATATACTACGACCTTACATTCTGACAGAAAAAAACATAGACTCATTCATTTACGGGTACGGTGCGGTAAATGATGATAAAGAGGTTATTCTAAAGTTTATTTGTGTTATAACGGGTCTGGAAATCAAACGGTTAATGCTTGGAGTTAAGTGTTTATGATTTAAAAAAATACTACAGTTTATTTTTTTTTGTTTTGGTGGTGTATTTGAGAAAATTAAGATACTAAAAGCTATTTTTCTGAATTGCATTTTATATAGTCGAACGCGAGTAAAATTCTTTGTGTATCTTCGTCGTGTTTATTACAATAAACTTATAATTAGATAACTTTCACTTATATTAGTAAATGTTTCTAGAGTATTGTACACTATATAATAAAAAAATCACTCCGTAAAAGTGTATATTTTAAAACCAAATTTTGTGCAAATGCGTATTATGTTGAGAGTAACAAATGAGTAAATTTTCTTTGAAATATTCGAACCCTTTACAGAGAATATTTAATAATTTCTTGCCGCTTCGCGTAAATGAATACGTTCTGCTATTCGTCAGGTGTACCGGAAAGTCATTACCGGCTTTTTCGTAAAAAACTACATAATTTTCAAGAAAACGAAAATATTTATTTATAGTATTGGCCATTTGATTCTACACATCTCACCCATCTTTCAGGCAATTTATGGATGCCATCCCAAAAAAAATGTTTGTCTATTGAGCAAAACCATTCATCGAGCCATTTTCTAACTTCTATTGATACGTAAAGGTGATAGTCGAACGGGACAAGGTCTGGAGAATATGGCTTGTGCGATATTATGCTTTCAAGTACTTTCAACGCTTCCTTGACCTGTTTTGCAACATGAGACGGCGCGCTATCGTACTGTCAAATCACTTTACCGTGTCTTCGTGCCCATTCTGGACGTCTTTCTTTCAATGCATGGTTCAAATTGATAATTTGTTGTCTGTAGCGATCAGTATTAACTATTTCATCAGGTTTCAACAGTTCATAACACATTTAACGCTTCTGCCAATTGCTATTGAGTTTGGGTTGGATCTTCATCCAATAACTCCTGCAATTTCGCATCTTCACACTTTTTCAGTCTACCAGAACGTTCTTTGTCTTGCACATCGAAATCACCACTTTTGAATTATCGAAACCACGCCTCGCATGTCTACCAGCAAACGATGACTTTCAGCGTCATACTATGCCAACCTCTAAGGGTAGACAATCTTAGTTTCCTATTTTCCCATTCGGTAATTCTTCTAGGTTGTGTAGAGCATCTTATATGATGTGGCTTATCTTCTTGAAACTGATCTTTTCAACAACGAATAATTGCGGTAGTATTTTTTTACATCCTAGCGATTTCGTGCAATACTCACCTTATGTAGTCCAGTGATATGACCCCGTTCGAAATCACTTATTTGGCTATAATCTGGTTGTGTTCGAACTCTTGGCATTTCAATACAGTATACTATTTCAACCGAATAACCAAACTATATTGATCCAAAATAAAGAAACGGAAAATCTTTTTTTTTATTAGAGTTCGGCAAAAAACGTCAGAAAAATTTAACGCTTGCTTGGTACATCTTTTTTATAATTTATTGTTTTCAATGCAGCAAACGTTAGCATAAAATTTGGTTTAAAGATATTTGCTTTTACTCAGTGATTCGTTTTGTTTGTCAAGTAGTATATTCGTTTTATTTGTCACGTGGTAAATATAATATAGTAATTATAACGCATTTATTCTGTACAGTAATTAAAAGAGGGTAATACTTTCTTCAACTTGGCTTCTTGGCTGGGAAAACGTCTTTGGTATTTCTGCTCCCGACGTTTCGTCTCCATTTGCATGAGACATTTGCAGGGCTTAACTGCTGCTACTGCTATCTTTGTTGCACAGAAACTGTAGGCAGTATTTCGAACACACTAAGTGAAATATAAAGGGTGTCTCGAATTGCGCGGTTTTTTAAGAATAAATAAATTATAGATGGCGCACTGAATTTGTTTGGGTATGTGGGCATTTAAAAAGTGTGATGTATGATATTTATAAAAATGGCTTCGTATACGGTACAACAACGTGTTCAAATTGTTGAATTAGTTTGTGAAAATCAGCGTTCTGTGAAAAGAGTTTTTAGAAAATTACGTGAATTTTATGGTTTACATCCATCTGAAAGCACTATTGGCGAATTATTAAAAAATTTCAAGAGATCGGCTCCGTGGAAGATTAAAAAAGTGAAAAATACAATCGTAGTGGTCGTTCACAAGAAAATATTGGTTTGGTTTGTGAAAGTGTTGCTGAAGATCCTGAAATGTTCATTAGACGACGTTCACAACAACTTGGACTTAGTGGATCAACAACATGGCGTATTTTACACAAGGATTTAGCTCTGAAGGCATATAAGGTTCAAATAACACAGGCACTGAAGCAATTAGATCATTTAAAACGTCGTTCATTTGTCAATTTCATCAATGAACAACCAGCTGATTTTTCTCAAAAAATAATGTTTTCCGATGAGGCACATTTTGAACTTGGTGGCTATGTTAATAAACAAAATTGCCACATCTGGGGTGAGGAAAATCCACGAATTATTCATGAGAAATCTATGCATTCTAAACGAGTTACTGTTTGATGTGCATTATGGTCAGGTGGTGTAATTGGATCTTATTTCTTTGAAAAATGCTGCTTGTCAAGCTGTAACTGTCAATGGTGATCGATATCGTCGGATGATAACCGAATTTTTGTGGCCTGAATTAATGAATATTGATCTAGAGGATATGTGGTTTCAACAGGATGACGCTACACCTCACTTTGCACACGAATCAATTGACTTATTGAGAGAAAAATTTCCTGGACGTGTAATCTCAAGAAACGGTGATGTTAATTGGCCACCAAGATCATGTGATTTGACACCGTTAGACTATTTTCTTCGGGGTTATGTGAAAAGTCAGGTTTATAAAAACAATCCACAATCAATTCCTGCTTTGAAAGATGAAATTATTTGTGTCATTGGTGAGATAGAGCCTCAATTATGTCAAAATGTCATTGGAAATTTTAACAAAACAGTGGACGTCTGTGGAGCTGCAAGAGGAGACTATTTGGCAGATATTACTTTTCGCATATAAATGTCATAACTGATACTTCAATTACCAATAAAAAGTTTTTGAAAGTAAATGCAAATTGTGTTTTATTTATTCTTTAAAAAAACCCCGAAATTTGAAACATCCTTTAGTTACCTCTTTCTTGCAAACAAGCAAACAAGGCGTAATAGTGTAGTTTCCGTTGCTGTAAATAATTGACTTTGTTGTATATTTCTACGTATTGTTTTTGTCTTCAATTTTGGTCTTCTATATTTCGTGACTACTCTTTTTAAAGAATATCTTTCAGATTCCTCACAAGAAATAGTCCATTCGGGGTTTAACGAACAAATAGGTTCATGTGTACCAATCCATCTATCAGGAAAATCATTATTTAAGTGTTTACTTCTTATTCTTGCATTATGAACTGGTGTTCCATTATGTTAAAAAATTATTCACTGTAAATGTAGTACGGAATATCTTCCACAAGCAAATTTAATTTATTTAGAAAAAATAAATAATTTTTTGCGCTCAAGTTTTCATCATATATATATATATATATATATATATATATATATATATATTTCATATTTTCATCATATACACTGCAGACCATAAGTTTGGAATCACTTGCATAAGTTAGGAATCACTTCTGAATATAATGAAAATATTGTAGTGGCTTTAACAAACATTGTAAAAATAAAACAATATTAATATACCAAAACGTTTTATTATAAAATAAGCAGGAAAAAAAGCAAATTTTATTTATTTACATCCACTTATTTTTATTATCAACTAAACGGACTTTTCATCGAAATACCCTCCTTTTGCTTTAATGACGGCAGCACACAATCGCGGTAAACGAGACACTAATTTTGTAAGGGTTTCATTGGGTATATTTGCCCAAGAATCTTGTATAACTTGCCACATGTGAGTCTGGGACGTCGGACACTTTTCACGCACTTTTCTATCCAATTCTTCCCACAACAGCTCTATTGGATTGAGGTCTGGCGATTGTGCCGGCCAAACCATGTTTTGTAAAACACCGTCAGCTTCCTATTGTTGGAGATATCCTCTACATAAATGAGAAGAATGTTTTGGGTCGTTGTCTTGCATGAATATAAAGTTTTCTCCAAGTAATCTCAGACCGGAGGGCACAGCGTTGTGTTCGAGAATCTGTCTGTAACCCTCCTTTTTCAAAACTCCGTCTATTTTCACCAGATCTCCTACACCAGCCGAAGCAAAACATCCCCAAACCATTACAGAACCGCCACCATGTTTTACCGTGGGCACCACACATTGCGGTAACATTTTTTCCGTAGCAGTTCTTCTTACAAATATCCGACGTCTGGAACCGAAGACCTCGTACTTTGATTCGTCGGTCCATAGTATTTTTTCCCACTGTTCTATTGTCCAATCTTTGTGTAACTTAGCCCATTGTAGCCTTTTTATTTTATTTTGCGGACGTGGAAGCGGTTTGCGAACTGCTACACGTCCCATCAGTCCAGCCGCTCTGAGCCGCCTTTTTACTGTGGTTAAAGAGATCCGAGTTTCACGCTCCCTGTTAAACTCACCGCGGATTTGCGAGGCCGTTAATCTTCTATCTCTTTTTGACGTCAATATAATTGTCTGATCTTCCGCAGGAGTTGTAATTTTTGGTCTTCCTGATCGTTTTCTGTCCGTATACCCTCCAGTAGACTGGTATCTTTTAATTGTATTTTGTACACCTTTGTACGATATCTTCATTCTTTTCGCGATATCCCGTATAGAATTTCCCCGATTATGATGACTAATAATTTCTACACGTTTTTCTAGCGATATCTGCTTTCTCTTCGCCATAATCAAACGATGTTTACTGATTCTACACACTTTTATGTGTCTACACACTTTAAATGATACGAACCAACTAAAATATTCTCATTACTTCAAAATGTATAAATACTTATAAATATAAAAACTAAATGTAATTACAAAAGGTTTATGCGGAAGGGTCTGCAATAAAATTTGTCCATTCCAGGTAATCGTTCATTATGCAGAAATATTACCTGCTCGAATAAATAATACCGCACGCAGAGTTTCCTTAATCTCTGGTTATTTTCCAACTATTAATGCATTTAAAACTACATCTTTTATGTAAAGCTTTATAATGTACTTAAGAATAATCCTTTCTATTTATATCAAAGTAATACGAACGTAACATAGATAAATTTTAATTTTTATGAATTTACTGGAACTGATTCCAAACTTATGGCCTGCAGTGTATATGAGAAAGTACCCAAAAGCACCCGGAATGGCAGCGCTGTGGGTGAAGTTTGCCTAGCACGCATTCCTACCGCTAGGTGCGTGTGACACAACTTGTTCTACATTCGGCGCAGTCGGATCTTTCGCCAAATAAGGTTGTGTCTTGTTGTTGCGCATTTTTTTTGTAAAAGCATTTTCATTTGCTAGACGTTTTTTTGTAATGTCGGACTTAAGCGAACAGCGTGCCACCCGATCGGACAGTTAATCATGCATTCTATTTAGAGGTTCTGAGAAGACTGCGTAAGAGTGTGCGACGAAAGAAGTGACTAATAGGGTGCCAGTGTTTATTATTTTAATATATAACTACGTCTGTAACACATTTTTTGCTTCGGTATTGTTCATGCTTATTGCAATGTATCCACATAACAAATATGTAATCTACGTATCTGAACCAATCTAATTGACCGTGGAAACAGATGAATGAGGCAGATATTTAGTAAACATAAAACTAGACAGTTGCTTAAGATACTTAGCATACGGCGAAAGTACACAAACGAATCGCTATCTGAACGTATAGTGACAACAACGTTCTTAACCCCAAGCAGTAGTGAAGACACCGACAACATAGCACTAGGAACTCGCAACATCACCAGCATCCTGCCAGTCAACAATTTATGACGGAACAATGTCAACAAAGGAATCCGACACAAAAATAAAAAACCGAAACAATAAAAAGAAACGTAAAGGAAAGTTTACTTGCCGTATATGAAGGGAGCTACAAACAAGATAAAAAGAGTTCTGTAGGAACACAATGTTAACACCATCTTTAGTTCATATAAAACGATAGTAGAGCTTTCCATTGGAAATTCGAAAGGTAAAATTTTTCCCTAAGAACAAGGAGTACATGGAATAACTTGCAGAAATTACATTCTATTAGTTACACATGGGGTAAATGAACAGAAAAATAAATGTCTGCAAAGAAGAGCACTGAAATGCGGCTAGAACCAAGCGACTATATGATCTTTAGCGCCCAATATGCGTTTATGACAAAAGAAGAATAAATTATAACTTAAAGCGAGTATCTTCTTATTGCTATCGTCTAAAAAGCAATAGAAATAGAAAAATGTCTCAAAAGAACTAAACAAACGTGAATAATGAACAGCGCTTACCATCCAGGTAACTATAACTAACGTGTGATAAATGTGAAGAGGAAGTGAAGTCGAACTGGGAGAGATATGTCTGCAAATATATCGCGCACTATCGAAGACCTAGTTTAGATTGGCAGACATAACTAGATACCTTGCAGAAATCATTTCTTTGTTATTTTGTTCCTATGGCTCTGTTGTTATTGACTTTAGAAAAAATGTGTAAACGAAAAAGTTGTAGGTAATTGTGTGCTTAACAGTCTAACCATATTTTTTATTTAAACTGTAATTTTTGAGTTATGGCAAACTTATGTTTTCTTTTAATGGAAATTATAGTCGGTCATGACTTTATAGCAAATGCCATTTTCAACGATTTTAACGTAACATTATTTTTGTAAATAAAATATGGCCCTTGATTTCTTTTAATCTTCGAACTGTTCAAGTAGTTCGTTGTGAAAACAATGATAGATGCAAGATTCAATAAAAAAAATTACTAAAATTTTTCTTTTAATTTCGAAATTATGAACATAATTATGTCAATAATTATATATAAACATATAATTAAGTTTTCACGATGGGAAATTTAATGAAAATTATATTATTTTCTGCTATTCCATCGTTAATTAAATACACAGAAATTAATTAACACGATTTATGGCGTGTTAAAGGACTCGAAGTTACACTGCCTGGTGGCTTAATTGGTAAAGCAGTCGTCTAGAAAACGGCAGATAGAGGTTCGAGTCCTTCTCCAGCGTAGAAATTTTTAATTAATTTCTGTGTATTTAATTAAAGATGAAATAGCAGAAAATAATATAATTTTCATTAAAATTTCCCATCGTGAAAACTTAATTATATGTTTATATATAATTATTAATGTCATAATAACCTGACTGCGGGTTTTAAATAAATATTAGATCTGTTCCATAATGCGATTTATGGCGTGTTAAAGAACTCGAAGTTACACTGCCTGGTGGCTTAATTGGTAAAGCAGACGTCTAGAAAACGGCAGATAGAGGTTCGAGTCCTTCTCCAGCGCAGAAATTTTTAATTAATGTATTTAATTAACGATGGAATAGCAGAAAATAATATAATTTTCATGAACATAATTATTTTGGTGTGAAATCCTTATTTCGTTGAAGTTATAATTTTAAATAGAAATAATTTCTGAGAAACGAAAAAACAGAGAATGATAAACGACAAGTTAAGAAACAATAAAGGAAATTAAATTAAAGTATTACCAAAACAATGTAATTAAAGTAAGGCATTTAAGACTGAAGATGTTCAAAAAGTCCTCCATTTTGATAATGCCCAATATTAGCAAATATTTGTTGCGACATGTGCCTTTTGATACACCCTATTTTTTACAATGACCCATAAATAAAAATTTCGAATACACAGATCGGGAAGTTCCCGTGAGTTCGGGAATATTTCATTTATATGATTTCGTACCGTTAGCTGTTTATGTAATGTGCCCTACTGTATTGAAACCATTTAATTCATCAACATATTATCAAAATCGTTCTTTAGAAAGTGAAGATAACGATCATCAGTTAAGGGAATGACCAATGACGACGAATTAAGCATTAAATTCAAACTTCACTTGGGGCTTTCTATGGCATGTTCAACATGATGCAACTTGTAAACTGTATTTCGTCCGTCCACAAAATCTTAAATCTAAACTGTAGGCCAGTTTCACACATAGTAAACCAAGTGTAATATTCAATATGCTTATTACAAGTATCAGGGTGCAGTATTTGTATAACTGATAATTTATAGTGTTGAAATTGATTTATTTTATATTACACGTACCAATACGTTTACCTCTGCCTCTTCACTAATGTCTCTTGCGGTCTTTTTTTGGTATACAGAAAAAGTCATACTTTCCCAAATTATCATACGGTCTCTTTTAAAGGTAAGTGTAGAAGGCTCACGATGATCAAAATACTGTTCGAAATACTGTTGCGTAACCTGTATAACATTTTATGGCTCAAAATGTATCACTCACTCATATCATGCTTTTCTTCATTAGAAAAATTCATATTGATAGTTTACGAAATCTCGATCAACATTGTTGCGCAAAATGTAGCACTTACTTATATCATGCTTTTCTTGATTAGAAAAACTCATATTGATAGTTTACGAAATCTCAATCACCATTAATTAGAAACTAAATGATTTGCACCTATCAATAATTGTCGTTTGCCTCTATTAATTGTTTCCATATTGTACTACTTGAACAGTTCGAAAATTAAAAGAAGAAATGATTGTAATTTATTCATAATGGTCATCATCATTTATTTATAAAAATAATTACGTCTAGTGGTCTAGGGTTTCTATTAGAATAACTCAAAAATTACAGCTTAAATAAAAAATACAATTAGACTGTAATATTATTAAGCACATACTTACCTACAACGTTTTCCTTTACATATTTTTTTAAGTCAATAATAAAGCCATAAGCACAGAACAAAATAACAAAGAAATGGTTTTTGTAAGATATCTAGTTAGCCATGCATTTGTTCCAAATAAAAGCTCATTAAATTGAGCTTGTAAAACTGCTTCTTTCCCCATTTAATCGCCTCTCTATCTTTACTAGTTTCCTAGATTCCCATATTAAACATCGGAAAAAAACTCACCTGGTATATACTGTGTCATAATGTTTACATGTAATTATTTCCAACTTTTATGGGGCACAAAAATGTTTTGATAGATGGCATTTGATTCACGCGAATTCTGTGGTTTGATGAATGTGAATGTGTATAATACTAAATCATCGATGTTATACAATTATTCACTTCTATCCAATTAAACGTAAATATTTATACACCATATTTTTCTTAAATTGACACTCGTGCAAATGATAAATGACTACTGTTAAGTAGAATTGAATTTTTTAATGTTATTCACCATAATTAATGAAAATGTTTTGCAAAAATAACTCGAATGTATTTATACCGACATTTGTTCAGCTGTTTTCTTATTTATTTTTGTTATGTCTGTAATTTGCATTGGTTTTATTAAACATTATTTACATTTATATGTATGTACATGAATTGATAAATAATAACTAATATACGTTGACATTTGAAGCGGTAGTTTAGAATAAAATAATGAGTGTTGATAGCAATTCAATTATGTATAATAGTCATAGTCATTTATTCATTTTCAGTTGACCAACAATACAATCTTCTACATTTTAAGGGCAGGGCATGAAAATAGGTAATGAACAAAGTTAAAAAATATTTCTAAATCTACTATATTACTAAATAGTAATGATACTCTTCTAATGTGTACGGCTCCATGTTGCAAAGTAATTTATATAAATTATTTTTCATAACAATAATTTTCCATGTACATACTTTATTTTTCTGGCCAATTCGTTATACTACTACATATATACGCCTATATTCGTTATACTATTTCATACAAGAATAATATGCTCCAAGTTGATATAGTGACAGTCTATGACGCGGATATAAATACTTTAGGTGATAAGATGATATATTTCCACATGTGTATTCTTGGCTGGTACTCTTAAACCATAATTACCATAGTATTATATTAACTTTCTCAATTAGTTCGCAGATGTGTTGCAACGTCCGTCCTATTCACCCTGAAGCTGCTCCGCAAAACGTGCAATCGGAGTACTCTACTAGCGTTCTATCACGCCAATTTCGTGTCTTCTATGAGATATGGGGTGATACACTGGGGTGTGTCGCCGGAAGTAGTTAGAGTGTTTCATTTGCAGAAACGGGCCCTCAGAATCATCTTTGTGATGGGCTACAGGGACTCGTGCAGGGAACGCTTTAGAAAGGATTCGCTTCTAACTTTTTATGATATTTATATACTGAACCTTCTTTGCTTCGTCTTTAAGCACAAGGAGGCATTTTCGAATGGGAATGTAAAGCACAAATATGAAACAAGAGCCGACCATTATCTACTGCCTACTTCTCATTCTACAACTGTGTTCCAAAAAGGTACATATTTTATGGGCTGCAAACTGTACAATAACTTACCTCATAATATTAAAAGTATCAATAACTTCCCCAATTTTAAAAACAATCTTAAGCAGTTCTTGCTTGCGATAAACTGTTACAGTTTAAATGACTTTTTATGTAGAAATTTGTAGTATTTCCTTTTCTTTTTAGTGACGTATTTCTAGCGTATCGTATGTGTAATATGTTTGAGCTGCTATTTTTTGTATGTTCTGATATTATGTATACTTGGTTTTTGAAATAAAATATTATTATTATTATTATTATTCTTATTAGGGGTCTTGAATCAACGCCCTTATGTTTTCTTAATTAACGATTCTCTTGCTTGCTCTCAAGGTGTTCAGTTCAGAAAATTAACGGAGAATGGTGGGGAGTCCCTGTTAACATGATGTTTTAGGACGCCACAATATTGTAACCCCGAGACTACTTCTGCCAATATTGAAACAGATAATCCACAAAATACGTTCGTTTAATTGATATCCCTAATGACAAGGGTCCCTTGTAAAAAATCATAAAAAAGACCTGGTTTACAAAAGAAATAAATCATTTTTCATTGAGACAATGCACCATCTCACACAGCTCAAAAAAAACCATCGCAAATATCAGTGAATTAACTCAAAGTGAGTACCTAGATTTATAAGTAACTTCGATATAACAAAATTAATTCCGAAACATAATTGTATATGAATAAGTAATGCTTATATAGATAACATACAGAGTGTATTGTTTAAATATTTTTGTATTGAAACTACTTGATTTCTCTCATACTCATATCTAGAACATAATGTATACGTGGTTTGTTCAAAAGAAAAGGTGAATTTTGAATTTTTTTGAAAAGTATTTATTTATTCGTCAATATCCATTTTGTCCCCTTCAAAGTAATCCCCCTCAGATATAATGCACTTATGCCAGCGCTTCTTCCAATCCTCGAAGCATTTCTGAAATGCGCTTTTCGGTATGGCCATCAGCTCGTTCTTCGATTCTGACTTTATCTCATCAATTGTAGCAAAACGCTTTCCTTTCATTTGTCTATTCAGTTTTGCTAATAGGAAAAAGTTGCAGGGAACCAAATCTGGTGAATAAGGTGGTTGAAGCATGATTAGGGTGCTGTTTTTGGCCAAAAAAATCACGAACAAGCATTGATGTGTGAGCTGGTGCATTATCGTGATGCAGAATCCATGATTTTTTTCCACAATTCCGATCGTTTGAGCCGTATTGCTTCACGCAAATGTTGCATAACTTCCTTGTAGTATTTCTTATTAACCGTACGACCTGTTGGCAAGTGCTCATGATGCACCACGCCATTGTAATCGAAGAAAATAGTGAGCAAAACCTTCACATTTGATCGAACTTGACGTGCATTTTCTCGGCCTTCTGTAAAGCGCTTGTATCACTTATAAACACTTTTTTGAGACAAAATGGACTCGCCGAATGCCACAGTCAACATTTCAAGTGCCTTGGAGCACTTTTTAACGCAAAATTTAATACATATTCTTTGATCCGTTTTTTTTTCAAAAGTAAAAAATCGAAGAACGCACACGAACGTAACTAAGCTTTTCAGTTGTTAACAACAAACTACTAATCCAAATTGGCTGATAATGCCAACATATGACTAACACATGTCTACCAACATAACAAAAAAAATTTCGATAATCGAATGTACACAGCGCGCGAAAATTCAAAATTCACCTTTCCTTTTGAACGAATCACGTATATACATATATACATATTGTATTTATATATGCTTATATGCATATATGTATCACAAACAATAAGTTAAATGATAATTACAAAATTATAATTATTAAATAAAAGCAATTTCATCCGTCTTAATATTATCTCACTGGATTAATTAATACACATACATACTTATTGTAGAATTACACAAGTACAGCGAAAGCCTTATTGAATGCTATGAAGTGTGCCTCTTAAATGCCTATTCTAAAAACTTTTTGTGCATTGTTTTTGAAACATCATGCACCTTAATGATGAAGAAATATGTGTTAACATCATTAACACTTTCGCATAATATTTAAATTCTTAATTAGAATAGAATCCTTCCCGTAATACTACGTCCAACAGCTATTATTTATTTAATCACTTTCGAATATACCTGGCAATTTTATCATTTGTTATTTTAACGTTAGCGGACAGCTTATAATTAATTAATTAATTTAATAAGTCTTGTTCTTACTAGTATGTTATTCATGACCGTTGAATCAAAATTAAACATGCAAATTGTAAAGAAAACAGTAGCATGTATTTACTCATTAGACTGACACAAAGACATCTATCGCGCATCAACATGATGGATTGATTCTAGCTAAAAATATAAAGAAATGATAATAAATATAAATATGTTTACTGTTGTTCTCTACACTAATGTTTAAATGTTTAAATTATTGAAAAATCTTTAAATAAATTAATTAAAATGACTGTCAGAGCAATAAGGCGATATATAAATTGACCTATTTATAGTCTGTTCGCATCTTACAAAATAGCACATGACTATAGGAGTATACAATATTTATTTCTTTCTGGCTATAAAATTACTATACCAGGCGAGATTCAAAATTAAGGGCTAATCACGTACATATAATAGACGATTGGTTAGCGTGTGCATAGTAACTTTAAATGGTCCATTGAGAATGTAATTTCATATTGCCGTCAGTTTATTGTTGTCTGTTTCGCAAGATAGTATTTTAAAATAAGTGAGGTCATAACAAATTCCGCTTGTTGTTGTGTGTGTGTGTGTGTGTGTTGTGAAATTCGATCAGTGACTAGCCGGTGACTGGTCGATTGTTCCGCTCAATTATATGTTGCCGTAATGAGTGAAGGTAAATGGAAGAATGGCGCGTGCCCTGGGTTTAAAAAAATCTGTTCAAATGTTCACGATGAGTACAAAGAAGTGTAGGTCTAGTGTTTTGGCTGATGATCTTGTTGAGCGTGAGAATGCAAAAGTGAGAGTAAAGAACCGCCTTACGATAAGTAAATTTCGTTTTGATATTTGAAAGGGTCTAAGACAATGTTGAAGCTCTAAGTTATGCTTATAAAGATTGCCAAATGGCATCTGCTCTAGCTTTCTTTTAACACTACCTTCATGAAGGAGATGATATTTTTTCCTACCTCGCCACTGATAATGAAACATGGATTTCGTATACCGATACTGAGACGAAACGACAATCTATGCAGTGGTGTCGTCAAGACCGGAGAAATTCAAACTAATCCAGTCTCTAAGAAAAATCATGGCAATTGAATTCTAGGACCTAAATGGCATACTTTGTATCGATTTTATGAAATCTGGAACAACTATTACATCTTCGGATAATTTCAATTTGAGTACTCGAAATAGATATTTAAATGATACCCATCACTTAAATATCTATTTCAAGTACTCAAATTGAAATTGTCCGTAATCTAGAAATCTGGCCTTCCAGCATTAAAATCTTTCTTTATTCATCAAAATCATTCTTTATTTCGGGTGCAATAGTATTTCGGGAAAACGTAATGTTTACCAAGAGTCTTAATACAAATTTTCGAATATTTCATCGAAACGTGCAATGTTTGAGTAGAGTTACAAGCATTCTTGAGGGAAGTTTCATGTGATGTCATATTTAACATTGGAGATCAATTGAATTTTTTTCACTGGAAGAGTTTAACTCGCCTGGATATCTGGATTTTATTCATATGTATATGTATATACACAGTCTGTCTCAGAGAAAATGAAACTTTTTTAAAATAAAAGCAAAAGCTTACTATTTTCGCAAAATTCATCTATTCTATCCATTAACATGTCGAATGAATTTTTAAGTTCGTTTTTAGAGATGTCCTTCAAGATCGCTGTCGACGCCTTTTTAATGGCTTCGACGTCGGCATAACGCTTGATGCTTAAAATGCCATTTGTAGTTAGAAAATCAGTGATAAGCGTCGAGAGATGAGATGGTGCATTACCATGTAACAAATGCCAGCTACCATTTTCATCATCAACTAATGAATTCCTTGAAATATCAGATTCTACTGGAACCTTTTGATGTGATAACTACCTCTTTGGTACTATCAGACGAGCTATAAACCCATAGCTTTAATTTTTGTCCTGCTTTAAAACCGTAAATTATAGTAGCAAGAGACCGATACATTTTATTTGAAAATTTTTATTTGAGTGATTTTTGCGACATATATAATCATCCTATTTGCTGATACTTCCTACACACCGCACACGTAAGCGCCATAATAACGAGTAATTAGTAAAAATGTTTAAAAAATAATTCGACAATTCAATTAATTAGTATATTAAAATGTAACCTACTTACCTATGATATTTGAAATTTCGTAATTGACTGAAAGATTTTCCACAATCGTCACAATTAAATGGCTTTTTGCTGTCATGTTTCCTTGACGTTAATTCATATTCTCCAAGGTATTCATCGCTTTCGTGCATGACTCTACGTTTCAATGTAGACTTTTCTACCTTAGAATTATTTTGTTCAATATTTTGTTCATCTGTGCTTGTACATTTTTTCTTCATATCTAAAGGTAAACACAAACCATTATTTATATCAGAATCAGTACTATCGTTTTGGGCAATATCTGAGTCGTACATATTGAAGGGCACTTGTGAAGGGCGGTGACTATCCGAAATGTTAATTCTGTTATTATCTGGCAACGTTTCCCTAAATGGAGGAGTCGTGGTTTTAGTGATTTGAATTTTTAAATTATTGTTTTTGTCGTTTTGTTCGATTTTATCTTTTAGGTTGGCACATAAAACCTGAAAAAAAATTGTTAGAATAACTATAAAAGTTGATCAAAAATATCAGCTTTACCACGATGAAGTTTTTAAATCTAGTGCATGCTCTGTGTGTGCTAGTGCTCCAAGTGTTATTATTTTCTCGACTGCTGATAATGGCAGCTTAGTTGAATGTATTCAGATTTAGTAACTACATTGTGGAAAAGTAGTTATTTTTAAGCAACTTTTATAGAGTTAGCCACTGTTTCCATTTTATTTAGACTATATTTAGGTAGTATGCTATGTGATGAAAGAAACGAATCATCCAGTAAAAGTACGTATTTTTAAACCAAATTTCAGATACAAGTTTGCTGTGGTAAGATTAATAAATGACAAAAAACTTAGAACAAAGCAACAAACCCTTGTGTCATTTTTTCCGAACTCTGAGGAAAAAAATTTTTTTTTTAATTTAGTGTCAGTTTAATTTGGTTATTCGACTCTTATACTAAATTCTAAACAAGGCCTAACTCACCCATTACACCAACAAATTGTAGTTTTGAATTACACGGAAATTTTCGTATTGGGACTAGTCGGAGAGTGAGATATCAATGGCGTAGAGCGCGGCGGTGGACATCGCTCCGTTCGCAATTTCGGTTGGTACTCATGGGGGTCAAGTATATTTCATAGAGGCAGGGATCGCTGAAGCTCACAGCCATATTAAATGTAATAATAGTAACATCTTGCGGAGAGTAGAAAAGTTATGTGCAAGACGGGGAAAAGCTACAACAGTGCAGCGCCATCTTGTAGAAAGCAGCGGAATTATGCAAAAACATCAATTATGCTTGGCCAGTCGAAGTATACAATGCAATCTTGTAGCGATAGCAGAGCTAGAGCATGTTCTGGAAAAGTTCTGCTGCGTGATTATTTATCTGGAAGGTTCGAGTACTTTCAAGAGTCTTCCAATACCTCCTACGCTCCGAGGACGCTTTGTAGAAATACGGGAGACAACTAAGAGTTGACAATTTGAAATCGAAGCAACAAGTGCGATCCGAAGAGCGAAATACAGTACGACTAGTGTGTTTTGTGACTACAGTTTTTTAGTGAAAGCAAAAGGTGTTTATTTGTGAATGTTCAATTTAATTAAAAGTGTCTTAATGATAAATTCAGTGCATTTTGTTTACCAAGAACTTGAAGAAGGCATTGTGTAATATTTGCAATGGAGCAATACCATCCCTTAAAGAATACAATATAAAACGTCATTATAAGATTAAACATTCTCAGACTTACTCCATATTTATAGGAAGCCTATGAAAGCCGGTATTAAAGTTGAATAAGAAGCAGCAACTCGTCCGTGTAGCTCATTCAATAGCGAAACATGGGAAACTATTTACTGCCGGTGAAATAATTAAGGAGTGTATTATTGTAGCAGCAGAAGAAATGTATCAACAATAAGCTAATTTATTTAAAAATATCATTTTGCAAGCGAACACTGGCTCGAAGAGGAGATGATATTGCAAAAAATATATTAGCTCAGATGAGAAAAATCGACACATGGCCCTGCATGAATCAACAGTTATTTCAGATACTGTTCAGGTGTTACTTTTTATTCGAAGGATAGATAGCGATTCCTTCCTTAATTTAAAAAAAAATGATTGGCTCGAAAGAG
Source organism: Dermolepida albohirtum (assembly GCA_031893035.1). NCBI lineage: Eukaryota > Metazoa > Arthropoda > Insecta > Coleoptera > Scarabaeidae > Dermolepida > Dermolepida albohirtum. Next base: position 31,514 of record JAVIWB010003131.1, read on the forward strand.
ATATGGATTACACGATGGAGTAATGTCTAAAACTGTTCCATACTTCGAAGATCTTGAACGCTGAAGAAGCTTGAATATTATTAGATTAAGTGTGTAGAGTTGATACAGGATTATGCAGAAAAACAAATACTTAGTAAACAAAACATTTTCTTGGTCAAGGAAGAATATTTCACTCCATCTTCGTAGCTTATATATAGTTTTTTTAAACTAGTGTGTTTGATAAATTTAGATTCCTGTTGACATTAACAATTTCCTGTTATTAGGTGTGCAACTAAGTTCTCGCTGTTTTTTAAGGGATGGCTCCAGTAGTAAGTGCTGGTTGATTGTGACATAACCAAAACGTCATGAACCGAGCTTAGACATATGGTAAACAAACGGCTTTGACACATTAGTGATTTTGTTTTTGCGTTATATACTTTTGGTTGCGTGAAAATGTTTGATTTTGTGCCAAATAATCGTCATTTGCGGGAAGTGTTGATTTTCTTCTTTCATTCGAACTCCAAAAAGTTTACGGACATACTACTCTAAGTGAAACAACGTGCCGTGATTGGTTCCGTCGCTTCAAAGACGGTGATTTCGATGTTGACGACCGTTCGCGTGAAGGAAGACCAAAAATTTTCGAAGACGCTGAATTGAAGGCATTGCTCGATGAGGATCCGTGCCAAACGCAAAAAGAGCTTGCTTCAGCATTTGGAGTTACCCGCCAAGCCATTTCCCAGCGATTGCGTGCGTTGGAAATGATTCAAAAACAAGGACCTTTGGTTCCTTATGATTTGAAGCCAAGAGACGTTGAGAGTCGTTTTTTCACCAGTGAACAACTGCTCCAGCTGCAAAAAAGGAAGGGTTTTCTTCATCGCATCATTACGGGTGATGAAAAATGGATTCATTACAGCAACCTAAAGAGAACAAAATCATGGGAACTGACCGGTCATGCTTCTATATCGTCGGTTCGGCCGAATATTCACGGTGCGAAGGTTTTGCTGTGTATTTAGTGGGACCAGGGCGGTGTTATTTATTATGAGCTGTTGAAATCGAACGAAACCATCATTGGGGAACGGTATCGAACTCAATTGATGCGATTGAGCCGAGCACTGCGCGAAAAGCGGCCACAATACGAGCAGAGGCACGAAAAAGTGATTCTACAGCATGACAACACTCGGCCTCACGTTGCCAAACCCGTTGACATCTACTTAGAAACGCTCAAATGGGAGGTCCTACCCCACCCGCCATATTCCCCAGATATTGCTCCGTCCGATCATTACTTGTTCCGTTCGATGGCACATGGTCTGGCTAATCAGCAGTTCCGCTCATATAAAGATATGATTCATTCGTAAACATTTTTTCACAGTAAAGTTGCATTTTCATCAAAAGAACAGCGAGAACTTAGTTGCGCACCTAATATTTACTTTGGCAAAAATAAGGACGAATTTAGATAATTTATATTAAATGTAACAAAACATATTTGATTTAAACAAGAGAGAGTCGCTTTTTTAAATAGTTAAATTTTTAAAAACACTATCAATGTTTTACATTCATAAATTGAGCTATAAATCGTGGCAGAAGATCGTTAGACTAGGTTTACTACTTTTTACTAAAGTATTTATAATTTTACAGACGTAGAAGAGTTTTCAAATTTACTTACTGGGCAACGATTTTCTCTAGGATCTACTAATAAAGGCGCTCCTCTCGGACACCATGGACTAGGTACTATGTGGTTATATAAAGTCTTTCTTCGCTTTAATGTAGATATTGGCACGAGGGCGGGTATCTTTTTTGAACACTTCTTTTGATAATCGCATTTATTAATACTGGTAGGTCTTTTATTTGTAATACTATTTAAGTTCTCACATTTATGCTTCTCCTCGTCTACAACAGATATGTTTTTGGAGTCAGTCTTAAGTTCATCGATAGGAACTTTCTTGTACTTAGGAGATATTTTAAAAGTTTCAGTATTAATTCGTAGTTTTAATTCGTTGGCGATACTTAGGAATTCTGATAGCATATCTGATCCTAAATTCACACTACCAGTATAAATGTAATCTAGGATGAGAGACATTGTTGTTTCTAATATGTCGGGAAAGATTATGACTGTTGGTACATTGTCATCTTGCAGTAGTAAGTCCTGTAAGCAAAAGTGAATATATTTTAGTTACAAGAAATACTGATAACCCAAATACTACTTTAGACGAAAATACTATTTATTTTTTGTACGAGTTTGACAAGTAGTGAAAATGGAAAAGAAAAACGAATTTTTTAAATACAAAATAATTTCTATTTTTCAATATATTCTCCTAAAAGAGCAATACATTTATTTCAACGGTGCTCCAATGCCCTTATGCCATCTCTAAAATGCGATTTCGGAAGGCTTGCAAAATACTCATTTACAAAGATGATAGGCTCGTCGTTAGACGAAAAGGTGGAAGTCGGAAGGGACTAGATCCGGCGAATAAGGCGCATGCGGTACTAATTGGAAATGCAACTCGTGGATTTTGAACATCGCAACTGTGCTGGTATGCGAGGGAGCGTTGTCTTGGTGAAACAGAATCTTTTTCTTTGCCATTCCTGGCCGTTTAGCACGAATCTCAACATTTAATTTTTGTAGAAGTTCTGCATAATATTGTCCGTTAATTATGGCACCTTTCTGAAGATAATCAATGAGCAAAATGCCCTTTGAATCCCAAAAAAATGATGCCATCACCTTGTTTGCCGATAAAGTGGTTTTCGCTTTCTTTGGAGGTGCAGAATCACGTTCTAACCAATGTTCCGACTGTTGTTTAGTTTCGGGTGTACTGTAGTGTATCCAAGTTTCATCGCAAGTAACAAATCGCCTACAAAAATCAACCGGATTCCGCTTATAAAGGTCCAAACCCTCATTAGAAATGCGCAAACGAACTTTTGATCAGTCGTAAGTAATCGCGACACCCATCTTGCCGAAAGCTTGGAAAGGCCCAATTCTTTCGTTAAAATGTGGTATACGCGTTCTGTTGAAATGTCTGCTATCTCTCTCACTTTGAGTCGTCGATCTTGCGTAATAATATTATGGATTTTTATAATCATTTCCTTAGAAGTCACGATTTTGGGTGCTCCAGAGCGCGCTTCATTAACACGGCTTGTTCTACTACGTTTAAATTCATTTACCCATCTACTTATTGTGACGGATGAAGCAGCAGATTTACCTTATGTGTCCCGTAACTCATCTTTTATTTCGGTAGCTTTCATACCCTTAATTACGAAGCATTTAATCACCGCACGATACTCTGCTTTTTCCATTTTAACAATCAGCTGTCAAAAATAAACTAATCAACCGATTTATCTAAATATCGGAATGTAAACATATAAATAGGCAACCTTGTTTTATCAATTAGAGCACCACCTATGTGTCATTCTTACTACTTGTCAAACTATCCTCGTAGCTTGCAGATTATCGTGATTTTTTTCATAAGTTGAATTAGTTCTATAGACATAGTGGTGATAGAGATTACACTATGTCAAGTTACTTTACTTTAATGAAAAAATAACAAATGTTTATTGGACTAAACTATGAGAAAATCAAGGTAAGGAACAAATGTTTTTCTTTTAATAATAATAAAGAGTTTATTCAATATTATTTTCTGGTTAATTTATGTAATTCCGTAGAGAAACAACTACATAAGCATTTATGTTAGTAAAAAGAGATATAATAAGAAATAATAAAGTGTAGTGTTTACTTAAAATACCTTTCTATTTGATTTATAGAATTCTAAAAGGAAATAACTACGTAGTTAGTTGTTACAACAGTGATTTTGTATTTATACGAGGGGTGGACGCATAGTTCCCCCTGTCTACTCTGTATTTTCATCAAGCTCAAATTTTCCTGGAAAGATAATTCGATCGGATGAAGAACGTATTGTAGTAACGAAGCAGTGTTTTGAGAATCATTACAAAATTGCGTAAAAGTCAAAGAGAAATATATTGAAAAGCAGTAAAAACTTGATGCCCCATTTCGAGCCTCACTTCCAGTGAAATCGTCCTCGTGTATCAATCATTTGTTACCGATAGAGTACTAACCAAGACGTGTTTCGTGGAATGCTACAACTCTTCCGCCAGTCTGACTCCATCGACAACTGTGAATGGAACTATCGATAAACAATTAAACGACATAAAAATCAGTGAAAGGCTCTGTACACCCTTTTACGGATCGAACACTAAGGTGGTAGACCGAACGATGTAATGTCTTCAACCCACATTAGATGGCCAAGCCAATCAATATACGTAACTGAATTCTCGACATGTGCCACCGCGATTTAAAAAAAACTGCTAAATAAATGAAATTAATCATTTGTTCGCGTCTCTGTCAGTACTCGACAGCAGTCGACAACGAATGATTAATTTCATTTATTTAGCGGTCTTTTAGATCGCGATGGCACATATCGAGAATTCAATCACGTTTGTTGATGGCCTAGCCATCTAACGTGGGTTCAAGACATTTTATCGTTCGAACGACCAGCTTGCTGTTCGAACTGTAAGAGGGTTTACAGTGCCTTTCACTGATTTTTATTCTCGTGTATAATTAACGATCATTTGGTCTTCTGTTAATGTCATATATATTTGTTTCTCATGCATAATACTGGTACCAATATGATTTCAATATACAATAATATGTAATGTATAGTTAATTCAATTATTCCAAAGTAATTTCAAATAAATCGCCTTTATTAATTATGAAAGTCTTAACATTTGTACATTAATAAAAAAATTCGTAACCTACTTTCTTCGTGTACTGTGTTATGTTTGGATTAATCGATTTTAAGAAAAAACATAGTTAAATTAACGTGTTTATCATTTCGTCGAGTACAACCGATAAAGCGGATACACATACTTAACAACAAATACGAAATAAAGTATGTCAAGTTAATCATTATAATAATTCCTGAACAAAGCTTTAAGTTCTCCACAAGGATAAATTCGTGAAAGTAGATAGAAGTTGTCATTAGTACATTTACATATACAACAGACAAGAGTATTTGCTGTTAGAATAACTAGTAGAAAGAAGGATGTTGGAAACTGAGCAAATTGTATTTAATCAGTAGGTCTTCGCATTAATGTTAACTGCTTGCTTCATCAGTGTCAAACTATGGAACACAATTATTAAATCTAAGCAAGTTAAGTACAATACTTACGTAGACAAGAAAAATTGCAGTAATAGTTTTTAATGTTACATCATTTCCAAACTGTATGAATAGGCATTGATAGTTTGCTTGAACCAATAAAACCGGCACAATAAAAAGTATATTTAAAATGACATAACATATTAAAATATGAGGATAACATAACCGACTTCGCGAAAATGATTCAAAACTAGCGAAAAGTTGACCACTAATAACTATAGGTAATTCGTAGAATAACATCCCTTGAGATAGAGACAAACCAAAACTTACACTATCGCTCATAAGTGTTTGGTCACTCGCATTTAACCCGCAAATTATAACAAAAATCAAAATTGAAGTACTAGTATCTTTTTATTATTTACGTATATGAAAAATATATATTTTTACATCTAAAATAAATTGTTGTATAATATATTGTATTTAACTAAATTTTAGACTCGACCTCCTTTATTTTTAATCGCTGCGGCACACAATCGAGGCATTCTTTCGTTTAATTTTCGTAATATCTCATGGCTTATTTTACCCCATGCCTCTTGCAGGTTCTTCCACATATTAACAGCAGACGTGGGGGCCGATTTTCTCACCTCTCGGTCAAGTTCTTCGTACAGCAATTCGATGGGATTTAAATCGGGACTCTGGGGAGGCCGCGCCAAAACTTGTATGGTTCCCTCGTCCTCCAATTTCTGCGAATATTCCCGACATGGTTAGGAAGTGTGTTTCAGGTCATTATCTTGTTGGAAGATAAAATTCAGATCCGAAATTTTAATTCAACAGGGGATTGCGCTTTTCTCTAATATGCGCTTATACTGTTCTTTCTTTGGTATATCTTCGATTTTTACGAGATCGCCCACATTTGATCCAGAAAAGCAACCTCACATCATAGCTAAACCTCTACCGTGCTTAACAGTAAGGGCTATGTATTCTTCCCGGCTACGCTCATCCACAGACCTCCTCATGAAAACACGTCTTCGTAAACCGAAAATCTCGAATTTGTATTCATCGGGCCACACTACTTTATTCGTCTTCTATGGTCCAATTTTGGTGATAGCGTGCCCACTTTAAACGTTTCTGCTTGTTTTGCGTAGAAGCGGCTCGCGCATTGCAATTCGACCATAAAGACCGGCTTCTTTTAATCGCCGTTTAACTGTGGAAACACTTATGGGTTTTCAACGAACAATATTCATTTCTGCTGTGATTTCTGGGGCTGGTTTTCGTCTATTTCTCTTGCTTGTTATCACCATTTCAAGATCTTCTGCTGAAGTTCTTGCCCTTGGTCTCCTTTTTCGAATTCTGCTCAATACACTTCCACATTCGCGGTGTTTTTTGATGATATAACCCACGGTGGACTGATTTAATTTTAATTCTGTGGCAATTTCGTGGTTGCTTTTGCCAGTTTTATGGTATGCGATTATAAACGATTGCTTTTCTACACTCAATTCTTTCCGTTTAGGAATTTCTAACCGATTGAACTTCTTCGAAACACATGATGTTATCACTATGAGTACCTCACAAAAACTAACTGCAATTTTGTCAAAATACCCAAGTATAAACACTAGTATAGTTTACAATAACACCCTACCTTATCATAAAATCATAAAAATCGAAAATTTCCAGGAATTGAGAGATCTAATCCCTTAAGTGCAATTATTCTACCTGGAGTTTTATTAGGGTATTATCGTTCATTGTGAATAATAGGATAATCGCATAATTATTTTTGAAAAAGCTTTTATAGATTTTAATGTTTACTATGAAACTATTTCTTACTACAGAAACAAATTCTATAATTACAACTTTTCTATAGAAACTGTAATGAAACAAGGGTGACCAAATACTTATGAGTGGTAGTGTATATTTAACCTGCAAGTCTATATACAAACGAAATTCAACTGCATACCTGTTAAACCAAGTTAAAAACGCAATGCCATAAGAAACTTAAAGAACCAATAAATACTTAATTAATAAGCATGAGTTTAAAGTTAAAAAATAACCAGTGTTAATAAATTATCAAGTGTATATTCAAGTGAAATTGCAAGAGATGATTGATGAAATCAATAATAACAACACAATACTAGGAAAGGTTTGCAATACAGCTTTGTTTATTTAATATTTTCAAAATTATTTTCTCTACACTCAATACACCTCTCCATCCTCCGAAACCAATCTTTAAACCAGTTCTGCCAACTTTCACTAGGGAGTATAACACACTCGTTGTCCCAAGCCCGCAAAAGGTACTCATCACTGGAAAACCGCCTCCCTTTTAGCTTCATTTTCACATGCGGGAACAGTGCAAAGTCGCAGGGACCAAGATCTGGACTGTAGGGAGGGTGCTCGGGAAGTTTCAATCCTGTCGTGGTCAAATATTGGGTGCAGGCTTTGGCTGGGTGAGCTGGAACATTATCGTGATGGAGGAACCAGGTGTCCATTCTTGACTTTGGCCGTAGGTTCTTCATAGATTCAATGACTTTAGGAAGGTACTGTTCAGTATACCACGACACGTTCCACAATTCCACTCGATTTGAAAAATACAGCTATCATTTTCTTCTTTACGGATCGGGATTTTCTGACAACTACGGGTGTATCCTCATCATTAAAGAGTCAAACTTTGTTTTGAGCTTTGGTCGGCACATCGTAATAGTACAGGCAAGTCTCATCACCTGTCACGATGTTGTTCACATACCGAGATTGTTCCTTATTAGTCACACTTCGTGTCATCTGCTCTTTAGTCAGTCGATGCGGCACCCAGAGGGAACAAAGTTCCTTCACGTGCAAATGATCATGCAGAATCGAACGAATTGCTGGTGCATTTAGACCTGAAGTACCCTCTATCTGTTGGTAAGTCACTTGCCTGTCCTCGCCAAGCATTTTCCTGACAGTAGTTACGTTTTCCTTCGTAACTGACGCTCGTGGCCTTCCCGGCCTCTCAACATCCTCCACAGTTAAATTTACCCTTTGGAATTCTCTATACCACCTGAATATCGTTGTGCGATGTGAACAAACATCACCTAGTGCAAGAGTCATTTCTTCGGTCTATGTTTAAACCACGCACGAAATTATAACACAAAACTGCCTTCATCTCATTTGGTGACTACGATGCCATGACATGGCGCGGCGGCTACTATGCACGAATGAACATGTCTCAACATGCAGCAACAAACAGCTTCTTACGATTCAATGTTGCGTCATGTTGCAAAACTTTCCTAGTACCCTTTGTATTCAAGTATAAAATCTGTTAATTGGACATCTTACCTGCAATACTGGACTAGCTATGGAAAGTATTACTTTATGTGCCATGAGTTTGTGTCCTCGGCAGCTCAAAATTACGTCACAGGATACCTCGGATGTAAGTAGTCTTAAAGCACCTTCCCGAATTAATTCCTCCATTTTCTGAAAAAAGGTCATATATTGAAAGCATATATTAAAATGTTCTAAATGAATAAATAAATTATTACTTTCAAATAGTTGATTGTTGAGGTGGTTACTTTGTGAAATTCCATTAAACCAACAAATAAATAAAACACTAACGAATAAATAAAACATTTTTTCTAAATTTTATACTATTATATATTTACTGCAACCAGTTTCGCCTGTTCCTAGTCCCAGTAAATATATAATATAGTGTGAAATTTGACGAAGTGTTTTATTTATTACTATTTTCATTTCGAATATTACATTGTATTTTAAATGGTAATGCATGCTATGTACCTATTAACAAAGATCTACATGTCTACCATAACTGAGATGCATAAAGCGAGATGTGTTCTATATTATATTGTGTTCTATATTTTCCAAAGCTTCTTTTTTCTTGAATTTAAATAAAATTTTAGGGGAAACTTCAGTTTTCTTTTTTATTTTTTTTGATGCTCTGGTCATTTTGTACCCTCATAAATTAATAATGTCGAAAATTTATTATAACGCCCCTTCGACTGTGGAGGATACATTAATATCTTTAGTATAATAACAATTATTCACAGTTTAGGGTAGGGTAATAGTAATCGGCATCGACCGTGGAACAGCAATAGGTGGGTTATATTTTAAGTTTTGCATATAAAACTGGAATAAAACAGTAGATAGCTTTTAAAGACTTCATTGTTTTTCGAAGTAGGCTCCACGAAGATTAATGGACTTTGCATGTGCTCTAACCACTCTGGAAGCAGTTGTTCCATTCATTTATTGGTACAGTCAAAAATGCGTTTTTGAAGGCATCGACTGCTCCTTCTGACGACTGGAACCCTTGACTGCGCAGTCCGTTCTTGATTTTCGACTTGGAAGATAAAGAAATTGTGGGACATAGGTCCGGACTGTATGGACTGTCTAACAATTCGACGTTTTGTTGCGTTAAAAATTCAATTGTGTTGCGTGCTGTGTGCCAACTTACATTATCTTGGTGGAGGATTCGTCGTTCAGGGTTGGTTTTTAGAAGATCAGCGATTACTTGCGGCGAAAAAGTGGTTGTATACCAATCAGCAGTAACAGTTCTTGGATCTTGTAGAGGAATTTTTGCTACATGGCCTGCTTTCGAGATCATCTTTTTGAAGACACTTCGAGAACGACTTTTTTTCACCTTAGAGCGCCAAAACAAACGACTGACGTTTATTTTCTGGCTCGTATAGTAAATCTAAGATTCATCACCATTGACAATGTTGTACACGTTTTTGGAATTTCCGGGGTTGAAGCGATCTAGAGATTTTTGAGACCAATTCATCCTAGCTGCTTTCTGTTATTCGGTCAACAGATGCGGTATCTAAAGAGAAACTAATTTTTTTACACACAATTCGACAGTAACAGTTCTTTGAAATCTCCAATAATACTTCAATCTTGCGATATGTTACATGTGGATCATCGTTGATGATCTTGCGCACAGACAGCATCGACGTTTTCCTGAGTTACTGCCGTTTGTGGTGAACCTGCTCTTGGATCGTCCCTAAGATTAATCCGTCTAGGTTTGAATTCTCCATACCAACGGGAAATTGTTGACTGGTGTGGTGCTTCATTGTCAAAAACAGAAACCAACTCGGCGGGGCATTCTTGTTGAGAGAATTGTTTTCGAAAATTATAAAAAATATTCCGCGACAATGTTCTCGGTTTAATTCCATTTTTCAACCAACTTGTCGACTTTGACATTTCGTTGTAGCTACGACATTACACGTATCGCATTTAAACTTTGGGTTCAGGTTGACTTACAAAGACAGAGGTTAATTTTTATGCAAAACTTGAAAGACATCCCGCTTAATTGGCGCTCAACGCGGGGTATTAAATGTTGACTCGTATTACTATTGTTACATTAAATTATGAAATATATTTTGAGAAAAATGTGTCAATTAAAATCTAAGTAAAAATAAAATAAACACAATAAACTGGAGGGATTGTTCTGGTTTCTTTTCCATTAGTTTAAAATTATAATTGAACCTTGGGGTTTTTGAAAATGTAAGTATTGTTTGAATATGTATTAGTCATTTATAATGATAACTAATACATTGTACGAGCATGTATATCAAATTTATAGTAACAATATACATATCTTTATTCATGATTTTATGAAATAACATAGACATTTCCAAATGCACATTTAAAGGTTTCATTATTCATATTTCAAAGTCCATTATATTCTTTATGTTATTGACAGATACATATACTGATACACTTGTCTTTTTTGTATTATGTTTTTTAAACTTTCGTGTCTATAAAAGCCTACTTCTATTAGACCTCATCGACATGTCGTTTTAATTGAATGATTCAGCAAATTCGTGAATTTAAATTTATTTCTAGATCATTAAGTTTTTTTTGATCTATACGCAATATCTTTCACGGACGATTACATTGGATTTTTGAAATTACTATTCAATTTCATACATAGAAATCTGGTCGTGCTATTATATATTTTATACATATTAGCCAATGAATGCAAATTATATTAAGCTAGACCGTAACTTCATACAATTTCCCTCAATGAAATATTTATGTTTATACAGACATTTGGTAGACGACGTAAACGTAAAAAAACGGATACCTAATTGCAAGTGCTAATTGTGTTTGGCGAGTATTATAATTCCCATGACATTAACATATAACATTACAATAAGCGCTGTAATTACAATATGTTAGGAATCTTGTGATAATCAGATATTAACAACAGCTCCAGGGGCATTAGGTAGGTTAACCTGTATTTCTTATTATTTTTTCTTTGTTGAAAGTTAAAAATACAAATTTCTAGTGAATTCAGAATACGTTCTACTTCCTCCTAAGTAAATGTAATTTGTACATTACATATCGACTAAACTGTAACTGAATTTGTAGAAACCTAAGCTTTTTCTTTTATACTTAATGGGATTGCAGTTTTGTCAAATGTCACCAAATTTAAGTCATAAATATGTATTTAGCACATACACTTTGTTGATACTCTGATTAAGGACATACACTACCGGTCATAAGTGTTCGCATTAGTCGAACTACACCAATACATTATTAAGTTTTAATTAAAAAATAAATATATAATAATGCATGCGTATTCTTGGGTATTTATGTACTTAAATACAGAGCGTTTCAAAAAGAATATACGTATTTCGAATGCATATATTTATTAAACTTAAAGACATACGAATATGAAACTTTACACACATATTTACGAACCTCTCAAGTTCAGATTACAGATGTTCAATTTATCTTCCATCAGGGACGCGAACAATATCACATCGATACCTCAAATTCCTCCCATACTCCGGCAAGCATGTCCTTTGTCACTGATGTTATGGCAGTACGGATCCGGTTCTTCAACTCTTCCAGGTTCTGTGGGAGTGGTGGTACATAAACGTTGTCTTTAACGAAACCCCACAGGAAGAAGTCACAAGGAGTCAAATCCGGTGACCGTGGAGCCCAGCCGAGACATGTTAAGTCGCCAGCTCTTTGACGACCAATCCAACGGTTCGGTAGAGTTTCATTCGGATATTCAAGCACTTGGCGACTCCAGTGAGGGGGTGCCCCGCCTTGTTGAAAAATGAAGTTTTTGTGCAGCCTCGGAAACAGCCAGTTTTGTAACATAGCGAGATACTGCTGACCGTTAACCGTGTTTCCATCAAAGAAGAATGGGCAGTAAACAGATGATCGGGATATCGCACAAAACACGTTGATTTTAGGCGAATCTCGTACATGTTCAACGGCTGCATGTGGGTTCTGTAGGCACCAAATTCGAACATTGTGTTTGTTTACCTGACTACTAACATGGAAAGTCGCTTCATCATTGAACACGATGCGTTGTCCGAAAGTGTTATCATTGTCAATAACATCGTGAATCTCGTTACAAAATGCCACACATTTCCGTTTGTCATCAGGACGCAGAGCTTGTAACAACTGTAACCTGTACGGCTTCATAACCAACCGATGTCTCAAAACACGCTAAATTACGTTGGAAAGCAGTTTGAATTCGTGCAACATTTTCTTCAGAAACACGAGGGCAGCCAGAACTCTTTCCTTTACATACACATCCAGTATCTACAAACTGTCGATACCATCTGCGAATGTTCACCTATTCGGAGGATCAATTTGCTAGCTCAACCTGAAACGTCTTTACACAGTAATCACGGAATTGCACTTCGCAAACTCGAGAACGCAAAATGATTTCTGCTGCGGAGTAGCCATTTTAAACATATGACGGTTACCAAGAAAAACCTAAGACTACTGACATTTAGCGGCTATTAATTAAACTAGACTATATATTCGTTTATCCAATAGCCGAGCCGAGGCGCAGCGATCGATAGTTTGGACAAAATAATATTTTCTAATACGTATATTCTCTTTGAAATACGCTGTACTTTAAAACTAAATTATCGACGATGATCATTTTACAACCCTGGTAAGGCGATTAAACAAAGGTTTTTTGTAGAAAATTTTAAATACGATTACATTTGATCATAATCGGGAGGTGTCGTATTTGTATAAAAATTTTCAAATTTCCTTCAATTTTCGAAGTGTAAAAAATTAGTGTCGTAGTATTTGTGTATTATTTAAAAATAAAATCGATGTTGTGAATAATATCACATAAAAAAAGAACTTTAGTTTTAAATACATGCTCTTAACACATGGATCAATAAGTCCCGAGACTAACCCATAGATGGCGCTCGTAGTAAACCAGTAACCACGTCTTTCTAGAGTACTAACCTTTGCTTGAAACGTGTCAAAATTTTAAGTCGATCGGACCAGAAACAGCTGAGTTATCGAGGTTGGAGTAAAGTAGTTTTGTAGTTTGTTTAAACAATGGAAAAAACCGAATTTCGTGTTCTGATAAAACATTGTTTTTTAATGGGTAAAAACACCACGCAAGCAAAACAATGGATTGAAAAATGTTACCCGGACTCTTGTCCATCAAAAGCAACGATTTGTCGGTGGTTTGCCGAGTTTAAACGTGGTCGTACCGACACAAATGACGCGGAACGCTCGGGTAGACCTGTGGAAGCCGTTACACCGGAAAATGTGAGTGAAGTGACAAAAATTATAATGAAAGATCGTAAAGTGAAGCTCCGTGAGATTGCTGAGATGACACAGATATCATATGGAAGTGTATTTACTATCCTTCATGAAAAATTGAGCATGAAAAAGGTTTTTTCCAAGTGGGTGCCGCGATTGCTCTCGATGGAACAAAAACAGCAACGCGTCGATGATTCAGAAAGCTGTTTATCGCTATTTACTCGCAACAAAAAAGATTTCTTGCGTCGTTACGTGACCATGGACGAAACATGGATACATCACTACACTCCAGAGTCGAAGCGGCAGTCATCTGAGTGGCGCACAGCTGGCGAAAGCCGTCCGAAACGTCCGAAAACGCAGCAGTCAGCTGGCAAAGTCCTGGCGTCAGTTTTTTGGGATACACATGGCGTGATTTTCATTGACTACCTCGAAAAAGGTAAATCGATCAACAGTGATTATTATATTGACTTACTGGTGCTTTTGAAGGAGGAAATCGCAAAAAAACGACCGCACATGCAGAGAAAAAAAATCCTTTTTCACCAAGACAATGCACCCTGCCACAGGTCGATGAAAACAATGGCAAAATTGAACGAATTGGGTTTTGATCTGCTTCCCCACCCCCCCATATTCGCCAGATTTAGCCCCCAGTGACTACTGGCTCTTTGCTGATCTTAAAAAAATGCTCCGAGGAAAAAGATTTGGCTCAAATGAGGAGGTCATCGCTGAAACTGAAGCTTATTTTGAAGCGAAAGATAAATTTTTTTATAAACATGGTATTGAAAAATTGGAAAAGCGTTGGAACCATTGTATCACCCTAAAAGGTGATTATGTTGATGAATAAAAAAAAATTTTGCAAAAAAAATGTTGTTTTCATTGTTAGTCTCGGGACTTATTGATCCATGTGTTATAGTGTCTCAACATGATACTGGCAAAAATAATAGAGAAATCGTGAAACTATTGAACTTAAGCAGTAGAACGGTGAACTATAATATTAAAAAATATGAAAAAGCTAGTAGTTTATCGAATAAAAAGCGGCCATACCGACCAAAAGTAACAACACCAGCAGAGGATCGAGTAATAGTTTTGTTAAGTAAAAGATATAGACGAAAAACTGCACTGGAAATTGCATTAATCGGAATAAACCAGACAGTGCCGCAATTGTGATAAGGCGTTTACTCAAAGAAAAATTGTTCGGGAGAGTTGCAGTACGAAAACCGCCATCGCGCAAGCAAAATAAAATAAAACGATTAGGTTAGCTTGGACAAGACGATACAAAGATTGGATGCTGGAAGAGTGGAAAAAGTGCTTTGGATTGACAAATCCAAGTTCGAAATATTCAGTACAAAAAAAAAGAACGTTTGTTCGAAGATTTGCCTAAAAACGTGTTCTTGAATCATGCATTGCATCTACTACCAAGCATGGAGGAGGATCAGTTATGGTTTGGGGTTGTTTTGCTAGAATATTTGTAAGTGATCTTATTGAAATTTTGGAACAGGATGTCATGTTCTTTGGAACAGGACTAATCAGAGAAAAATTGGTAGTGGGTGTGGAACGAACCCCATCTCTCCACTTGCATGAATTATAATTCTGTTTAGATATTGGGGAGAATAGTCTACTTCTGTGTTTGTCATTACAAGTGACGAATTTTTTCAAAAAATTGGTATTTAACAAAAGCTATTGTGCATTAGCACACATGCTGACATATTCAGACGTCCTTAAAATAATTTCGATACCGAAATTTATCTAGGTTATTTGGTTAAATTGCGAAAGAATAAAAAATCATGTCAAAATCTGGAGTTTTGAATGTACAAAGGGATTAGTTCCAAAGTTTAAACGATTTTGCTATAAAAAAGTAGAGAGTAGTCATGTTTTCGGTCAACAGATACTTGTTTGTATTTGCTTCCCGAATAAGTTGGTTTAATGGGCAAGTCATGTTGCAGTTATTATATACTAACTACAATGTCATGCAAAAGTGATTTAACATTTCAAACAGAGTTGGAGATCCAATCTTCCCAATTATTTACTTATTATATATGTTATCTTATACACTCCGCGCAACATGAATAGGACCAACTGCATATATGACATTTGTAGTTGGTATATACATGGTAGCGTGCTGGAATTGTTATTTTCGAAAATAAGAGGGTTGATAAAAAGATGTATGTAGGTACCAAATATAATTTTTGTAAAAGTCAGTGCAAATGTACGTTACTAATGACAATAAGTAGAGTAATTAAACGCCACTTGAATACGACCAATCTACAGAATAAAAGATTCGTTTGCAATAACAAAATACTTTATTGTTCAATAATGAGTACTTTTGCCATTATTTCTTATAACCTCAAATAGTCGGGATGGAATGGAATTATACAGGGTTCTCAAGTAGTCAACGGGAAGTTCCGCCCAACTTCGTTTCAGCGCCTGATCTAGTTCGTCAGCGCAACTGAATTGGGTAGCATTGGAGTACAATTTACGCGACAACCATCCCCAAACATTTTCTATGATGTTCAGGTCGGGGGAGAGCGATGGCCAATCGAGAACCTCCATGCCTTGTTCTTGAAACCAGCGTCGAACAATGCGCGCGGTGTGAATACTGGCATTATCCTGTTGGAAAATAAATGGCCCACCTGCCATAACGTTGGAAAATTTGTCTTTCACCTGTTGCAGCAGCTGGACGTACTTTTCCGAATTCTGTCTGCCCTTCACTATTACTAAATCAATAGGTCCGTTATAGGAAACAGCTCCCCATACCATGACTGAACCAACATCGGCTCGCCTTCGTGACTGAATCACTTCATCTTTACGTAAATCGTGGAAATAATAAGAAAACCCATTCGGGCCATCTAAATTAAACTTCTTCTCGTCTCTGAAAATAACAGTTCGCCATTCTCTTGTCCACCCCATTTTTGCTTGAGCAAACTGAAGACGTGCAGTGCGCTGAAATTCCCTTAAAGGAGGCCGTTGTTTAATTTTCAAACGTTTTAAATGCGGACAGGTCTTCAGTAACTTCTGTACAGTTCTTACCGATGCATTCGTTCCAACGTTATTCGCGATTTGTCTTGCCGTTAATGCCGAATTCGATGCTTCGCGTAATATGGCTCGACGTTCTCTCTTAGTTGTAACGGATGTTCGCCCTTTAAAACGTTTTCCATAATTCTCGGGATCCCTAATAAAATTGTTCACAACCTGGTGTGATCGACTTATTTTCTTTGCAGTAGCCCTTGAGGAATACCCTTCTTGATGGAACGCTTTAATTTTTCCAATTTCTTCCATACTTAAGCACTTCTGTCGTCCCATCGTTGCACAATACCCTTAATTACAGATGTTTGTTTATCCGGATACACGTTGTAACTCGACACTCATTCGGTAGCTTACTATTAAATACTGGTCGTATCCAACCGGCGCGGTGCATTTTATATGTATGTGGTACTTACGTCACCCAATGCATAACGTTAGGCACTATTGCGCAATAATGCGTATTATTTGCCATATCATACCATTACAAACTTGCATTGTATTTTTAGTAAATGAATTGTTTTTCAAACCACCGAAAGCTTGCAACAAGTCGGGTGGTCCTATTCATGTTGCGCGGAGTGTATGGTCGTGGCGACAATATCTATTGAACGAGAACTGAGGCTGCCTGAAGAGTCTTAATAAAGACGAAACGATGTGTCTATAAATTTATCATTTAAAAATAATATGAATTACTATAATTCCGTAATAGAATCGTACAGGTACAAACAATATTAATTATTTCAATTTAAACTTTTTTTGCTATAAAAAAGTAGAGTTTGTAGTATTCTAACAGTTTCGAACTACTGTCTTACACACTGCGAAAAAGAGTTTAAAATGTTTTATTTTAATGAATATCTAAACGTTTTTGCAAAAACTAGAAGTCTACATAATTTTTTTGAAATTTTGAATCATTTATTTATTGTCTTATCAAGTCGTGGGTGTGTATAATAGCTTTTACTTATCAAATTGCGTTGAATTCCTTTTTACTATCTTTTATTAAGAAGCTATATACTACATATAACACTGGGATCGTTAATTTATTTAATGAAGTCAAGATTCTCATTTGTAGTTTTCTCGTCGACCGGAATGAACATGTCGATGTGTAAGCCTTTTGTATGAGCTGTTGTACATAGTATGTAATAATGTCGCAGTTATGTAATTAGTTCGAGAAAACGACCATTGTCGGATGCAATGAATAGGTTTATTAAAACTTTACCGGTTTTAATTTACGATGGCTCAAAAATCAAATGTGTAGTTTGCAATACATCTGCCTGTAAATGACCCGTGAATAGTGCGAAGCGCGATTATAGAAAAACTTGGGTACGATCGACGAGTCATTTCCATTTGATTTACGTGTAACACTTGTTTTGTGTAATCTACCGTTTACTTCATTAAACAACGAATCATTTGTCACATTCTGGTATAAATACGTGAACTCTATATTACCCAGTTAGGAAACGTTACAAAGTTTTATACCATATGCTTATAAATATATTGAAAATAGAATTACATCAGAATGGAAATATAAGAAACCGTGGTTATGTGTGGATGAAACAATAGATTGTAAAAAAATTCTGTTAATGTTATGGTACGTACAATGCGACATCAACCGTCATCTTCAATTTTACCAGCTTCAATAAGAGTGCAACAATGTACTGCCGAAGTAATATCAAAGGTGGTGCTAAACGCACTGGAAAAAATTGAACTTTCAAGAAACCAATACAAATCCGGTAAACTAAATCACACCAACAGATTCATTTTATCATTGCATTGTTTCTATCAAAATGTGCGTGATATGCGAAGCAAATTGGATGTAATTTATAGTTCTCATTGTTTCTTTGAATTGAAGTTTTTTTGAATGAAACGTGGTATCCTAGAAATATTAGTGACCCCGAATTTTCTTTCTGACACATTTACCATTTTAAGAAAAGGCAGAGATTACAACTTCGTTGGTAAAATCACTGGTGGTAGAGTATTGATTGCAGCATTCAAAGATTTATGTATCATGACATTTGATGTATTTATAATACCTCTTTTATATTTAAATATTTGGTTGCCCAAACTGTTTCAGATAGAGAAACTGATGCTAAAGATTTAGAAGTTCTCTTCGACTCACACTTAACCTTTTCTGAACATATTTACTTCATCTGTAATGATTTGTAGAATAACACTTATCATAGATATAGTTATATCGAAGTGTTTATTGTCTATTTTTATTTATTTGTATTTATGTAGCGCTTGATGTACCGTTCGGTGAATTTGAATTATCTTTTAATGTCTTAAATTTGATGGTAATATAAAATGTACTGAAGGAAAAACTCTAGTGTTACAGAATATTATGAATACTTTGAAGCTGAAACAATACAATAACGCGGTGAATGAAAATGGCTGAACTTTAGATCCTGTTTCTTCTAACATCGACTACTCTCCAGATGTTTCGCAAAATTTGTATCCTTTGGTTCTACTAGATGCTTCATCATCTAGCTCTTGATGCTACATTAAATGTTCTGAAAACTGAAGGACATGTTGACTTTCCTTCAAACTTGAATAACAGATTCAATTTCCATGATGCTGATTATAAAGCCTAATGTACACAGTACATTTTGGTTCTCAACGGTACGGAATAAGTTTTCAAGAGAGACCAATCGGTTTTCCCGCGAATTCACCATTAGCCTTTATAATCAGCACCATATATTTTGGTTCTCAACGGTACGGATGGCGTACGGAGTTTGTTTTTGTACGGGTATTTTTCGCCGTAGTTTTCCAGGTGCGACACTTTTTAATTATCTGCTGATGATGACAACTTAGTTGTCGAAATACGTATACAGAATTCGAAAATGAATGTGGCAAGGGGTTATATATCAACCTTCAGTGATTAAGTGAATCAACCACAGGCTCCATCAAAATTACCTTTATAAATTACTGCTTATTATATTGTATATATTTTATATATTTTTTTACTTGATGTACTTACTATCAGGCACACGCCTACGACGCACAGTTCAATTTAATTTTCTTATTTATTAATCAAGTAGAAACATATTTCTAGCATTTACATCCAACAAAAAATAATATTATTTTAATTGTAATCGTGAACTACGTTGCATATGTATTTTACTTATCGTAAATGTTTAATGTAGATTGGGAACGGAAAGTGTATATTATGTACTTTGGTGTTGCATTAGACCGTTATTATGTTCTCGTAGTTGTTTATAAATGTAGTTGAATTTGTAAGCACTGTAAGCACGGATTCGTTTGTATATCTATTCCATTGCATTTTTTTTACTGTTGACACTTTCTTATACTAGGAAACATTTAAGTAATATAACGGTAACCAGTTGGTATTGTTTGTATTAAATGCGTTTTTTATGTAATGGGAAATCATGTACCTTCCATAATTGTTTAGAAATATTTCATTAGTTAAATGGCATAGATGACTTTTATTTGTATTTTACCCTATAAAAGCAATTTCAGAAATACATTACAAAAAGATCTTATAGAAATGAAATTGATTAATGGTTGCCAAATTATAAACATAATCATCAGGAATGTATTTTATTACTGTTGAATATGAAAGAATTTAATCACTGAAGGCTGATATATAACCCCATTTAATATTAATTTTCGTATTCTCTATACGTATTTCGACAATTAAGTTGTTATCATCAGCAGATAATTAAACAGTGTCGCACCTAGAAACCACGGCATAAATCCGCACGAAACAAATTCCGTACCGTTGAAAGCCAAAACGCCCTCTCAAAGAGCGTTTAAGAGTATGCATCCAACGATGAGAGGGTGCAACAAACGCCAGCTACTATTTCCACGATATTGACAGAGCACATGACCAATACGCGCCAAAAGACGCTTCATAATACCAAGATAATGTACAGCATTGACTGTTTGACTAGTTGGTACAAACTCTACACTATGCCGTCCGAATCATAAAAAAATCAACATTGTCTTCACTTTTAACTTCTCCAAACGGCTTTTTCGATCCTTCTTCGCTTGGATGATCCCATTCAGAGCGTTGACCCTTCATCTCTGGTTCATATTGAAAACACCATGTCTCATCGCCAGTTACAGTAGAACACGCTTCACCATACACTTGTTTCATCAAATTAAACGTTTCAGTAAACGATTTAAAGAGTTTAGAACATTTGCTTTTTGTTGAAAATTCATTTCTCGACCAACGATAAATACACAGTTACTTTATGCGCAATTTCTCTGCTTCTAATGATGCAAATGTCATGATATTTTGACATAGCATTGTTGAAAGATATATTTTACCGACGTAAATTTTTTAATAGATGACGCCATTGAGAATTATTATTTTAAAAAAGTTCCATTTTCCCTGCGACAGATTGTATAGATTGGTCCTTCTCCACATATACAAATAAGAGCATTTATTACTCACGACGAACACGGTTCGATAAAGAATCTGTTGAAGCATACCTGATGTTGCGATGTGCATCTGCATACTAAAAACACTCTAAAAGTGTAAGTGTTTATTTACATTTATTACCTGTTAAACCCCTTGCTCTTCTTGGAAGCACATGTCGCTGACCGAAGGCTCTCGGTGCGTACATTAATTATTACGCGTCTCAAATACGAGTCGCTCTCTTTCTGTACTATCACGTCTATTAATCTCACTTTTAGTGTTATGTTCAAAAATGCATGTAATTGTTTATATACACGTGTGTATATATGTGAATTACTGTAATATGTGCTACATAGTTATTGCTTACCCTGCATGCTTATGACGGGCTTATCTATAAACTTTGAGAATAAAATCTACCTTATGAGATAAATATTCTTCGCATTTCTAAATATTTAAATAAAATTGAGATTGTTTTTATCAAATTCTTTCGTAAAATGGTTAAAAGAGTAGGGGTTCTTTTGTATACAAGGCCCAGCATTCAGTTAACACAACAATTAGCTAAAGAAAACGATAGATCTATGAACCACGATTTTAGTAAATTTAACAAAATTTAAAAACTTTTAAATATTATTAATAAATGACTTAGATATCGATACTTAAAAATAATATATACAGTCATAATAAAAGATTGATAACCTTTAAAGCATTTAAATCATTTTCTAAATATACAATCACAGTAAATTGGGTGTTTTAATTATGTACATAATTGATATAAAATTGTAACTAAAGGCACTTTAAAAAATTTAGACTTTGGACCAAAAATAAAAAGCTCAAATTTAAAAATCGAAATTTGGGTCAAAAACTTATAGTTCAAACAATCTTACTTTTGAATGTAAAAATGAAGCTGAAAGAAAGATAACTGCTCTCATGGCCATCAACGATTTGCTTATAAGGTTCGTGAAAAACAATTATAATCCAAAGTAAACAAAATTTTTTGATTTCTCGTTTGACTTTTAGAATCAAAATGAAAAATAACACATTCGTTTTTTAGTACACACATCTACCACCTAATAGAGCAGGTTTTTAAATTAAGAGGGTTTTCAAAAATAAGCCTAAAATACAATAAAAATCGCGAATAATTTAATTTAAATAGGCCAATCGAGAAATCAATTCCAAATTTCGAAATTTTAATGAAATTAAATTTAATTAAAATAACGTAAATGTCATTAATATCTTTAATAAAGCATAAAGGCCTCTAATATTTCACCAAAAATATATTGAAATTACTATTACTCAACAATCGATTATTTACAAAATTTTTACTCGTCTAAGCACCTTGATCTGTAGATGAATCCTTCATGATCTTTTTCTCCCCTTTTATACCCCGCGCCAAGATGATTAACGGGAAAATCTTCACACAAATCAGAACCTAAATGGTTTCTGTGTCACGTCTTCATCGACCACGTTATCGTTTCGTTAAATCTGTTTTCCTATTTTTAAAAGGTTTTTTCTTATATCTTTTTGATTAAATTTCTTTCGTTTATAACTGAATCTTTACATTGAATCTTTACATTTACTAAACTCTTAAATAAAATTTCATACTACCGTCATCTATTAGTCATTTTCTTACTAAGTTACTTATATCATTTTTAAGGATTACTTATTCTAGTCGTTATGATCGACGTTTTGGTTCTAATTTCTACACACTCTTTGCAGTAAAACAGGCTGTATTTCAGCGATAACGCGTCGAATGTTGGCTTCCAAGTACTTAATTGTTTCAGGTTTATTGGCGTAGACATGCGATTTTACATATCCCCAGAGACAATAATCTAGTGGTGTCAAATCCCATGAACGAGGTGGCCAGTTAACAGGTCCATTTCGTGAAATTAATCGTTCGTCAAATGTTTCTTTCAGTAAATTAAATGTGTGCTGTGTGGAATGTGACGCCTCCTGAAACTACATGTCTGTAACATTAATCCTTTGCAATTGAGGCAAAAAAAAGTTGGTAATCATGTCTATATACCGTTCACCGTTGACTATAACGTTCTGACCATCATCATTTGGAAGACATATGGACCAATGATTCCGCCTGCCCATAAAGCGTACCAAACGGTGACTTTTTCTGGATGTAATG
Organism: Dermolepida albohirtum; assembly: GCA_031893035.1. Taxonomy (NCBI): domain Eukaryota; kingdom Metazoa; phylum Arthropoda; class Insecta; order Coleoptera; family Scarabaeidae; genus Dermolepida; species Dermolepida albohirtum. The sequence continues at coordinate 54,645 of JAVIWB010003131.1, forward strand.
GTGTTTCGACAATGGTTTATGGATTATCACTGCTTCAAGTGCGACAATTCTATTTATTGACATAACCATTTAACCAAAAGTGTGCTTCATCACTGAACAAAATTTTCAAATGAAATTTTGTTTTAATAGCAATATTTCCTTCGGCCTATTCACTAAATGTACGACGGAAACGATGATCGTATGGCCTCAATTGCTGTACATGTTGCATCTTGTAAGCACGTAAACCAAGACCTTTACGCAAAATTTTCCATAAAATGGATAGACACAAGTTTAATTGTTGAGCACGATGACGAATTACCGCATTTGGTTCATCATCAACACTACGCTGCACACCATCAGTCGCTTGTTATGTGCGCATTGTACGACGTCTTACGGGATGCGTATTATCGTTTAGAGTAAATGTATTGCGAAAACTATTCATAGTTTCTCGAATTAATTCCTCTGATCGACGATTATGAGCACCATAAAATGCGCGTAATGCTCGATGAGTTTCTCGAATTGAACCATGTTTTTCAAAGTAAATTTTAACAATTTGCAAACGTTGTTCCGGCGTGTGTGTATTCATGATGAATTGCCATACTAAACTAACTCCAAAACAACCGACAACTGTAAAATCGGCTGTCACAGAAAACAGTATTGCCAATTTAAAATTCATCACCAACAAAAAAGACTCTTTAGAAGTATTTTTCTTAATGTTTTTATTTTTTATTGATGTTATACAAGTCTATCACAACAAGGCGAACCTAGTAGTTTTCAAAATATACAAGATCACTGTTCTAATCATATTTGCAACAAGATAATTGATAAACAAATATACGTATCAAATTAAACATCTTTATGGTATAATTAATGTGTTTGCTCGTGAGTTTTCCAAGGCTTTTCGTCCGAGTGCGGTGGTATCTCCAGTATTGTTTGGCAATTGCCCCTCATTTAATGTGGGAAGCATTACTGAAGATGATGTATTACTAAGTGTACGTAAACTTAAATCCGGTGTGACGTCTGGTGAGGATGGCGTTCCCGGTTTCTTGGTGCGCGATTGTGCTACAGTTTTGTCCTATCCCCTTGCCATCTTGTTTAACATGATAATTAATGCATCTGTGTTTCCGGACGCCTGGAAGTTGAGTAAAATAATTCCTGTGTTTAAAAAAGGAGATCGCTGCGATATTGCCAATTACAGACCGATTAACATTCTCTCCAATTTTGCTAAAGTTTTGGAACACATATTATATTCTAGCATCTATAGGAGCGTACAACCTTACTTGTCGGCGCGTCAGCATGGGTTTATGAGCGGGAGATCTACGGTGACGAACCTTGCGGAAATGGCACAATATCTGTGTGATGCTGTGGATCAGCGAAAGCAGGTTGACGTTATTTATACGGATTTTTCTAAAGCTTTCGACTCTATCGGCCATAACCTGCTTTTGGCCAAACTTGATCGTATCGGTTTTTGTCCTGGGCTTTTGCAACTGGTCTCTTCCTACATAATGGACAGACGTGCTTATATTTTTTATAATGGCTACTCATCGAGCTCCTTTCCAGTTCCTTCGGGTGTACCACAGGGATCGAATCTTGGCCCTTTACTCTTCAATATTTATATTGACGACCTTTTATGTAGGTTGATCTGTGAGTGTTTGTGCTATGCGGATGATTTAAAAATCTATAACATTGTCAACATGGAGGCTGACTGTATTAGATTGCAGACGAACCTTCGGATAGTAGACGAATGGTGCGCATTGAACCATATTTCTTTGAACATTAATAAGTGCTCAGTAGTTTCCTACTGTAAATGTAGCCAACCTCATATTTATAATTATACGGCCGGTTCTGGGCCGATAACAAGAGTGTCGAGGGTGCAAGATTTAGGAGTGCTTTTTGATTCGCGGCTTACATTTGCTGGGCATATTTCCTCAATATGCTTATCTGCATCGAGGTCGCTTGGCTTTGTGATTAGATCCTGCCGTGGTTTTAATAATATCCAAGGTATTAAATCTGTATACTTTGCGCTAGTGCGGAGCAAGTTGGAATACGCATCATTGGTTTGGTTTCCATGTTATCTCCATCTCGATTTGTGTATAGAGCGTGTTCAGCGACGATTTCTAAAATATTTATCTTTTAGGGTAAGTAGTCATTACCCTGACCGTGGGGTTGACTACACAAGCTTGTTGGATCAGCATGACTTTCGGTCTCTATCTAATCGACGCAATATGTACAGTGCAAGATTTATGCACAATCTATTAACAAACACAATTGACAGTGCAGCATTATTCAAGTGCGTTAATTTTCATGTGCCGGGCCGTGATACCCGTTCTAGTAGCTTGTTGGAGATTCCTAGGGCGAGAACTAATGTTTTAGCTAAGTCACCGATTGGTCATATGTCACGGAATTTTATGCAATTTTATGATGACCCGTTTCATTGACTTGAATTCTTATTTTATTATGTATGGTATACCATTTTTGTTTAGTTCATTTTTTTTTATATTTACATGTATATATATATATATATATATATATATATATATATATGTTTTTTTTTCCTCTTTCTTTTGTATGGATTATTTATTGTGTTTACTTAGGATATGGCAATCTGCATTTATTTATTTTCTATGGTTGTTCATATTTTGTCCTGTTAATGGTGTTTCACTGTTGGACAATAAAGTTTTCTTATTATTATTATTATTATTATTATTATTATAATTCCAACTTTGTATACATAGATGTAATGTTTTAAAAATGGTAGGTTTTATGTAATTAATTAATGTATATATATAAGTACATTACGAGTGACTTTTGTATCGTCACACATAATTTGGACGTAACGTAATGCATGTCTACAGTTACATAAATACTTAGTTTAAAATACAAAGCAATATGCATACACATAAATTTAATATTATGACCATGATTTCGAATTAGATTTGCTATTTCGGCATTCCTCTGAAAAGGCACATTGTCCATTATAAAATGCGCTCCTTCTCTATCATCATTGTGCAAATGGTTGATTAAGTTCACCAGGAACTAATTAGAGTGTTTTGCATTATATCCGTAGGGCACAAATAGTTTGGGTTCAATCAATATCCACAAATATATTCCGTCTGTTGTTCTGTTAAAACTTGCTTGCGATGGCTTTAGATTTTTCTACTATCTCTCCGAGTTTCTTGTATGCTTCATATATTTTTTATTCCATTAGATAAAATATAATAGAATAATAAAAGTTATGGAACTCGCATACTAAACTAACCAGAACATTAATTATTTTAGTATTCTTTCTTCTTTCACGTTGATCAGATATAATTACTCTCTATTTCATAAAAATTTGGGCTTCAAATAACAAATAGTGAAAACGTTTTGATGTAAAGAGAGACGACTATATACAAAAAGAAAAGCATTTGACGAAAGTGAAAATTATTGAAAATTAAGTGGAACTAGTCTGATACAGGGTGAAAGGCAATTGAAAAACCCAGTATGTAATTAATGACCAATAAATGAAAACATTTATAAACCTCTTATTTCTTCATAGTTGTATTAATAGTTTGATATTGTAAAGACAAAAGTCTCTCTTAATAAACTAATATATGCATGTAACATTTATTATCTTTCCTACACTTATAGAATTCGCATATAAATTTAAATAAATTTCTAGCCATTATTTTGATGTTTTATACGCAAGTAAAATGCCTTAAAATTGAAAATAACTTAATTCGAAGTGTTCGGTAATATGAAAAATAATTAAGAAGACGTTTTCGCTGTTACCAATTTTAATAATTATATGTACTACGCCAATGGTTACTGTACTTACTTTTGTATTACGTCGGCACTTTCATGTTAACTAAAAAACTAAATGTTCTATATTTCACACAATAAAAACCGAGTCATGCTTGACTAATTGTCTAAGTCTATTAAATTTACCAATCTTAATATAACGGTCACTTTTTTTAGATTTACATCACATATTTAAAAACTAAATTTGCAATGGTATTAACTATTAGAATTTTAATTGTATATAACACAGTAATTAAAATTAAAAGGGTACACGATTTTTGAAACCATAAAATTTTGACCTTAAAAAACTACTGCCAATGTCAATACTATTAGTAAATTATTCTTAAATATCTTTAAATTAATATAGGACTTCTAAAATCAAATAATCAACCATATACACGTAATACTCGTACATACATACATTAGGAACTTTTATCGACGAGATTAACTCTTTCTAGTCTCTTCCATATTAACATTATGCTTATTGATTTGTTTTTTTAAGAGAAAGTATATATTTCATTATAAGAAAATGTGGAGACTTTGGGATGAAGAAGGTGAGCAATATGATATAAATAAGGATAATTTTCACTCGGTGACGGGTCATATAAATGGCATTAAAAATATTTATCTAGTAGTTCAAGTTAAATAAATAGTCTTAAATGTCTTTAATAACTTGCAAGAAGAAAATGCAGAAGCTATGGAAAGGGATTATAAAAGGACGTCGAATTAACTGGTGCCTGCTATATCACAGTTTATAATAAAATGAAGCATGATATTACGAAAGGAAGAGTTAGAAGTGATAAAGGATCTGTAAGCAAAATACTAGGTCGGGGCGTTGATATTCGACGAACAATATATAGGACAAGCAGAGTGGAGTTGCCGTATTAAATAGCTTACATAAAGAAAATACTGAAGCAGAAGCGTGCAGAACAACAATATGGCGAACATTAGAGCAAAATGGTTTTCAATTTTTGACAATAGACATACGACATGTTACAATGGAGTCACCGAGGATATAAAAATTATGCCAAGAATATTTTATCGACATGAAAAAATTCCGAGATGAAGAGCCATTTTTTTATTTATTAGACGAAACTTGGTTTGACACTCACGATACCATAAGAAAAGGTTTGATTGATGATTCACAGGCATGTTTATTAGATGTACCTTCGACTGAAGGAAAAAGAATTAGTATTTCACACGCTGGTTCTGGGTCGGTGAAGCGCTACTTTCGGCAAAAACCAGAGTACGGAGAGTGCTCGAATTAAACTCGCTCGCGATCGAATTCAATTCGAGCGAGTTATATTTTCTATATTAAAAAGAACTATTCTTACGAGTTGAGTTTGTGCTCGCGAGTTAAATAATAAAACTCGCGAGCATATATATCTGCCGACGTTTCGTACCCATTTGTATGGGACATCTTCAGGGTTGAACTACTGCCCTGAAGATGTCCCATATAAATGGGTACGAAACGTCGGTAGATATACTAGTGACTAGTTCCAGCCCGGAAACCCAGAAGCAAATTAAGTTCATGTTGTACATTTAGACGATAGGGGAGGTATTGTTTTTTTATTCTATGTTGTATCGCAAACAATACGATAATAAGTTTGTTAATATTGGATTATTGTTAACATTACCGATTATTACGCACAAATGGAGTTATTAAATACATAGCTACAGGCAAAATATCATCAACATGGATTTCCAATATGTGTTGTAAAACATAAAAGAATTTATATTTTTGTTTATAAAATAAGATTAAAAGTAGTAGGTATTTATTCATAGTTTGCTTCTATTTACAACAGCGAATGATATGTGCAAGTACATTTATAATAGATTCATTTTATATTTCTGCATTTAATTAATATATATATATTTCTGTTTCGAAAATTCATTTAGGAAAATCGTCCAAATTTTCACCATGGTACTTCAAGGCTGTCAGGAAAAAAATGAAATTTAAGCTCCACTATCATCACACGTGACGATCCATAGGTAGTCATTATTAAAAAAAAAATTTTAGCATGTCAGGAGAGAATTGAATGTAGAAATTTCTACGGCTTAGAAAATTACTTTTAGAATGTTGTAAGATGCCATATGTTCCGACCCTAAAACTCTCTAGAAAGTTATTCAGTCTAAATAAATCGTAGGATATAGTGGACGCGTTTTCTGAAATTTTGTCATTGGTATTTTTGCCACCATAATTTTTTTGTCTCTGCCTGATATGCTACCTAACCTACCCTAACTACCATTGATGATATTGACGTTAGTTGACGTTCCTGTATGCTCTAGAACTTTAAAGAATACGTGTACTGCGGGTCACGTTGGTATTCCGAGTCTCTTGGTTAAATATTGTGCTTACGTGTATTCTTCATCTTTATTTCAAATTATTAACTTGACTTTGTGGAGTCGTAAGATTCCAAATGTATGGAAGTTTGCTGGGATCTGTCCAATCTTTAAGACGGGAATTGCTTTTGCATTTCGGTCACCAAATTACAAAAGACGCTTAAAAAGTGGAGGAATAAGGGATACATGAACCCCGACGAAACCGATTCGTGGATGCCGTACTCCAAGCAAACCTTCGAAGAAGAATATGTGACGACATCCTACCTGTCAGAGACGTGGACCACGGACACGGAATACAATCGGAAGGAGGTGATACTATGGACACAAGCTCATTATCTCCTACCATAAACCTAACACAAACTGGCGGTATTAGCATGTCTTCTACAACTGTAGCTGCGCTACCAGCACCTACAGCTGCTTCTAGGGGCTTCCTTTCTCGTTCCGAAGACGACAAGCTATTTGGTCTGGAGGAGTCAGTCAGACAAGGTAAGCGAAATATATATTCAACTACACGAGCAGTAAAATATGCATTTTCTGACAGGATATTTCCAATTTGATGGAGTATATTTGTTACCAGATCGGAAGTTCCTGGTACAGATGAAATTAATTCCGTACAAGGAGGTGCAGATGGTGAACAAAGAACAATTATGGATGAAAATGACGATGTGCATTTTTGTCAACATTTCTGACTCTTTTTTTGAATACCACACATTTACGACAATTAAATACTGCGCGAAATTCGAAGGAAAAGGTTTTAGTTTTAATTATTTCTAATATACGTTCTAACATTACTATTAATTGCACTGATACTATAACTATAACTATAACGTTTGAATATTTAATGTCAGCTGAACCTCTGCGATTCCCTATGTCTAAATTATAATAAATTTTTCTCTGTGCTAGTCTATATATAGTAGATTTGTAATTTTTTGAGAACTATTCCCATATTAATGAAGCAGTGCCTACTTTTTACGAGAAGATATACTCTATTTTCGATTTTACCATCTAAAATTCTGTATACCATAACGCATTTGTTGTGGTATACAAGAGAAATTATAGCAGACACTAAAACTAAGGCAAACTAAGACAAAAAATGAATAGCTAGTTGGAATATACAATGAATTTAAAAGGATGAGATATCTAACAAAAGTACTGATTTTGCAAGCATATCAAACTTACTTATTTAGCATTGAAGCTAATGTAAAGTCTAATCCGATTTCCAAAATTTTTAAATGAAAGAAAGAATGTAACAAGAATACATTGTAGACTTAGTGATGGCACTGAAGAGTTTTTCAATCCTGTGGGTCTAGTGAATACTTTCGCTGATACATTCTCATGTATTTATCTAAAAAATAACCAGGCAATTTATTCTTAACCCCACAGTATGAGGCGAGTGTCCGAAAATGATTTGCTGCTTGTACTATCAAGACTTGCTAATAAGCGTACTACCGGAGATGATTTGCTGCCACGTTTCTTTGTCCACGGTAGTCGATATGTTTTCGTGAATCCATTAATGATTATTATCAATCTCTTCCTACGAATAGATATCCTTCCTGATGCTTAGAAGCGTTTTTCCTGTCTAAAAAAGGCGACAAGACATTGCCAATGAACTATTCACCAATTTATATATTGTCAAGCATCGAAAAAGTTTATGAGCAAGTTATGCATACTAATTTTTTACAACGTCCGATCATTCCCTTCGCCGAATATAACATGTGTTTATTCGCGGTCGTTCAACAATGACAAATCCCTGCACTATTTCACATTATGTCAGCGGTTTATTTTCCAAACTCAGTTCTTTTGGGTTTGCTCCGTCTGCGATTGCACTGATGATATCCTAGTCGAGAAACCGTGTCTCTTATGTTTTCTATAATTTGGCATCACACGAATTGAATTTGTAGCTAACTTTGAGGTGTCACAGGTGTCGAATTTTGATCCACTGCGTTCTATTTATCAATATTTTTTATTACACATCGATTGTCCTTGTTAGCATATGTTGATGACATTAAGATTTACTATAAAATAGCTTCCGTTGAGAATAAAATTCCAAATTACGATTAAGTCTGGAACTCCTTGAAGCATGGTGTAACACTTGTCGACTAAAATCTAATGTGAATAAATTTGCGTAGTGACATATACAAGAAAAAGTGCACCATTACTGTTGGACTACATAATAGGTGACCGATTTCTTAACAGGCAGTTTCAAATTAAAGACCTGGGAGAGTTACATTCGACCATTAGCTGACGTTTAGATCGCATATTCCGTCAATTTGACCATCTGCATGTAAATAGTTATTTAATGCATGTTTCTACGTACTTTAGAGATATTGGAATATAATGTCTTTATTATGTTCTTGTTATTAGCAAGTTAGTATATGCTGTTATTAGATGGTGTCCTACTTTTGCTTCTTACTGCCTACTACTTGATCCAATACATAGACGATATCTAAAATTTTTAGCTGACAAGATGGATGGAACGTTTTCATTCGTTGGAACCAGTCAAGCAGAATTGATTTCCAGAGATGAAAGAAACTAGCAGAATGGAATGAAATCTCTTGTGCACAGTAGAAATCTACATTGTGCGAAGTTTTTGTGGATGGGCAAGATTGATTGTGAGTTCGTTCTGTCACGAATGGCTTTTCACTTTCCTAGGATTTCTACCAGGAATGAAAGAACAACCTTAGGGTGGTAAGGAATCGATATTCCACAAAGAGTCCCTATAACGTTTATATCCCATTGCTGATAAACTTACATTATAAATTTTTTTGAATTTCAATAATATTACTATTTGCTTATTATTTAGAATTTTCGATGTATAACTATTTAGTTGCTAGGTTCAGAATTTGAATGTTTAATTTTTTTTATTGTTCTGCCTTATATTCCCATTTATAATTATTTTATTTGTGTATTTACTTTATATGTTTTTTTCCTGCAATTGGGAAACGCTGTTGGATAATAATGATTTATTATTATTGTTATTATTAATAAGAAAAAAATCTGGTAAAATATTATGGGATTTTACATGGTGGGCTAAGTACTTATTAGTACGCCCTCATATATACATATGTGCATATGTACACTCCGCGCAACATGAATAGGACCACCCGACTTGTTGCAAGCTTTCGGTGGTTTGAAAAACAATTCATTTACTAAAAATACAATGCAAGTTTGTAATGGTATGATATGGAAAATAATACACATTATTGCGCAATAGTGCCTAACGTTATGCATTGGGTGACGTAAGTACCACATACATATAAAATGCACCGCGCCGGTTGGATACGACCAGTATTTAATAGTAAGCTACCGGATGAGTGTCGAGTTACAACGTGTATCCGGATAAACAAACATCTGTAATTAAGGGTATTGTGCAACGATGGGACGACAGAAGTGCTTAAGTATGGAAGAAATTGGAAAAATTAAAGCGTTCCATCAAGAAGGGTATTCCTCAAGGGCTACTGCAAAGAAAATAAGTCGATCACACCAGGTTGTGAACAATTTTATTAGGGATCCCGAGAATTATGGAAAACGTTTTAAAGGGCGAACAACATCCGTTACAACTAAGAGAGAACGTCGAGCCATATTACGCGAAGCATCGAATTCGGCATTAACGGCAAGACAAATCGCGAATAACGTTGGAACTAGTGCTGGGCGAATCGAATCCAAAAACACTCGGTAAGGAAAATCGAGTTATAAATCGATTCTCCTGGAATGATCGAATCCGAATCCAGGATCGTTTCACAGCTCGGACTCGGAGAACCGATCCAAATCGGTTTTCACGCTGAATTCGAATCCAGAGATACATATGTATATACTGCATTGATTGAAACTATGATGACTTGAGGTGTATAGAGCGCATTGTATTCGGCGGAACTTATGTATTTACATAATATACATACTTATGAATGAACTATTTGATTTTTGGTCAAAAAGGTGTTTTACGCATTAACAGATGTTTTAAAATTGATTTCTACCGATCGGAAGGTTTACAACTTATTGCGGATATCGAAAATATAAAACTAAAATGAATTGGTAGTAGATATACTAAATACTAATTTAGAATACGGATAATATTTAAACAAATATTTTTCTTTATGATCACCTATAATAGGGATATACGAGGGCCATTCAAATATAAATGAGAAATAACTTTTACTATCTACATAAAACAACGAGTGGTACCTAGTAAATAAAATTTTACGTTAAAATGAACAATAACCATACTTTATAGAAGTGGTACGCAGTTTTGTTTATTTCATTGCAATCATTGCCTTACAGTACTTTCAAAAACATAAAGACAACCAATAAAAATATATATAAAATTTCCATTTATTCATTCGTAAAAAGAACACAAAAAAGTCCCATTTACTAAAAATGAAATAAATAAATTCAAATATATCGATTTCCGATAGATGTACAAAAAAGTTTTTAACAAGTTTTCTAAATATATCAAGTTATCTGTGCAAGTCAATCCTGTAGATATTTCCAGTTTTCTTTAATTTATTAAATTAAAAATACAACCGTGAAGATCACATGGAGCTGACTGTATTTGCTACAGTGGCTTGAAAGTAAAATCTTAAAAAAATATTTATGGCAAAAAAATCGAGTAAGCACTTTTTCTATCATTCTCATTATGTTTTGCAATTAATAAGAATTTCGATTGTCTTTAGTTATGTTACTTTTTGTACACACTGTATACAAAAATGTATTATTCAAAAACAAAAGAAAATAATCTTAGATTCTAAAAACGAGATTCATGTCAAGAACAAGCATCCAGTTCTTCCGTTTAGGACCACTTTGTCCAAGAAAACGAGTATGTTACTTACCGTTTGTGCCAACAAAAAGACAAATATTTTAGCAATACCACCAATATGGGCAGGCATCTAACACGAAAACACGCTAATAATATTCATGCACCTTCAACGTCGGAAGCGACGGATACAGGATTAACAATGACCCCAGGATTAACAGCCATTCTCCATGGTAGAAAACATAAGTTTTAGACGTTTTTGCAGCAAAATGCAGTCAAAATATAGCCTACCAAGTAGGGGATGTTTAAGTAGTACTATATTACCCGACATGTGTAGAGCAACTAACGACAAGTTTAAACTATTAATTGCAGGATCAAACTATATTGCAATTACTACCGATGTATTGATATCTGAAGACACAAAATCCTACTTAACGGTTACAGTGCATTTTCGTCATCATTACACGTTATTTGCATTGGTGTTAAATACTAGACAAATCTTGAAGCAGCATACCGGAAGAAATCTGGCTATTGTTCTAACGGAAATTTTTAACGCGTGGGACATCAGTGAAAAATTAGTGGCAATAGTAACAGATAATGGTGCAAACATTAAGAATGCAGTGAATGAATATTTAAAAAAGGTACATTTATCGTGTGTGGCACATACATTAAATTTAGTTATAAAGGAATCGTTAACAAGTAATAGCGATTTAGTAGAGATAATTAAAAAGTGTCGTAGCATAGTAACATATTTTAAGCATAGTGTACTGGAATCAGATAAATTGCGACTATTACAGACGCAACGCAATGTACCACTCCATCGTTTAAAACAAGATGTGCCAACACTGTAGAATTCCACAGTTATATTGATAACCCGGTTAATAGTATTAAAAACTATTTTAGCAGAAGTTGTAACTGATCTTCCCAGAGCAACTGACCCACTAAATGAAATGGAATGGACTGTATTAATGGATTTTTCACCACTACTAAATCCGTTAAAAGAGGTTACGGAGCAACTATTCGGTGAAAGCTTCCCCACTTTGTCGATGGCAATTCCTTTAATTAAAAGCGTGGTATATACGGTAACACAACAATTACCAACAACGTCAGTTGGTGTACTCCTTCAAAGCAAACTGCTAAGCACAATAGAAAGAAGATTAGTAGGCTTCGAACAAAATAAACTTGCTGCAATTATAACCTTTTTAGAGCTCAGATTTAAAAATGTGGCATTTGACGATTCGTCCAAAGTTGAACAATGGATAAAAGATGTAATAGAAAGCAATACTTCTATGGCAACTGTTACCGATACCGAAGAACACAGTGTGAGCCACCCATCAATTTGGCAATATTTTGATAGCAAACTTTTAGAAAAATCTCAATATCGTGCTGCAACTTCTTCTGAAAGCATAATTAAAAACTATTTAGACCTTCCACACTTACAGAGATGTAAAACATACTTGTGATTTTTGGAGAGACCACGTGTTATTACTGCCAGAATTAAATGCACTCCAAGAAAAATATTTATGTATTCCAGCAACGTCGGTTCCAGCAGAAAGGATTTTTTCAAAAGCAGGCCAAATCTGCAACGGACGACGAAATTGTTTATCAGCGACAAACTTAGATAAGATAATTTTCTTAAATACGAATTTGGATGCCTGTTCTTGACATGAATCTCGTTTTTAGAATCTAAGATCATTTTCTTTTGTTTTTGAATAATTTTTGTATACAGTGTGTACAAAAAGTAACATAACTAAAGACAATCGAAATTCTTATTAATTGCGAAACCTACTGAGAATGATAGAAAAAGTGCTTACTCGATTTTCTTGCCATAAATACTTTTTTAAGATTTTACTTTCAAGCCACAGTAGCAAATGCAGTCAGCTCCATGTGATCTTCACGGTTGTATTTTTATTTAATAATTAAAGAAAATTGCAAATATCTACAGGATTGACTTGCACAGATAACTTGATATATTTAAAAAACTTATTAAAAACTTTTTTGTACATCTATCGGAAATCGATATATTTGAATTCATTTATTTCATTTTTAGAAAATGGAACTTTTTTGTGTTCTTTTTTTATTGGTTGCCTTTATGTTTTTGAAAGTACTGTAAGGCAATGATTGCAATGAAATAAAAAAAACTGCGTACCACTTCTATAAAGTATGGTTATTTTTCATTTTAACGTAAAATTTTATTTACTAGGTACCACTCGTTGTTTTATGTAGATAGTAAAAGTTATTTCTCATTTATATTTGAATGGCCCTCGTATATCCCTATTATAGGTGATCATAAAGAAAAATATTTGTTTAAATATTATCCGTATTCTAAATTAGTATTTAGTATATCTACTACCAATTCATTTTAGTTTTATATTTTCCTTATCCGCAATAAGTTGTAAACCTTCCGATCCGTAGAAATCAATTTTAAAACATCTGTTAATGCGTAAAACACATTTTTGACCAAAAATCAAATAGTTCATTCATAAGTATGTATATTATGTAAATACATAAGTTCCGCCAAATACAATGCGCTCTATACACCTCAAGTCATCATAGTTTCAATGCAGTATATATGTATCTCTGGATTCGAATTCAGCGTGAAAACCGATTTGGATCGGTTCTCCGAGTCCGAGCTGTGAAACGATCCTGGATTCGGATTCGATCATTCCAGGAGAATCGATTTATAACTCGATTTTCCTTACCGAGTGTTTTTGGATTCGATTCGCCCAGCACTAGTTCGAACGAATGCATCGGTAAGAACTGTACAGAAGTTACTGAAGACCTGTCCGCATTTAAAACGTTTGAAAATTAAACGACGGCCTCCTTTAAGGGAATTTCAACGCACTGCACGTCTTCAGTTTGCTCAAGCAAAAATGGGGTGGACAAGACAATGGCAAACTGTTATTTTCAGTGACGAGAAGAAGTTTAATTTAGATGGCCCGGATGGGTTTTCTTATTATTTCCACGATTTACGTAAAGATGAAGTGATTCAGACACGAAGGTGAGCCGATGTTGGTTCAGCCATGGTATGGGGAGCTGTTTCCTATAACGGACCTGTTGATTTAGTAATAGTGAAGGGCAGACAGAATTCGGAAAAGTACGTCCAGCTGCTGCAACAGGTGAAAGACAAATTTTCCAACGTTATGGCAGGTGGGCATTTATTTTCCAACAGGATCATGCCAGTATTCACACCGCGCGCATTGTTCGACGCTGGTTTCAAGAACAAAGCATGGAGGTTCTCGATTGGCCATCGCTCTCCCCCGACCTGAACATCATAGAAAATGTTTGCGGATGGTTGTCGCGTAAATTGTACTCCAATGCTACCCAATTCAGTTGCGCTGACGAACTAGAGCAGGCGCTGAAACGAAGTTGGGCCGAACTTCCCGTTGACTACTTGAGAACCCTGTATAATTCCATTCCATCCCGACTATTTCAGGTTATAAGAAATAATGGCAAAAGTACTCATTATTGAACAATAAAGTATTTTGTTATTGCAAACGAATCTTTTATTTTGTAGATTGGTCGTATTCAAGTGGCGTTTAATTACTCTACTTATTGTCATTAGTAACGTACATTTGCACTGACTTTTACAAAAATTATATTTGGTACCTACATACATACATCTTTTTATCAACCCTCTTATTTTCGAAAATAACAATTCCAGCGCGCTACCATGTTTATACCAACTACAGATGTCATATATGCAGTTGGTCCTATTCATGTTGCGCGGAGTGTATGTATCGAGATAGTCTGGGTCATTTCTATTATAAAAGTTCTGCATTTTAACCGCTTCTTTAGCCGCAGTCTTTAATATATTTTTAAAATTTAGTTTTTGTCCTTTTTAATCAGAAAGTCATTACTTAATGTTCCTCCAATGCCCTGTATGGAAATCCAAATAAAATATCAGTCATATGTCCTGTTTCATACATTACGTTTTATTTACTTTAAAATATGTCAAGTCATTCAAGACTATTTAAGTATGTACTCAGTCGTCAATGAGTATCGCTGACGAGTGACAGTTATTAATAATGTCAATGAGATAAGAAAATGGATATTCGTTGAAACTACGATATGTTCAATATTCACCGTCAAATTTTTATCTTGACGGTTTACAACAGATGCAAATACATTCTTTAAATAATTACATTTAGCAAATGAGTGAAAATCGCCGTGTTCAAATTTTGGTAGAATTAGATCGAAAATTGTCAATATGTTTAATAGTCAGTATTTGTAGAAGAATGTTTGTTTAATAAAATACATATTGTAATTGGATAATGTAAACATTATTATGAAAAGTGTGAAGAAAATGATTAAGTAATAAAAAAATCCGGTACCTTTGTTTCCGATTCTTTGAATTAGATAATGGGAATGTAAAATGTTGAGCCTTTTGGGAACTAATATCGTCTATATACCTTTCTAGATGCAGATTCATACATACTTATATACGTGGTTTGTTCAAAAGGAAAGGGAATTTTAAATTTTTTTGAAAAGTTTTTATTAATCATCGATATCCATTTTGTCTCTTTCAAAGTAATTCCCCTCAGATATAATGCACTTATGGCAGCGCTTCTTCCAATCCTCGAAGCACTTCTGAAATGCGCTTTTCGTTATGGCCGTCAGCTCGTTCTTCGATTCTAACTTTATCTCATCAATTGTGACAAAACGCTTTCCTTTCATTGGTCTCTTCAGTTTTGGGAATAGGAAAAAGTCGCAGGGAGCCAAATCTGGTGAATAAGGTGGTTGAGGCATGATTAGGATGTTGTTTTTGGCCAAAAAAACACGAACAAGCATTGACGTGTGAGCTGGTGCATTATCGTGATGCAGAATCCATGTTTTCTTTTCCCCAATTCCGATAGTTTGAGCCGTATTGCTTCACGCAAACGTTGCATAGCTTCCTTGTTGCATTCGTTATTAACCGTACGACCTGTTTTCAAGAACTCACCACGCCATTGTAATCGAAGAAAGTAGTGAGCAAAACCTTCACATTTGATCGAACTTAGCGTGCATTTTTTCGGCCTTCTGTAAAGCGCTTGTACCACTTATAAACACTTTTTTGAGACAAAGTGGACTTGCCGAATGCCACAGTCAACATTTCAAGTCTTGGAGCACTTTAATCCATTTTTAACGCAAAATTTAATGCATTGATCCATTTTTTTCAAAAGTCAAAAATCGAAGAACACACACAAAGGTGACTAAGCTTTTCAGTTGTCAACAACAAACTACTAATCCAAATTGGCTGATAATGCCAATATATGACTAACACATGTGTACCAACATAACAAAAAAAATTTCGATAATCGAATGTATACAGCGCGCGAAAATTCAAAATTCATCTTTCCTTTTGAACAAACCACGTATATATATATATATACATATATATATATATATATATATATTATTAATATTACATATTATCTAATCTCGGACTCGAATCTCTGACTGACTGAAGAGCAGATGACACGACGTGTGACTTGGTGTCGGGAGATGCTAAAAATGTTTAATAAGGAACAATCTTGGTATATGAACAACATCGTGACAGGTGACGAGACTTGGCTGTATTATTACGATGTGCCGACCAAAGCTCAAAACAAAGTTTGGGTCTTTGATGATGAGGACACACCCGTAGTTGTCAGAAAATCTGTAAAGAAGAAAATGATAGCTGTATTTTGCAATTTGAGCGGAATTGTGGAACGCGTCGTTTGGAAGTCAGTCACATCTAACTGGTATACTGAACAGTGCCTGCTTAAAGTCAAGTCAAGAATTGACACCTGGTTCCTCCATCACGATAGTGCTCCAGCTCACCGCGTCAAAGCCTACCCTGAATATTTGACCACGACAGGATTGAAACTTCTCGAACACCCTCCCTACAGTCCAAATCTTGCTCCCCGCGACTTTGCACTGTTCCCGCATGTGAAAATGAAGCTAAAAGAAAGGTGGTTTTCCAGCGATGAGGACCTTCTGCGGGCTTGGGACAACGTGCTTTACTCCCTAGTGAAACTTGGCAGAACTGGTTTAAAGATTGGTTTCGGAGGATGAAGAGGTGTATTGAGTGTAGAGGAAATTACTGTGAAAAAATTAAATAAACAAAGCTGTATTGCAAAACTTTCCTAGTACCCTTTGTATATTTACGTTTGCGGGAGAGTATAATACGTATTTAAATTATATTATTCATCATAACTGAAACCTGGGCTAATTTAATTACCAGATACAGTATATGTACATACATATATCTAACGAATACTTTGAAATTTACTTTCCAAGAAGTAATTAGCGTGTATGGAACAACAATACCGAGACAGTTTATTACAAAATGAAAAGTAGATAGAAAACTACATATAAGAATGGAATATGTCACGTAATGTACGTGCACGAAAAATCACGTTATACATATTTATGACAAATTTAACTTTCAAGTATACCGTTTACAAAGGAGTAACATTGAAACACAATTACATTGTTAACCCGATTTGCAAATTATGGTCCGAACAGGCCAACAGTTACCTTTGTAACTACGTATATTAGCGTTTATGTATTCACATGAATGTGGTTTCTTTTTTGAAACTAAAACGCACTGGTTTCGTACCTCAACTATTCCGCTTGTGGTAAACAATGACGTGCGCAATATTAATGTGGGACAAAGCGTAAAGCAAGTTATAGCTTCCTGTTATATGAGTATGCATATTCTTTAACTTTAATTTTGATTTAGTATTTATAGTAACGGTAGAATGAGTAACAAATCAAGTACAGTTCCCATAAATACGCGAAAATGTTGAGATGGTTTTTGACAGCTAAATTGGATGAAAAAATTATTCGATGATCAATTGGTCCATTTAAGTATTATAGAAGTAATTTTATGTTATTATAAAAAACTTTAAAAGGAATAAAAGGAAATGGATAACCAACATTTGTACTGATAATTACGCATATTAAAACTTCAATCCCAATATGATGTAAACCGTGCACTTCACATGTGTAAATGTGATAATTACTATGCGCATCTTGTAATCGACTCACGTTTGGTACCTAAAGATTACTTATTAATACCTTGAATATTATTATGTCGTAAACATTAGTTTTAAATTTCAGAATATTTAGATTTAGATTTATTGAAACAGCAATGATCTGTAATGTATGTAGGTATATAAGTACATTGTCAGATATCATAAGGATACAATAAAGTAAGAAAATTTCATTTTCCACGGATTATGATGGTAACGGAAGGAAATGTGGATTCAATTAAAAAATAAATTGAGATATCTCATTCAATCAAAGGAAATCCAACCAAACATTAATATGTTTATATTTTTTCTTTGTTATTTAAATAATTTTTTTTGATCGTATGGATACTTATTCATAATAAATTTAATAGTTGTGTGAATAAATAGTATACAGGACTTGGTTGCAAATTTTTTGTATAGGCATGGATTAGTATTATAATAAATAAAATGTGGATATTTAGATATGTGGGTTGTCTTTTAAGTTTTGCATATAAAACTGGAATAAAACTGTAGATACCTTTGAAAGATTTCGTTGTTTTTCGAAGTATTCTCCACGAAGATTAATGCAGTTTTGCATGCGCTCGAACCAATTCTGGAAACAATAATTCCACTTGTTTGTTGGTACAGTCAAAATTGCGTTTTTGAAGGCATCGATTGCTCCTTCCGCTAAAACTTCAATTGTCTTGCGTGTTATATGCGAACTTGTATTGTCTTGGTGGAGGAAGATTCGTCATTTGGGGTTGGTTTTTCGAAGTTCAGCGATAACTTGCAGCAAACAAATGGGTGTACACCTTGTAGAGGAATTGTTGCTACATGAGCTACTTCGAGAACTTCGAGAACGGATGATTTTTGTCAGCTTTTCTTCACCTTGGAACACCCAAACAGACGACTGGCGTTTATTTTCTGGTTCGTATGAGTAAATCCAAGATTCATCACTACTGATAATGTTGTATACGTTTTTAGTTTCCGGTATTTCGCTTTCTGTTCTTCGGTCAACAGATGTGATATCCAACGGGAAACAAATTTTTTTACACACGTTTTTTATGCAAAATTTTTTAATTGAAGTCTTTGAACTTCCCAATAATGCTTCAATTCGACGATATGTCACATGTTGATCTCCGTTGATGATTTTGAGAGTTACCGATGCGATGCTTCATTGCCGAAAACAGAAACCAACTCGGCGAGGCTTTCTTGTTGAGATAATTGTCTACGTTCCATTTTTCAACTAACTTGTCAAGGTAATTTTGATGGAGCCTGTGGTTGAGTAACTTAATTATTTAAGGTTGATATATAACCCCTTTCCACATTAATTTTCGTATTCTGTATACATAAGCCTCAGCGCACAGTGTGCGTTCTAGCTTTCGATGCTATTTGTCGTAGTTTTCCAGGTGCGACACTGTTTAATTATTTGCTAATGATGACAACTTAGTTGTTGAAATGCGTATACAGAATACGAAAATTAATGCGGAAAGAGGTTATATATCGATCTTAACTGATTAAGTTGTCAACTTTGATAGTTCGTTGTAGCTACAACACCACACGTATCGCATTGAAACTTTAGATTTAGATTAACTACAGATGGGGGTTAATTTTTAGCACTGACATTTCATTAGTGGCGCTCTCTATATCTCACTATGCAAAACTTAAAAGAAATCCTACGTACTACGCATAAGAGGCGAGAGAAGTGGTGCAGATGTCACCGGTTAGTCAAGGCTCTTAGCAACGTATATCGAACGTGTTGTAGAATGTGGTAAGTTTTGTTACGCACGGGCTTTTATTGTGCTGCTCAAAGAGAACAAAATTATGGGGACTGCCCGGTCATGCTTCTACGTCGTCGGTTCGGCCGAATATTCAGGCTGCGAAGGTTTTGCTGTGTATTTGGTGGGACCAGGGCGGTGTTATTTATTATGAACTGTTGAAACCGAACGAAACCATCACTGGGGAACGGCATCGAACACAATGGAAGCGATTGAGTCGAGCACTGCGCGAAAAGCGACCACAATACGAGCAGAGGCACGAAAAAGTGATCTACAGCATGACAACGCTCGGCCTCACGTTGCCAAACCCGTTAAAACCTACTTAGAAACGCTCAAATGGGAGGTCCTACCCCACCCGCCATATTCCCCAGATATTGCGCTGTCCGATTATTACTTGTTCCGTTCGATGGCACATGGTCTGGCTAATTAGCAGTTCCGCTCATATGAAGACATCTCAAAATGGCTCGATTCGTGGATAGCCTCAAAAGACGAATACTTCTACCGTGACGGTATTCGAGGTCTACCAGAAAGATCAGAGAAAGTTGTCGCTAGCGTTGGGTAATATTTTGAATGATTCATTTGTAAACATTTTTTCACAATAAAGTTGCATTTTCATCAAAAAAAGCGAGGACTTAGTTGCGCACCTGATAACAAAATCTTGTATACTATCCTAACAGAACAATAGTCGTATTAGAGTATATCAGTTGTAAATGATTAATCATATTGACACTTTTAGAAGTGCTACTATACTATTAACGGATTTTAAAGTATAATAATATTCATTATTATTACCGTGAAGAATGATACTTCAGGTTTTTTCTATTCCATATTGAAAGTGAAAATGTTGTTTTTATAAAATATTTGAATAACATTGGAATATGTAATTTTATACCTTCCCATAATAAAATACTTTTTATCGACTTTTACTTTATAGTATGTTTTAATTTCACTTATTTAAACGGTGTTTCTTCCATTACAATATCTCTTTTAAATGTAAGCACGTAAAATATTGCGTGAAAGTTTTCTAGAACATTTAAAATTATGTTCGTGAAACTGGTTAATATAGCACAATAATTTATTTTATAATTGTACAATTAACTTTGTCTTTAACTTAAATTTATTTCTAGTACAGTTTCGAAATATAGGAAAAATATATGTATATAATATTGTACGAGTGTGGGTTGACAAGTCGATTGAATGAAAATAAAGACAAGGAAATAGCGGTTCGAAATTATCTGAATTTATTTCTCGAGATAATACCCAGCCACTTCGATACATTTAGACAAGCGATAATTCAGAGCCTATATACTCTGATAAAATTCTGAACTCTCATAGCAGTTTCAACATCATTAATCACTAAGGTTGATATATAACCCCTTTCCACATTAACTTTCGTAATTCTGTATACGCATTTCGACAATCATGTTGTCATCATCAGCAGATAATTGCAAAGTGTCGCACCTGGTAAACCACGGCGAAAAATATCTGCACGAAAACAAACTCCGTACGCGATCTGTACCGTTGAGAACCAAAATGTACACTCACCTTAGTGATTAAGTTAATCAACCACAGGCTCCATCAAATTCAACTTCAAATCATTGTTTAAAAATTTCTGAATTGCAAGGTAAAAAAAAGATGAGAATCTGACGATGCTAAATCCGGGGAATAAGACAGGTGTGACAACAAATCTCCTATTCGTTAATTTTTGTAATAGCAACAATATTTGCGTGGAACCGCGTATTGTCTTGGAAAAATAATTTTTTTCCTTAGCTAAACTAGAATTTTTTTCATTAATTTGTTGCTTTAATTTATCTGAAATATTTCCATAATATGCGTTTGTGATCGTTTCGACTTTTGGAAGATAATCAACAAGAAGAATAGCATTTGTATCCAAAATATGCAAGCTATTACCTGTTCTGTATATGGCGTAGCCATCGCCTTCTTTGTAGGTGGAGAATCATTATGCCACTACTATTTAGATTTTGTTTTGTTTTTTTCGAAAATTCTTCAAACACTTCCGACAAGTTGCTTCGCAACAATTTTTGTTCACTGACCAATCGCAGGATCTACCTCGCAGATAACTCCTTCATAGCCAATTATTTATTTAAAAATGCATGTTGGTTGTTATTGGTTGCTAAACGATGGTTACTTTTTCAACAATATCTGATATAGTGTCGCTTGGGCGACCAAAATTGAATACACGAACCCATTTATCAGCAACGGAAAATGCAGTAGTCAAGTTCTTATATTTGTTGTTGATAAACCTTTCAAGAAGAAGTGCTTAACTATTATTATTATTTATTAAATATTGTTTAAAAGTTTAAAAAATGAAACAAACACTGTCTTATGAATTCAAATAAAATTTAATATCTAGTTTACAATATGACGCGTTGAATTCAACATTTTAAACAGTTTTTGCAGACGTTCTGCGTTCAATTTTTGCAGATGAGTTTGGAACACATTCTACACGATATACTAATCCTTCTGTCGCTACCTTGTGCGCAAAAATGACACCTCTTCCTCCTCGGCCGAAGGAGTTTTTCTTGGCAGTATACTGAAATCGGTATTTTGATTTGAATAATGGTTAAAATAGTATTATGGAGCATTCGGTGTATCTTTTCGTTATGCATTTTACTTTTCACATATGGTTCACAAATATCTTGCCCTAGGTTTTTCAGATACTTATATCATGCAATTACCCTACCTTCTGAAAAAGATTGATATAATACTCTATTGTCGACCCCTGCATTATTTAATATTCAGAAGAATATCGCCATTGGTCAGTTTGGTTCTACGAGATGTTGAATATGTAGCATACTTTTCATCAAACACCTCAACACCATCTTTTGTGTCTTTTGTGTGTGGAATTATATCAGATTTTTTCGATTCGGTATTCATTTGCTTGTCATAGTACATGCTTGATAGGAGAAGAACCGCTTTTCGCTTCTGGGAACATAGAACACGAGTGTTACTGCACTCTGGAAACTAAATAAGAATAATCCAACTTCACGTCGTCTTTTAGGTAGAAATTCAAGTGGTATTTGTCTCTTACTCTTTCTTAAACTACATCTACTACTACATGCCTCTAAATAGGACAAGCATTTTGTCAATTGTAAAAAAGGAATCAAGAATGTAACTCTATTGACAGTGCTGAATAAATTCGTTAAATATATCTGATACTGCTGCTAATTTATTAGTTTTGACTCTTTTCTTGAGTATGTAACATATATATTATCAAATATGAGGTAACTTAGTAGAAATGAAAATTTCGCTAGAGACATAATACAGGGGAAAATGTCACACTTAGTACTTACTATCCGTAGACTAGATAAATTGACTATCGCTCATAAGTATTTCATCACTCGCATTTAACCTGCAAATTGTAACAAAAGTCAAAATTGAAATACTAATATCTTTTTATTATTTACATATACGAAAAATATATATTTTAACATCTAAAATAAATTGTTGTATAATATATTTATCTAAATTTTAGAGTCGTCTATATGCCCTCCTTTATTTTTAATCACTGCAGCACACAATCGAGGCATTCTTTCGATTAATTTTCGTAATGTCTCAGGTTTTATTTTACCCCATGTCTCTTGCAGGTTCTTCCATATATTAACAACAGATGTGGGGGACGATTTTTTCACCTGTCGGTCAAGTTCTTCCCACAACAACTCGATGGGATTTAAATCGGGACCCTGGGGAGGCTACGCCATAACTTTTATGGTTCTCTCGTTCTCCAATTTCTGCAAATATTCCCGGCATAGTTTGGAAGTGAGTTTCGGGTCATTATCTTGTTGGAAGATAAAATTCTAATTCGAAATTTTAATTCCAGAGAGGGGATTGCATTTTTCTGTAATACGCGCTTGTACTGTTCTTTTTTTAGTACACCTTCGTGATCGCCCACAATTGATCCAGAAAAGCAACTCCATATTATGACTAAACTTCCACTGTGCTTCACAGTAGGGGCTATGCATTCTTCACGGGCACTTTCACCTAGAGACCTCCTCACGAAAACACGTCTTCGTGAACCGAAAATCTCGAATTTGGATTCATTGTTCCACAATACTTTATTCCAGTCTTCTATGGTCCAATTTTGGTGATAGCGTGCTCACTTTAAACGTTTTTGCTTGTTTTGCTTGCGTAGAAGCGGCTTCCGCATTGCAATTCGTCCATGAAGACCGGCTTCTTTTAATCACTGTTTAACTGTGGAAACACATGGGTTTTCGACGAACAGCATTCATTTCTGCTGTGATTTCTGGGACTGTTTTTCGCCTATTTCTCTTGCTTGTTACCACCATTGCAAGATTTTCTGCTGAGGTTATTGCCCTTGGTCTGCCTTTTCGAGTTTTGCTCAACACACTTTCACATTCGCGGTGTTTTTTTTTTGATGATATAACCCACGGTGGACTAATTTAATGTAAGTTCTGTGGCAATTTTGTGGTCGCTTTTGCCAGTTTTATGGCATGCGATCGTCTTTCTACACTTAATTCTTTCTGTTTAGGCATCTCTAATCGATTGAACTTCTTCGAAACAAACGATGTTACCACTATGAGCACCTCACACAAACTAACTGCAATTTTGCCAAAATATCCAAGTGTATATACTTAATAGTTTTCAATAACACCCTGCCTTAAAATAAAATCATAACAATCGAAAATTTCCAAGAATTGAGAGATCTAATCCCTTAAGTGCAATTATTCTACCTGGAGTTTTATTAGGGTATTATCATTGATTGTGAATAATAGGGTATTCGCATAATTATTTTTGAATAAGCTTTTATAGATTTTAATGTTTACTATAAAATTATTTCTTACTACAGAAATAAATTTTATAATTACAACTTTTCTATAGAAACTGTAATGAAGCAAGGGTGACCTAATACTTATGAGCGATAGTGTATATATATATATATATATATATATATATATATATATAAGCAGGTGTCAGGTCAATATCCAGAGCGAGTCCTCTTAGTTTCCTTGACCTAGATAGTTATTTATAAAATAAGAATTTGTTTTCCTAATTGTTCAGATAGAGCCTCATGAATTTTAATAGTATTCAAAATGTATGAAGCGTTTCGAAATCTAGGAACACGCCCAATCTATTAATAATCTTATTCTCAGCGATACAATCTAAGAAATATTTAAAGCTGTCAAAAACCAGTCAAGCTTTTCTAGAACGGTTAATCTTTAATGTTAAGGATATCGTATATAAATACGAATAAACAGTCGAAGAAAACCTGTTTGATATTGTAACTTAATGGGACTACCATTTACAAGAATTGAACATTTCAACATTTATTTTTAACTCCTCTATGATAAACTGTATCGTTTAGTCAGTAAGAATTTTATATCTGGTGGGTACAATAAATCTAGTGCAGATGTCTGTCTTTAATTAACAACTGGATAAGAAGGCGCTATATAAATAGATTTCAATAAAACTTTTGATATAATAGATCATGGCCACGATACACAGAACTAATTTATTTATTGCTCATTTACTATAAAGTCCTTATTTAATTTTTTCAATATTTTCTTAGGAGTTTTTCAGGGTTCTCATTTATGGATCCTTTCGTCATGAAAAAGTTTTAACGACAATCCAAAATGGAATATGGTTAAGTTTGATACACACACACTATCATTATTAACTATAACTTTTCGACCTTATTCAGAAGAAGCAGATTACTTCGTAGACATGATTTTAAAATTTTGTCTATGTGCAAGGAAGAAGCCAATGATAGAATTCTATTAAAGTTAATTTATAACTTCATAGAGTTTGCTCTATTATTGTCTCAAACTGATATTATGGTACGTGCATAGAATACTAGACAATTTTTTCAGTACTGTTAGTACATATATGTATGTAGGTATGCCAACTATTTGTGTGAAGTCTTTGGAAAGTTCTTCAAATTGTTTTCAAGGTTTTGATATATTCTCAGAGGTTCATTAGTGTGATAATACATGACAAGATCGAGTGGAACTCGTTTAAAAGTCTTAAAAAAAATTCATTACCTAAAATGATTAGGGACACTAAAGACGTGTTAAAAAATGTCCAAGTTTAATAACTTCTAACATGAATTATAAATTAAGTGTGAGTGATCATTGTATATAATTAACATAATTAAAAAAATATTTAAATTTGAAGGTCTTACCGTAACACACTCTCCCAAATGCAAACCACGAATGACCGTTAATACGATATCGATAGGCCTACACTCAAATTAGTGGTGGGGCTGCAGCTAGTACGATCAATAGTCAGTTATAGTCGTGATTCAAATGACTCGCACCGCACCACTTTACATTCTGATCGGTATTCGGCAACTAGACCCGAATATAATGTGGTACAGTTTTCGTAGCGAGGTAAAATGAATGCATGGTATACATAAATAATATATATATATATATATATATATATATGGGTAATCTTTGATATATTTAATAACTTTAATAACAGGTAACGTTAAACAGAATTCGTTTTTAAAACTCTTGAAAATTCTAAATGAATTGGTTGGGTAGTTGTGGTTGTTGCATATTTAGATATACATAGTGGGATTTGCTAATCTTTATAACATTTAAAGAGATTTCAAATATATGATACCAGTATATTGTGTGCTTTCTTTATTTACAGAAATAACATAGAGTAGTGGCTAATAACACTTGAAACAAAATTTTAGACTTAATTTTATCTGAATATGAAAAATTCAATTTTCGAAACACTTTAACTCAAAATTTGGTTTATAATTGAATAGTTCAAAAAGATTCGTCTTTAAACAACAAAAAGAACTTAAATAACTAAATATACATGTATTTATTTATCACCTTCATCTCCACCTTAATCCAACGATTCATTATTTCATGTATTTTAAGCGATACACTAATTTAAAATTTTTAAATTAGTGATAATAATCCAATCCAATTTCAAAATCAAGGAAGAAAAACAAATTGAAATACACTCATCTATAGTAAGAGTTGTACAACTGAATGTTTAATAAAATACAAAATAAACTTTCTAACTGAACAGCGTAATCTCAATACGTCCGTTATTTGGTACACACATCGTAGTCACCCACTTTACAGTATAACGTCCACAATTGAATGTTTAATAAATTTAAATAAATGAATTTAAATCGGTCAAAGTCAGACAACAAAATACTTATATTGAAGCATAAGGCCTCGCTCACAAAATATAATTGAATTAATTGAATCAATTATGTACACAATAATACGTTGTCTACCTGAACTTAGAATACATAATTTCAAATTCTTCTTTCGCATACAAGTTATTACGAGATCTGGCTATTGCTATAGACTCTTCTTTCTTCTAAACGCAGATCAACAATTGTCACGATCGATTGTTTCTTCCTCTTTTATATGATGCCGACAGAGCCATTTGTACGCAAACAGTGCCGTTGTCCTTGATGTCTGCTGTTTTTATTGACTATGTCATCGTTTCATATTTCGCTGCTCTTTTTCAAGCTGTCTTTATTTTAATTTCTAAATTCATTAGGCATTAAATTTACTTGTTTAAACTTAACTTTTACATTACATTTTTCACTTCTGACAATAGTACTGCCACCTGCCATTGTCTTTAGATATATCTTTTTAAAATATTGTCTAATGACTCTTACATAATCTCAACCTTCACGTAACAATACACATAACAATAAACAACCAATTATTTATAAGGCATTATTTAGTTTGTAAATGTTATATGAATTTCACCCAATGTTATTTTTAAGTAAGTATATAGTATACTATATTAACCTGTTAAACTGTTATAAATACATTCTCAAATTGCATTTATTAGTTCCAGTCTTCAAAAAACTGGCTAAATTATATTGGTATAACATTATATTATTATTACCTACACAGTTGTCTGCTGTTTATAAATGTTCTTTGAGGCACCGTCATTGTATTTTTTGTGCATGTCTTACCACTAATCGACGCGAGTCCTTTTTTGAGCGGTTGTTAAATTATGTGGTACCCAAAGTAAACATAGCTTCTTAACGGCTAAATGTTCGTGCAGGATCTAATGCACGCTGGTGTTACTAATACTTAGAAATGCTTCGATCTTATGGTATGTCACATGATGGTCTTGCATTATCAATTCAGACACTACATTAATGTTTTCCGACACAACATTTGTGGGACGGCCATTCACGAAATTCATCGTCCAAAAAACGCCGTTCAAGTTTGATTTCACTGTACCAACGATATATTGTAGTTTTCGATGGTGCTTCATCACCATATAATGAATGCTCGTCGATGCATTCTTGTTGAGATAATCCGCGCCGAAAGTTATGAAAAATAATCGCACGAAAATGACATAAAATTTTCAAGTTACTGTCAACAATAGAAATAGCTACCGGATAATAAAACTGCGAAGGTAAATGTATTGTCAAAAAATGACAAACTTCACGATGCAATCACCGCTCGACAAAATAAAGTAATATTTCACTTCCGCCTAATGAAAAAAAATACAAAAAACGGCGCCAGTGTGAACATGGCTAACATAACGATCGAGTGTTAGATAAAAGAATAATTAATTATTAGTATACGCAATATTTAAATTCAAAATTTTTTTGTTTAATATATCATTTCGCTTTCCTCGTAGATGCTTTGTGTATAAAGGCATAATGAATTATTTATTATTTAATTAATATGTATTTTCTAACAAGAGAAAATTAATTATATACATGCCATTTACAGGATAATGTAACTTTGTGTTTTCTTCAGTAGCTATTTTCTCTGAAAGAAATAATATTAGTTCCAAAGAGTGAATGCATTCTAGTTTAATATAATTGAAAAAACT
The DNA here is from genome assembly GCA_031893035.1 of Dermolepida albohirtum. Classification (NCBI taxonomy): domain Eukaryota; kingdom Metazoa; phylum Arthropoda; class Insecta; order Coleoptera; family Scarabaeidae; genus Dermolepida; species Dermolepida albohirtum. The sequence continues at coordinate 83,072 of JAVIWB010003131.1, forward strand.
TAAATATTTTGACATTGATTGACAATTGATTTGATTCCTTTTGTATGTATGTATGAAATTATTTTCATTTAATTGTTACATCTATTGTCAAGTGTCTAAATAGATAGATTATTGTTAGTAGTTTTTCAGAGTCGTGTTCCATATAATGACGATAATTGATTATTAGAAACTTCAACAAGTTAAGGCTTCTGATTCCTGATAAAACAGATACAAGCGAATTAATTGATTTGCTTTGGTAGTTGTATTTTGCCGCTGGTATAATTCTACTAATATAGCGTATTTATCACATCGATATTTTAATTTATACATTTTCTATTTAATTATTTACTACGTATCTAATAATAATATTTAGTAAACTAATGGAAAAGTACCTTTTTGAAACTATATACGTATTTTGATAATCTACAATTACAAATTTGGAATTTTATTGTATCAACTAATTTCAGAAACTGAAAAGTACTTATAAGGTACTTACAAACTGAAGATTCAAATTTCAATAAAAGTTTATAAATTTGACGATCCTAGAGTAGGGCTTATTCTGAAGATAATCAAGTTGTTTTTGAAATGTGAAGAAACCGATAGCATTAATAATGTAGCATCTGAAAATAACAACCACTATATGGCGCTATAAGTAATATGAGCTGATTTTTTATGAAATTTAAGGTGAAAAAAATTAAATAAAATATATGATATGCGATATTGAATCTAGATCTTAATAGTATCAGATGCGATCCAGATGTTCCCGGACTGATTAGAAACTTAATTTTTCTTCCCAACGGTTGCTGTCACTTTCGAAGTAGCGTACTTACGCAGCTATGCACCGTCCTCAGTGTTTTTTCTAGTTCTGTAAGACAATGAGGAAACCTTCATTTGTTAACGAGTTGAGTTCTGTGGGCAAATTTTGATGGGGACTGTGATTGATTATCAAATAAGATTAATATAACCCCTTTCCATATTTATTTTCGTATTTTGTATACGTATGTCGACAACTAAGTTGTCATCATCAGCAGATAATTAATTACAGTATCGCACCTGAAACTACCATAAAATCCGTAAGAAACACACTTGCACCGTCGAAAAACATACACTGTGTGTGTTTGGTTTTCGACGGTGCAGGTCTAGTATGGGTTTTGTGTTTCGTGCGAATTCTACCGGGATTCCAGGTGCGACACTGTGATTAATTACCTACTGATCATGGCAACTTAGTTGTCGAAACACGTACACGGAATATGAAAATTATTGTGGAAAGGGGTTACAGCCAATTTTTGATTTTCCATTTGCCTACCATTTAATTGATGTGGCACCCATTTTCCCATCTTTTGGATTTTTCCCATTGCTCGTAATCGGTCGCTAATCGTTTCTCGGGCCACATTTAACGCTCCTGCCAATTGTTTTTGAGTTTGGATTGGGTTTTCAACCAATAACTCCTGCAGTTTCGCGTTTTCAACTTTTTCGGTCTACCAGATCGTTCTTTGTCTTGCACATCGAAATCACCACTTTTGAATTGTCTAAATCACGTCTCACATGTTTTTATGGTTGGAGCATGCTCACCGTAAGTTTTACCAGCAAACAATTTTCCATTTGCCTGTGATTCAATTGATGTGGCACCCATTTTCCCATTGCTCGTAATCGGTCGCTAATCGTTTCTTGAACCACATTTAACACTTCTGCCAATTGTTTTCTAGTTAGTTGGGTTGGGTCTTTATTCAATAACTCCTGCAGTTTCCCATCTTCAAACTTTTACGATCTAAAAGAACGTTCTTTATCTTGAACATCGAAATCAGCACTTTGGAATTGTCGAAACCACGTCTCACATGTTTTTATGGTTGGAGCATGCTCACCGTAAGTTTTTACCAGCAAACGATGACTTTCAGCGGCTTTTTTCTTTTGATTAAATAAGAAAAGTAATGCGTCCAGCAAATGCACATTTTCAGGCACGAAACTCGACATATTCAAAGAGATATAAATCTATGTTTCGTCAAGTATAACATGTACGGCTTTGAAGCTGATGTTAGCAGATTAGAATGACATATGTGTCAAATCATAACGTTGAATAATTAAGCTTAGCGACATCTGTTAGAAAAATCGGTAATGACTTTCCGGTACACTTGGTATATACCATTTATCCACGATTTATTTAATTAAATAAAGGAAATTACCTTTTCCAATCTGTGTTTTTTCTAATTTTTTGTCCATGTGTTGTTTGTATCTTCGGAATGGTAGCCACACAAAACGTGGGAGGAGACGCCTTGTTTCTAATCACTTTTACACTTCTTGTTCCTCAAATATATAGGGTGGTCTTTATTAATTTAAGCTAGGGGGGAGGGCGGTGCTTCTTTTTTTAGCCGTAAGTGGTATCTACGTGGACACCTTCGGGTGAGTAATTCAACACATGACAGGTTTTCTTTTTATTATTTGTATTCCGGTTTTAGAAAATGTTCCAAAATATTTTAATTAACAAAATTTACATTGCTAATTCTTATTTTGTCTTTCCCTATAATTTTTAGCTAATCATCATTAGAAATGAAATTTATATTTTAGTCATCAATTAACATATTCCAATATCCGTTAAATAAAATATATTAATAAATCTAGCGGTTAAACCGGTTTCACTTTGGAAATACACAGATGGCTGTTTTATAGGATTACGTATATTCTACTTACTCTTCCTTTTTGTGTTCGTTTCTAGTTTCTGACACAAACTTTTACTCTTTCTGTTGTTTTTATGCGACTTAATTGCTTATAACAGGTGGCATTTTGGCGCACTGTAATTTTCGTCGTTTTATTGCAATGTTTCTTTTAATGGAAATGTAAGAAACAAAAAACGTTCTTGTTGCGATATTGCAGAATTTGAAATGCGTGTTTCTAATGTGGTTACATGTAAGATTAATTATATTACATATGATAGCTTCTTAGGATAGTTTATTATTAAAACAGTTTTTTTTGACAGCAATTACGTTTAAATTAATTGAAGCAGAAAATTGTGTAAGAAACGATGAGAAGGAAAGTTATGATTTAGAAGTTGATGGAATTACGTAACATTGACAACGATGGAATAACCTGTATGTATTAATTGATTCCTTTAGATGAAGTTAACTTTAGTATATGTACAGTGGTGGAGTAATTTTTATTCCCGTTTTCGTTAGGTCCAATAGTTTCAAACTATGTACAAAAATGTGAAAACAGAATTCTTCTGTTTATTGTTTATTTGTAGAAAACAGAAACACAAAGTGTACTAGGAAAGTTTTGCAAAATGACGCGACAATGAGCCCAGTGTTTCAAAGATATGACTCTTGCACTAGGTGATGTTTGTCCACATCGCACAACGATATTCAGGTAGTATAGAGAATTGCAAAGGGGAAATTAAGCTGTGGAGAATGCTGAGAGACCGGGAAGGCTACGAACGTCAGGTACGGAGGAAAACGTTACTACTGTGAGGAAAATGCTTGGCGAGGACAGGCGAGTGACCTTCCAACAGATAGAGGATACTTCAGGCCTAAATGCACCAGCAATTCGTTCGATTCTGCATGATCGTTTGCACGTGAAGAAACTTTGTTCTCTCTGGGTGCCGCATCGACTGACTGAAGAGTAGATGACACGACGTGCGACTTGGTGCCGAGAGATGCTAAAAAAGTTTAATAAGGGACAATCTCGGTATGTGAACAACATCGTGACAGGTGGCGAGACTTGGCTATACTATTACAATGTGCCGATCAAAGCTCAAAACAAAGTTTGGGTCTTTGATGATGAGGACACACCCGTAGTTGTCAGAAAATCCCGATCTGTAAAGAAGAAAACGATAGCTGTATTTATCAAATCGAGGGGAATTGTGGAACGCGTCGTTTTGGACACACAGAAGGCAGTGATAAGTGATATACACAACAGTGCCTGCCCAAATTCATTGGATATATGAAGAACCTGCGGTCAAAGTCAAGAATGGACACCTAGTTCGACGACGATGTTCCAGCTCACCGCGCTAAAGCCTGCATCGAATATTTGACCACGGCAGGATTGAAACTTCTCGAGCACCCTCCCTACAGTCCAGATCTTGCTCCCTGCAACTTTGCACTGTTCCCCCATGTAAAAATGAAGCTAAAACGGAGGCGGTTTTCTAGTGATTAGGGCCTTCTGCGTGCTTGGGACAACGAGTGTGTTTTACTCCCTAGTGAAATTTGGCAGAACTGGTTTAAAGATTGGTTTCGGAGGATGGAGAGGTGTATTGAGTATAGAGGAAATTACTGTGAAAAAATTAAATAAACAAAGCTGTATTGCAAAACTTTCCTAGTACCCTTCGTGCATCCAAATTTTAAGTAAACATAAGTCACACTAATTAAGTTACAAATCACATTGTCTAAATGTTGAGATCAAAGATCATTAAGTTTGAAGCAAGTAAAATCATGAAACAGCTGAAAACTTAAAATCCAATTGATGGGAATTCCGCTAGCGAATATACTGAAGACGAAATTCGGATCGCGTTCAAGGATGGAAAAGCCCCTGAATTTAATGCTTTTCATTCCGAATTTCTTACAAATTATGGAAAGAATATGGAGACGTAGTTTGCCGTACTCTATTCGGACATCTTCCGAACAGGAACTCTACCTCGTGGGTTCAAACGTGCAGAAATTCTTGCTATCTTGAAGTCAGGTAAACCGGGGAACATGCCTGAGAGTTACAGATACATAGATTTACTCAGCTGTTCCTACATGCTTCTGGAAAGACTGATATATAATAAAATCAGCGCGGAGGTTGTGGTGAAACTAGTCGGTTTTAGTTCTAACCGAACCTGTGAAAACAAAGTACCAATCCTAATCACTCACATCGAGAGGGGATACGAGTGACAACGAGAAACCAGTAACGTTTGTAGATCTTACAGTTTCACAATACAGTGTGAAGGGAGGGTATGGTGTATAAATTCCTGAAAATCATAGAATGCAGATAGCTGAACTAGAGAGCTAGTTAATACTATGTTATCTAATAGTACTATTCAAGTATTCATGGTAGGGACAGAGTACTACTAAGCTACCGAGTATCGGACTTTTAATGTATATGTATTTTATATACCAGAGACGATATCCCGAAAAAATGCCTATGTAGATGATATTACTATTATTAGTATGGATACTCTTGAAGCCACCCTCACTGAAGATCTATAAAAATTAAGCGCATACTTTCAATAATAGCATAAAGAACTGAAGCGTGCTGTTTGCACTTGAATAACAAATTAGCGCACAAAACACTACGAGTAACCCTTAATGATACTATGGCCCTGCTACCTGTTCTACAAATATCTTGGGGTAAGACTGTATAGGACACTTTCATACAGGAAACATTTGTCAATGTCGCTACGAAATTACAAACGAGAAATGCCATCCTTTACAAACTTGCTGGGACATCGAGGAAGGATTAATGGATAAAGAATGTATTAAAATGGCACTGTAAAACATTCTGTGAAGATTCATATCTGCGTTTATTTTAACGTGCAGTATTTCGGCTTTTTGTGCGTAGTTATCGGCACTTTAAACGCAAAACAAATGGTAAAATTGTAGCAAAAAGGACTTCTAAGACTGGTAAAAGTGTGGTTTAAAGGTAATAGTGTAGATTGGGTCCTGCAAGGAGACAACGATCCAAGACATCGAAGCAAATTTTGTAGGGTGTGAAAGGCTCAGACTCCGACGTAATTGAAAATGTTCGGATTCTTAGAAAACTTTACGGGAAAAGTGTACATAAAATTTCCCAATTGTTTCGCTATATAAACAAGATATGGCGCTTATTATCTACGAATTGTGTGAAAAATTTGGTCGCAAATATATAAAATAGTTTGTGAGGCTATTCCTAACATAATGCAGACTGGCCGCCATATTAAATATTACCAGGAATGTTAGTCTCCGTTTTCTATTTCACAGACGCATATAGGCATAATATTATATCTTGCTTAGATGGTATTTATTCGAATGATAAAAAAGAAGTATTTATTTTTACATATTATATTAATACAAATACATTTATTCACAAATACAAGTGTATAATTATGATTACAGACGCCAATTTCGAAATGCGCTCTACTTGCGTACCAAGTTAACACGCAGCCTTCTCCATCTCGAGTTACAGTTTCCACAATTTCTTACGCTATATTACATATTACTATGTATATTTAGAGCGACGCGTATTTTTTTGCAACAGAATGTTACATATGTGCTAAATACACATATTTTGAACATTCAACAAAGTAACTGCTATTGTTTGAGTGATGGTGCCTCAAGCATGCTTTCTGCGCGGTCTCCTAAAAGACACGTTAACTCGCTACATGTTACGTGTAAAATTCATGCTTTCAGTTTTACGGCAAAAACTATTCGACTGTGCCAATACACGCTTCAGTAGTGATTACAAAAGCAGTGTTTGTCAAATCTCCAAAACGCGTTCGCGAGTTTCACAGACAGTATCCCGGTATCCCTGTAACTATCGGAAGACCTATTCTTATATATTGGGGAACATGATTACATGCAGCGTTTAACTAATATAAATATTTTGAGGATATAATGAACTTGGTTTTAAAATTCGATCCTAAAGAAGTCGTAGCTGGCAAGGAGTCAGTCAAAGTTTCAAGATAGTAAAGCTAAAACAGTTTTAAAAACAATTCAGAACAATTATTTCGGACAAGTGGAGGCAATAGAAAAATTAGAATGATCTTTTCTGTCATTAGAGGAATATGTCACAATAGTGAAAGACGTTCATTCGCAGCTATGCGCGGTAGAAGAAGCAAAAAATTCTTGTGTTATACGGAAGTTTGAAAGGATTCAGGTTTTACCACATTAAAACATATTTATGAAGATGCGTCTATAAGATCCGTTAAGTTGTTTTAAAGATTATTTTAATTATGTAAATATAACGTCACTAGAACTAGAACATTCATTTTCTTCGTATAAACACATTTTTCCTCATGCCATACTTGCTGAAACAACTGTGGAAATGCACTTAATGTTGCAAATATTTAATCGATGTTATCCACTTTGTGACTTCACTGACGACGTTTGAATCGATAATTCCACATCGTTTTATAAATTTACATACTTATTATTTCTTTTATGTATATACTATAAAACGCACGCTTATGACACGCATCTCAATTTGGATTCTCTAATCATGTGTTGCTTTTATATAAAAAGAAAATCGTACCAAAATAAACATCAAATGTTGCTTTAAGTAATAGCAATTATATCTTTCTATAGGCAATTACGAATCGTTGCTTCTGCATTTCTTTTGCCTTATCGTGAAAGTACCGGCTATATGTAATTATTTAAAGTAAATTTACTGTTTGTCGAGTGCAGTTACTTTTTTTGGTAACTTCATGTCAATAAATGTCGTAAAATTATTCATCATCTAGTAGAAGCGTTTAAATAAGGTGTGTGTTTGAACGAGCCATATGTGGCTTCAACGTTAACAGTGTTTTTTATGCATCGTCTAAGAATTGCAATTACATTTGTGATTAAAGTGAGTAGAAATAATGACACGTAGATTGCAGCATAGAAATATCTATGCAAATAGCAATATGAAGAGCTGCAATATAATACTGTTAAATTCTATTATAACAAATTTAATTTAGTTTTTAATTTTATTGTTAGAGTGTTAACACTCAAATGTTAATTATTATTGATGTTATTATTTTATTAATTTAATATTTAATATGTATTTTAATAAAATCGCTTAATTTTAAAGACAGAACTTTTAATGAAGTATTTATTTTTATAACCAACCTTAGGCAATAAGTTGAATATTATTGCCTATTTACAGTAATACATATTTTATCTTCAGCCGACTATACAGGCTGCTTCAAAAACATGCAGCAAAAATTTAGAGGGTTATTACTTGGGCTATTTTAAGATTTTTAAGTCCCCGGATAATTTTCGGAAAAGTGCTTTGTTTTAAAATTACAGGGAGATAAACGGTTTCAGTGCAGTAGTTGAACCCTGAAGATGTCCCATACAAATGGGATCGAAACGTCGGCAGATATACAAGGTTTTCCAATAAGAGTGATATGATTTCTTTAAAAAAAAACACACTTATTGTCTTTTATTTAATGTGAAGTACAATCGATACAATTAAGTTCTAAATAAAACGTCATTCAAATGGCCTCCACGAGTTTTTCTGCAGGAACGAATTCGATGAACCCAATTTTCGAGCACTTTTTCCACTAAATCTATTCGTATGTCATGAATGGCACGTTCAATATTGACTTGTAAAGCTTGAAGAGAGTCTGGTTTATTTCGATAGACCAATGACTTCAAATAACCCCACAAGAAATAGTCTAATGGTGTTAAATCACAACTTCTTGGAGGCCATTCAATATCACAATTTCTTGAAATAATCGAATCTCCAAATTTTGCTCGCAATAATTCTATTGTTGCATTTGCTGTGTGGCACTTAACCCTGTCTTGTTGGAACCAAATGTTGTCAAGATCAACTCCTCCTTCCAATGTCGGACATAAAAAGTTGGTTATCATCAATCTATACCGCTCTCCATTGACAGTAATGGTGTTACCAGCTTCATTTTGAAAGAAGTACGGACCGATGATTCCACCATACCAAAAACCACACCAAACTGTCAATTTAGGTGAATGTAATGGTTTTTCATAAATAATTTGTGGATTTTCTTTGCACCAGAATCGACAGTTTTGTTTATTTACCACACCATCCAGATGAAAGTGAGCCTCATCAGAGAAGATGATTTTCTTAAAAAAATCGTTATCGTTTTCAAGTTGTTCCAAGGCAAAATCAGCAAATTCACGACGTTTACGGTGGTCCAATGGCTTCAGTTCTTGAGTGAGAACAATTTTATAGGGATGCAAACCCAAATCCTTTCTCAAAATCCGCCAGGTTGTGGTTTGAGACAGTCGCAATTGTTGAGAACGTCTTGGAATCGACAAATTATGGTCTTCAGTAACACTTGCCTGAACGGCAGCAATATTTGCGTTACTTCGAGCGGTTCTTTGTCTTATTGGCACTTGAAAATTATTTAAAGAAAATGTAACCTCAAAATTTTTAACAATTAGACGAATAGCGAGCACACTTGGACGATTATTACGACCATAAAATGGCAAAAGCGCACGAAAAGTTGCAATTGGAGAACGATTATTTTGATAATAAACCTGAATAATTTGTAAACGTTATTCTTGTGTATATCTCTCCATGGTGAAATTGTAAACACTACTGAATACAATGAAAAACAAATGACAGATCATGACATTTTACAAATGGCCGAAATGTCACTTCAAAATCATATCATCCCTATTGGAAAACCTTATACAAATGACGCGGTTACAGCCCGGAAGCTCAGAAGCAGATAGACAAAGGTTTTCGAACAGAAAACAAGACTTTATTACTTACTATTACATGCAATTACATTAGTCTACAACAATTGCTGAGAATGACTACCACCAGCTACCACGCGTTCAATCTTCTCCTCATTGACTGTCGAACTATTTCAAAACTATGACGATTGTTTCTCTCGTATTACACCCATCAATTATCCGATTTCTCAAATCTACATATCAATCATCTCTGCATTCGAATAGCGATTTATATTAGAGACCTTCGAAACAAAAGTTTAATTATTAAAAGAAAATACGAGGCGAAATCAATTTCGACCACTTTCGCAGAGAGAAAATGACAAGTTACAATGCAAATGTAATTAGCGACCTATGAAATCTACGGTTAAAGTAATGGCGTTTTCTATATTTGCACTGAACTCGTGTGACTGCAAATAATATGCGCCTTTTCTAATTGGAATATTATTGAAAACATAAAAACGAATTTTTAAACGTTTCTTATACTCGATATACCAAGTGCAGTACACCATAGTTTTATTTAGGGTGCATTAATAATTCTAAAAACATATAAATCTTTATCATCCTTTATCTGCAACGCAAAGTATCTTTCCGAAAATCATATGAGAACAAAATAATCTTAAAATAGCCTAAGCGACCCAGTAAATTTTGTTGTCGTGCCTGTTCCATTGCATCTTCGGGCTGAATCTAGTTCTTCGCCATGTGTCTTAATTGTACCTGTCGGGGGTTTAATAAAACAATATTTAGTATATCTTTATTTGGTAACACATAATACATGAATATAAATGAAACTAGACTAGAGTCAATTAATACTAGACGAAAGTTCAATGGACTGTTGAGTCCTTTGGGAATCTTGGATTGCCTGAAATATACTCATAACTACTTTTGAAACAAAATTTATTATGGAAAATACACAGTGTTTTTAATAAGTTTTGTGGTGAGTAATGTTGTCATATTGTCGTGTCATTAGTCTGGCACGTAGACTTCCGCGGTCGTGGTCCATACTATCTGCTCCTGGGTTGGAACCGCGTCACTGGTATAACTACCGACGTTTCGTGCCAGTTTCAGTGCGACAGACAGTAGCAATAGTCGAGCCCTGAAGATATCCCATATGAGTGGGTACGAAACGTCGGCAGTTATACCAGTGACGCGGTCCCAGTCCGGAAGCCCAGAAGCAGATAGTGTCATTAGTGTTATGTCAAAATTGTATGTGCCCAGTAAATTTTTGTCACATGTTCATTAAATAGATTGTATATGATTCCTATCCGACCATCTCATAAATAATGTCCGATTTTTCTTTATTACACATAATGACCAACTGATTATTATAATATTATTTTCAGCCTACTTTTTCATGTTCATTTTGACACATGTTGCTGCAACGTCGGTCTTATGAAGCTATACGCAAAGCTTGTGGATCACTTAAGGTTGATATGTAATCCCTTTCCACATTAATTTTCGTTTTCTGTATACGTATTTCGACAACTAAGTTGTCACCATCAGCAGATAATCAAACAGTGTCGCACCTGGAAACTATGGCAAAAACCGGCACGAAACAAATTCTGTACACGATCTGTATCGTTGAAAGCCAAAATGCACACAAGCTTGTTCAGAGAATCATACTCCGCCCATTTATTTAGTCTGTACAGTGATAAGTAAGACAGCTATTTCTGGTTAAATTATCATAGTAATATTGTTTGGTTAGAAACGCATCAGTTGTGAGTTCTTCACCAAACGAAGGATGTAAGAATGTAATCGCATTATTGATATTTTCAAAGAAATTTGTATTCCAGCTATACAGTTTCAATAATACTAGATGTGTACAATTTCTTTAAAATGTAGCATATTTGTAAAGTTCTTCAAAAGATCAAAATTAGCATTCGTAAGCATTAAGAAAAACGAATGTATAGTTTAATAAAGATTTATACTGGTAGACACATAATAATATAAGAGCAAAGAATGTTTTCATTAGATAATAAACGTAATATTATAGTCTTCTAAAACAGCTAATAAATGTCATCTTAATTTATGAAAACGACATTTATTAGTTGCTTAATGGAAGATAAATTATAGCCTGTTGTACGTACATATTGTTTTTAAGATCGTAAAACTAAACAATTGACTATTTAAATTGCTTATAAATGGGTTTAGTATAAATATTTGGTTAAATTGATATAGTTTTATGAAGTTTGTCAATAGCTTCGTTTCCTATCCTTAATTGTATATTAGATATATATCTTATTTCACGCTTGGACGAACAGTAATAAATGTAATCTAAGAACTAATACTTAGTAATAAGAATTTGCTAAAGTTGCTCTGTCATTTCATTAAAATTTTATTTTCGCAATAAAATATGAAACAAATTACTGGTCATGAGGTATTTTATGTATTTTTATTCAGATTTATCTTTTATTATTATTTTTTCTTGCCGTAAATATTTTACTGTTAGTTTCTGAATGTTTTTTTTTCTTAATACAAGTCAGTTATTTGTGATTTTTTCAAATAAGAATAGTACAAATCAATACAATAACTGTTGGTACAATAATTTACTTTTGTTTATTTTTTCCAGCAGCGTGGGCGTTGGATGCCTTTAATATAGGTATTGATTTAACTAGACATAATTAAATTATTGTATTTCTCTTTCTTTTAAATAAAAAAAGTGTTTTTGGAAAATATATTTTTTGCTAACATTGTGATTATGAGTTTTAGTCACTGATTGAAGTTTCGGCTTCGAATCCCATACCATTCTCCGTAAAAGCTTCTGTTTTTTTTTCTCGTTTAAGGTGAATGTCTACAGTTAAAGGTGTTGTCGTTCCACCAGCGCGGATTAATAAACCATAACTTGTCGGAAATGTGTATTAAGTTGTTCGGATATGTCAAAACGGATTATTATTATTATGGCGTACATTTTACGCACTTTTTCACACTTGCAACTTTTCACTTAACCCCCATATTTATGGGTTTGGGATCAAATCGAATGTAGCTGATACTGAGATGCTACCACATATCACAAAACGGTAAATCAATACAAACTTCGTGATGTTTTATATCTTAGGAGTATTATTATTAATATATTCGTACTTAAATGTAAATTAAATTAAGGTCCCGCCTATTATGTATTGTATTTAGATATCTTCTGACGATATAACAAGTATTTAACATTGTACATAAAATTTTATTATTTATTTATATTTATTATTATTATATATAAATATGTTTGAACGAAGATTCTCGCGGTTGTAAGTATGGGTAATATTAGATTCTCGGGCTCTCGAAACAATGGGCGTCTCGACGTTTTGATGATATCTCAATCATCTTCTTCAGGAGTTCTTTCGTAGTGAAGCGTTAACCTGAAACTGTCTGCGATTGCTCCTCCCGCTGCTTTATATATTAGCTCCTCGTAACTCTTCGGGTTACATCGATTTTGGCTTTGGTGTAATGATATTTTAATAAGCTGTTCTACAGCTGAATTTTGATGATGTATGATGTTTCGTGGCTATTGGCTGACAAGTTTGTTGAGGAAGTCTAGTTCTGTGTCTGACCATGTGTTCACTTAGTTTACTTTTTTTTAAATGTCAAAGTAATAACCTAGTGGTATAAATTTACTATATATCACTATGCAAAAAAACCTTTCATTTAGAAAATGAATATATGTTATGACAGATAATTATAGTTTACTTAATTATTTCAGAAGAGGAAGGAATTTCTAAATATGTATTTATGTAAAGTAAACGCTAGCTGTAGTTTTGATTCGAATCATGAAAAACCAATGGTTAACATGGAAGAAGCAGTTTTGGTGGAATGATCAATGACCACCTTACTTACAATCGATTGAAGGACATGTATCCTCCAAACGATGAAATTAACTCAAAGCTTTCGTATGTTTTTCGTAGTGTAGATTAGTATATTTAAACAAGGATTTCGTTCCTATTTCTTTTATTGACAACATATTTAGTAAAGGAATAAAACTAATATTTATATCAATATATATCATATATTGCTTCATTACTAAATTTTTCCATAACTTAAAAAACAATAAACGAAATAACATACAGACAATAAACCAAAACAATGCTACGATTTTCAAATAAACGAACTAAATATAATAATATAAAAAATAACGAACACGTAACTTGCTTGCAAATAAATTTAATAGATTACTAAGTACTACTATTTATTATTTTATTAGTTCATTGTTGCTACTAATGCATAGCCTCTACATCACAAGAACAGACAAAATAATTGCACTAACATCAGCAAAGACCAATGTATTATACATAATTGAAATCAACAAATTATTCTGTCTTTGATTCAATCAAAGCCACCTACGATTTATATTTAAAATAAAAAAGTTTGCATAAAAATCTCGAAACGCGTAAAAGCTTCAGAGGTATCATTACCATATTTGAATTCTGCGTAAAAATGTGCCTTCATAATGTCAAAATGTTATTTCGGTATCTTTTACATAAAATAAACTAAACAACGAAATTGGGATTGTCGAATTTTAGCTTTTTCCTTATAACGCGCATATCGTCGAACTTTCTTTAAGTGTTCATCTTTAAAGTGAGCGTACTATCTGAGATAGGTTGCGTAAGGGACTAAAAGAACTACTTAAATAAAGAATCAGCGAAATAAAAATCAATATATAAGTTAAATAATATAGCAAAGTTTAATTTTATTCCTACTAATAGTGTTCTTATCTGAATATGTTATTTGTTAATAAAAGAAATAGGAACGAAATGCTTGTTTAAATTTACTTAATCTATACTACGAAAAACATTCGAAAGTCCTGGGCTAGTTTCATCGTTTGAAGGATATATATCCTTCATTCGTTTGTAAGTAAGGTGGACATTGTTCATTCCACTAAAATTGCTCCTTCCATATTAATCATTTGTATATGATGACTCGAATCAAAACTATAGCTTCTTTTAGTTTATTTTACATAAATATACGAGGTTTGTTCAAAAGAAAAGGTCAATTTTGAATTTTTTTGAAAAGTATTTATTTATTCATCAATATCCATTTTGTCCCTTTCAAAGTAATCCCCCTCAGATATAATGCAGCGCTTCTTCCAATATGCGCTTTTCGGTATGGCCATTGGCTCGTTCTGCGATTCTGACTTTATCTCATCAATTGTGGCAAAACGCTTTCCTTTCATTGGTCTCTTCAGTTTTGGGAATAGGAAAAAGTCGCAGGGAGCCAAATCTGGTGAATAAGGTGGTTGAGGCATGATTAGGGTGTTGTTTTTGGTCAAAAAATCACGAACAAGCATTGACGTGTAAGCCGGTGCATTATCGTGATGCAGAATCCATGATTTTTTTTCCATATTTCCGATCGTTTGAGTCGTATTGTTTCACGCAAACGTTGCATAACTTCATTGTAGCATTCCTTATTAACCGTACGACTTGTTGGCAAGAATTCATCATGCACCACGCCATTGTAATCGAAGAAAATAGTGAGCAAAACCCTCACATTTGATCGAACTTGGCGTGCATTTTTTCGGCCTTCTGTAAAGCGCTTGTACCACTTATAAATACTTTTTTGAGACAAAGTGGACTCGCCGAATGCCACAGTCAACATTTCAAGTGCCTTGGAGCACTTTATTCCATTTTTAACGCAAAATTTAATACATATTCTTTGATCTATTTTTTTCAAAAGTTAAAAATCGAAGAACACACACAAACGTGACTAAGCTTTTCAGTTGTCAACAACAAACTACTAATCCAAATTGGCTGATAATGCCAATATATGACTAACACATGTGTACCAACATAACAAAAAAAAATTTCGATAATCGAATGTACACAGCGCGCGAAAATTCAAAATTCACCTTTCCTTTTGAACAAACCTCATATTTTTAGAAATTCCTTTCTCTTTTGAAATAATTACCAAGTTAACCGTAATTATCTGTCATAATATATATTTATTCTCAAAACGAAAGGTTTTCTTACATAATGATACATAGTGAATTTATACAACTAGGTTATTTCTTTGATATTTAATGGGTAGATGTTTGTGTTTGCTAAAAACAATATAAAGTTCAACTGAAAAGCGTAATATACAATTAATTATATTTATATATATGTATATATATGTACAGTATTGTGCAAATTAATGGAATCATGACTATTTTTTTAGTTTTCTGCATGTGGCAACATTGTTAGGTCAGTAGTTTTATGTCAAAAAACATAAACTATATCACAGGGAACACATTACACAGTTATTCAGTGCGTTTTAGAGAGTTTGTTCACATATACTCTTTCAAAGTTCAAAATTTGATTTATATTGTGCTTTTACCGGTTGTTCGCGATATGGATATCACGCCCAGAAAACGTGAGAAGATTGTGACATTAAGTGAGCACACTTCGATGACACAGGGAGATATTGCTCAGGAATATGGTGTTAGTCAAGGAGCAGTAAGCAAGATCCTAAAGCAAAAAAAGAATACCGGAATAGTCGAAGTGAAACGAGCGGGAAAATGTGGGACAAAGAGGAAGATGACACCCCGGGATGTCACCTTTTTGGTCAGAAATAGCAAGCTGAACTCAAGAAAAACTAGTTTTGAACTATAAAAAGACTTAGCCGACGCTGGAGTGAAAGTGTATGACTCGATAGTTCGTAGGAGACTTTTAGAGTCTGGAAGAAAAGCCATTCGACCACAGAAGAAGCAACTCCTCCTACTCGAATGATGAAGCAGAGGCTTATTGGGGCCAAGAAATATGCCGGATGGAATGAGGAAGGCTGGAGAAAGGTGTTGTTCTCAGACGAGTCCCATTATTTTGGTGCAGGGGCAGCGATCAAAATTTTTGGGAAAAAGTGGAGATGAAAAAATGCAGCTCATATCGATCAGACTGTCAAACATCCTGTAAAGAAGATGTTTTGGGGATATTTTTCGTTCATGGGGACTGGATCGCTGGTGCCTATAGAAGGCATGATGAACAGACAGAAATATAAAGAGCTACTAGATAAGTATTTGAGAAAAGATATAAAGAAATGTGAGCCATATGGAGGTGCAATTTTCCAACAGGACTCAGCTCCACGCCACAAATCGAACGTTGTGGAATTGAAAATCTGTGGGCCATTTGTAAGGCTAGGTTACATAAAATGGATTGTACAACGAAGACAAAATTGATAGAAGCAGTAATTCAGGTGTGGTTTCGGGACGAGAAAATAAAGGAAAACTGTCAAAAATTAATAGATTCCATGCCGAAAAGAGTTCAGGCTGTTATCGCAGCCAAAGGAGGGCATATCTCTTATTAAATTACTAGTAATTTATAATTTTATACCATCTCATCGTGATTATATGACAAATAAACGGTTTTCTTAGTTATATTGTGTTTGATTTCATTAATTTGCACAATACTGTATATATTATATAATAATATGAAGTGGAGGTGTTGTGGTAAAGATGCGTGCGTTTACATTGTATTGAAATTGTTAAGAATGTTTTTTACTCACTTTAGTAGCATATCTTTTCATCTTTTTAGTAACGTATTTTAAACTTTTGTATCTGATAATGAAGCTTTATCTCGGGCCTAGGTTTCCTGCAATTCCTAATATGTATAATGGAGATCTGTGCCCACATTCCAGAAGAAACAGAATCCCCTCTTTGTACATATTATTGTCTATACTTTATTAAACACTCAAATACTCTTTGTCCATGACTCATTTTAATACTTATTTTTTTATCTTTAAGGACAAATCTTTCTTTCGTTTACTTTAGTGATTTAGAAAATTTGAAATATGAACAGATTTCAGTAGTGAACTTGCATTTATTTCTACTATAATCTCTACTATAAATAAAACAAATTACCTAAAAAAGGTGGCATATTAAAAATCAAACTATTAATTCAACAATTATAATCTAATCAATTTAAATAAACAATAAATCACGTCATATTACATGAATATTGACAAATAAATCTATATCATAATATTCGAGTTTTTTTATTATTTGTTTTTTTTTACCCTTATTATGGGTATGTATATGATCCATTAGTATTACAAATTTTAATAACTGAACTATTATTGAATAATAAAAAAATGTGTGCTGTGTAAATCCTAAATAACACTCAAAAATCAACTAAAACTACAACGCAATAATAATAATAACTTATTTTATACGTCTTTAAAACTTCATCTTTTATCGCCTTCACAAATTTTTCCCCTTGTTTTCTATTTCTATAAATGTCAAATTATCTACACACGCATATTTGCCTTATGTGAGAATGATTTAGCATTAATTTAAAAATTATAGTTTTTAATATTTTTATATTTATATTACTGTTTATATATATGTATATATATTGGAAATTGTTTTTATATTCACTTAGTAGCACTGGTTTTAAATATTTAATAGCTTTAATCCATTTATTAATGGTAAGTAATATGTCTATTTTGACATTTGTTAATGTCACTTTATAACCTTAAACTTTTTTATCGACTACTTCTTTTGTTTATTTTTCTCTATTTTCTAGCATGCAGCTTCTACAAATGATTTCCACTGAATAATGGCAAATTTCCTATCAGAATTTTATATACTTATCTCAAGACAAAAAAAAAACGGAAGCCAAATTGCTTCACTGTAACTCAAGAAAAAAAACAAAAGATATCCGTTTGGAAATTCCCATTTGAAATTAATTTCTTTTTAAATATGAAATTGAATATCATATTTAAATTCCCGGCATTTTAATTAATCAGGTACACAAGAATCATATTTTAAATCACAGAATCAAACTATTGGGTTGGCAACTAAGTACTTTCGGTTTTTACTGATAGAGAGCGTTGCTTTATTTTTTGTATAACGTATGTTAGTGCTGTACTTTACCGTTTGTCGCGTGATACTAATCACATTGACGTAACTTCAGAAGCAAGTAGTGCGTGATTTTTATTAAAGCTATTAGTTGTGGGTTAATTTTAAATGGAGTGCAGAAACGAACATTTTCGACATATTTTACTATTTTATTTCTGTAAAGGAAAGAAAGCTGCTGCGGCTCACAAAAAGATATGTGAAATTTATGGTGTTAATTGCTTAACAGAGCGCACGTGTCAGAATTGGTATAAAAAATTCCGTTCTGGAGATTTTCCCCTCAAAGATGAGCAACGTTCTGGTCGGCCTACTGAAGTTGATGATGACCAAATCAAAGTCATAATTGAAGAGGATCGTCATATAACTGTTCGGGAGGTTGCGGAGAGGCTGCATGTATCGTACACAACAATTGAAAAACATTTAAAATGTCTTGGGCTAGTTAAGAAGCTTGATATTTGAGTACCTCACGAATTGAAAGAAATTCATTTAACACAAAGAATCAACTTTTGCGATATGCACCTTAGACGAAATGAAACCGACCCTTTCTTAAAAAGAATCATCACTGATGATGAAAAATGGGTGTACTTCTGTACAGTAACATAGTTCGAAAACGATCATGGAGCAAACACGATAAACCAGCTCAAACTACATCGAAAGCTGAATTGCATCAAAAAAAGATCATGCTGTCATTTTGGTGGGATTACAAATGTGTTGTGTTTTTTGATCTGCTTCCAAGGAACCAAACGATGAATTCTGATGTTTACTGTCAACAATTAAGAAAACTGGATGAAGCAATCAAAGAAAAACGGCCAGAACTGTCAAATCGGAAAGGTGTAGTTTTCCACCAAGATAATGCAAGGCCTCACACATCTTTGGCAACTCGTGGGAAACTATTGGAGCTTGGCTGGGAAGTGATGCCACATCCCCCGTACAGCCCCGATCTAGCACCATCTGATTACCATTTATTTCGTTTGCAGAATTCTTTGAATGGTAAAACTTTCACAAATGACGATGACCTTCACTCGCACCTGGTTCAGTGGTTTGCTGATAAGGACCAGAAATTTTATGAGCGCGTAATCATGCAGCTGAAAGAAAGATGGCAAAAGGTCATTGAGCAAAATGGAAAATATATAATTGATTAAAAACTATTCTTTGTTTAAAAAAAAGTGTTGTATTTTATACTACAAAACCGAAAGTACTTAGTTGCCAATCCAATAGTTAGAAACTCCATTTTTGTACTGCCAAAATTAAATTTAAATCTTTAAAATAAACTATATTGAAGCATTACCCTTTACTATTTCTCTTCTAAATTTTACTATATACCCTTTATTTCAATGTAAAATGTGGGTTTCGAAAAATTCCAGGAAATAGCTAAATTACTTAAATGCCTGATATCTTGTTTGTTTACTTTAAGTTATCGTTTACTTTTTCCGTATTTATTAGTTTAAAAGTAATTTATCTCAACAACAACGCTTTCCCTAAATGATTTCAAAATTCACATTTAACTTCCTGTCTGAATATTATATTTTAAATTACATTAGTTGTTAGGTTTTACGATTGCCTTTTATTTACGACAATGTCATACTATTCTTTACATAAATTGATTCTAATCATGTACTTTTTTAGAATCATGGATTCCGTGTGTAACTATTCATTAAGATACAACTAATGATGCAAATGTCATGATATTTTGTCATAACATTGGTGAAAGATCTACCTTACCGACACAATTTTTTTTAATAGATGGCGCCACTAAGAATTACTATTAAAAAAAAGGTCGGTTTTCTCTACAACAGACTTTGCAGTTAACGAATGTTAAAAAGGAATCATTCTATTATTAATAACACCCTATCAACTACATATGTTTCATCGAATGCACGAATCGTCAGGTTGATTTGTGTTATTAATCAACGATTCCTTCAGAGTGTTTATCATATCATTACGATACAGAAAATAATGAATAATATCATATCTCCCTCTCTCGACCAATACATAAATGTATTGACCGACAAAGCAAGAACGCTTCTATCTCACATAGATCGGAAACTACGTTTCCAGTGTGTAATAGACAGAAACTTTCGTCTAGGCTTTATGCCAATTAAAGAATGTTAAAAAGGAATCATTCTATTATTAATAACACCCTATCAACTACATATGTTTCATCGAATGCACGAATCGTCAGGTTGATTTGTGTTATTAATGAACGATTCCTTCAGAGTGTTTATCATATCATTACGATACAGAAAATAATGAATAATATCATATCTCCCTCTCTCGACCAATACATAAATGTATTGACCGACAAAGCAAGAACGCTTCTATCTCACATAGATCGGAAACTACGTTTCCAGTGTGTAATAGACAGAAACTTTCGTCTAGGCTTTATGCCAATTAAAGAATGTTAAAAAGGAGTCATTCTATTATTAATAACACCCTATCAACTACATATGTTTCATCGAATGCACGAATCGTCAGGTTGATTTGTGTTATTAATGAACGATTCCTTCAGAGTGTTTATCATATCATTACGATACAGAAAATAATGAATAATATCATATCTCCCTCTCTCGACCAATACATAAATGTATTGACCGACAAAGCAAGAACGCTTCTATCTCACATAGATCGGAAACTACGTTTCCAGTGTGTAGTAGACAGAAACTTTCGTCTAGGCTTTATGCCAAATAAAGAATGTTAAAAAGGAATCATTCTATTATTAATAACACCCTATCAACTACATATGTTTCATCGAATGCACGAATCGTCAGCTTGATTTGTGTTATTAATGAACGATTCCTTCAGAGTGTTTATCATATCATTACGATACAGAAAATAATGAATAATATCATATCTCCCTCTCTCGACCAATACATAAATGTATTGACCGACAAAGCAAGAACGCTTCTATCTCACATAGATCGGAAACTACGTTTCCAGTGTGTAATAGACAGAAACTTTCGTCTAGGCTTTATGCCAATTAAAGCCTAGACGAAAGTTTCTGTCTATTACACACTGGAAACGTAGTTTCCGATCTATGTGAGATAGAAGCGTTCTTGCTTTGTCGGTCAATACATTTATGTATTGGTCGAGGCTTTATGCCAATTAAAGCCTAGACGAAAGTTTCTGTCTATTACACACTGGAAACGTAGTTTCCGATCTATGTGAGATAGAAGCGTTCTTGCTTTGTCGGTCAATACATTTATGTATTGGTCGAGAGAGGGAGATATGATATTATTCATTTGCAGTTAACCGTTAACTTTGCAGGGTTTTAGCCGGTACAGTTTTTCCAATAGCTATATTATACAATATTTACTTATAGGTCCGTTGTATTAAGATTTAAAAATAATTTGTGTACACACCATATCAATGGGATTCTGAAAGGTATAAGTAAATACAATATAGCACGTTCTGGTTTTGTTGAGATATTCTCGAAAATTTATTATTCATTTTATGAAAATGCGCGAGAATGCCAAATAAGTAAGACTACTAAATTAAGTGCTACGAATACTCGTAGTTAATAAAAAAAGACTTCGCTCTATAAATTTTGTACTTTCTTCTAAGGAGCGAATTGTCTATGTAAAGACATTTATGGTGTGTCATGTAAGGTACTGCGAAGAAAGCGATGGCACTAGGAGTGGATGGCATACTAGTTTCTGCGCGTTCATATATTTATATTTCACGAAACAGAAGTTATGTACCCACATAATACTAAAAATGATAGAAAAGATTTTTTTTTAAATGAACTGGAGAGTTGTACCTGCGATTAACTTGTTTGTTGAGTTGTAAATTATTTTATTTCAAACAAGATACAAACCAAACAAATGTCGAGACCAGCAAACGACATTTCAAAGTTGAAGGTAGAACCTTATACATACACACATATGTATATAACCAGTTATAGTTACTTTTGATGCTATAGCTACAATATATTTGGCTATGTACGAGGGTAGTCCCAGAAGTACCCGACCCAACAAAGAAAACACAAACATTTTAGAAAGAAATATGTTTACTTTTCAACATAATCTCCTTCCAGTTCTATACACTGAAAACTATAACCGAATTTTTGTGGCTTGAATTAATGAATATTGTTCTAGAGGACATGTGGTTTCAACAGGATGGCGCTACACCTTGCTTTGCAAACGAATCAATTGATTTATTGAGAGAAAAATTTCCTGGACGTGTAGTCCCAAGAAACGGTGATGTTAATTGGCCACCAAGATCGTGTGATTTGACACCGTTAGACTGTTTCCTTTAGGGTTATGTGAAAATTCAGGTTTATAAAAACAATCCGCAATCAATTCCTGCTTTGAAAGATAAAATTATTCTTGTAATTGGTGAGATAGAGCCTCAATTATGTCAAAATATCATTGAAAATTTTAACAAAAGAGTGGACGTCTATGGAGCTGCAAGAGGAGGCTATTTGGCAGATATTTTTTTCGCATATAAATATCAACTGATACTGCAATTACCAATAAAAAGTTTTTGAGAGTGAATGCAAATTATGCGTTTTATTTATTCTTTAAAAAAACCGCGAAATTTGAAACACCCTTTACTAATAACATCCTATTTACTACGTACGTTTCAAGGAATAACACATATCATCAGGTAAACTTGTGCTATTAACGAACGACTTCTCTCTGGGGTATATCATACATTTTTTTACAAAGGAGTCGTTCGCTAATAACACAAGCTTACCTGATGATAGGTGTTATTTCTTGAAATGTACGTAGTAAATTGGGTGTTATTAATACTTGAATGATTCCTTCTAACGCTCATCTATTTGGCAAATCGCCGAGAATTAGAGTATTTGTCTACATACGTTCCAGCAACCGTGTTGCTGACTTAGCGAGATAAACGCACTCATGTTCTATCGTTCAATGCATTTGTGTGTTGCACAATAGAGGAAGGAAATGTTTTTCCTTATTTATTTTCTTTATTAAACTTTTTCTCTGTAAATAAATCTGTGTATTTCCATTATAGTCTTTAAATATAAAGTTAATAAAAAAATAATTACGTACCTATAAATGTATGCATTTTAATGATAAAAGCTTTTAAACTAAGTATCCCATTTTACCCGCTTCTCACCTATATCGATTTTTGTTCTTTTATACACAAACCAATTCTAAGTTTTCATGTTATGTAATTACTTCTTTATTTCCTATAAGGTGTTTGTTATGTTTACAAGAGACTTCACTGACTGGCTTTTTTATTTTTAACTATAATTTTATAAATCAGAATACGTAGATAGTACCGATAAACGTTTTCACTTTCACGTCCAATTAAATTAATTCAGGTGTTACTATTTAAAAATAATATGGTAATTTTTGAAGGCGACACATTTCTGGTATATTACGTCAAATATATCCTTATGTAATATTAATTAGACAAGAATGTAGACCAAATTTAATAATACGTTTTTCTCTTGGTCGTACTAGTAATGATAAATATATTTATTATGTAATGGTCGAGAAATTTCCTGAGATAATCTAATGTATATGCAGTACATTCTAAAGAAAAAAAATCAACTGGGGGTAAAAACTTATTCTAACAAATATATTATCTCTTTGGCATATGTCGGAAATTAACAAAATTTTAAATATCATCAAAAGCAATTAAGAACTAGAATATATGCTACTGTTCTGAAAGGAAACATAACGCTTTAAAAGTTCAAAATTAAGGGAAACGGGAAGGGTTGATAAACTGTAAAAAAATCTACCAGTAAATGTTTGATTAACTAAAGTTGTCTTCTGAGGATGCAGTTGCCAGCCTGTTTAGACTGAAATAGTCGTATCGGTTGCTGAGTAATTGGAAAATAGTGTGAAAGCACTTCACTTTGTTCAATGAAAGTAAGCAGCTTGTATATAGAGGTGTGGCTATTAAATATCGACTGGTCCACTTCTTGAGATAACACGCTCATCAAACTTACTCTTCAATAAATCGATTGTAACGTGTGCTGTGTGGCTTGTGGCACCGTCCTGCTGAAACCACATGTTGTCCAAGTCCATATCTTCCAATTCGGGCCAAAAATAATTGGTAATCATGGCGCGATAACGATTACCATTCACAGTATCGTGACGATCATTATCGTCGACGAAAAAATATGGCCCTAAGACGCCGCGGCATGCAAACCGCACCAAACAATTATTTTTTGAGGATGAAGTGGTGTTTCATGAAGCACATGTGGATTTTCACCCGACCAATAACGCATATTTTGCTTATTGACGAACCTATTGAGCCAAAAATGAGCTTCGTCACTGAAAATGATTTTGCGATGAAATTGATCATCTTGGCGCATCTTTTCCAGAGTCCAATCGGAGAACGTACGTCGCTTCAAATGACCCATCGGCTTCAATTCTTGAGTCAGCTTGATCTTGTATGGGTGTAAACCAAGATCCTTACGCAAAATTCGCCATAAAGTGGTCTGGGCGATGCCCAAGTCTTGAGAACGCCGTGGAATTGACTAATTTGGATTATTTGCTACGGACGTTTCAACGGCAGCGATATTTTCGACACTTCGACCAACCCGTTGTCTCACTGGCACGGCAACATCACACAACGAATATGTAGACTCAAATTTTTGCACTAAACTTGTTACTGCCTGTCTACTAGGGCGAGAATTACGACCGAAAATCGGAGTTAACGCTCTTAAAGTAGCGGTCACCAACTCCGAATTTCTGTAGTAAATTTTTATAATTTGCAGACGTTGTTCGTTCGTGTACTTTACCATGATGAAAATGTTAAGCTTACTGAATAAATTGACGGTGACAGTTCGATGATTAGTGAAAGGGTGCGTTCACAAATTGAATTAAAAGTTGTCAAGTCCCTGTTGGAAAACCCTTTACTGTCAAAATATGTGTGCGTTATGATCGGAAGTTTAATATCAAAAAGTACCCTCTAACACAAATCTGGAACATTCACAAGTTAAACATGCGTGACTTGACACACAAAAACCTAAACACGAAGAGATGATACCATCTTATATCGAATTTGAATGGTGACGTAAAATTAATGAAACAAGCAAATGAAATGGAAATAAATATAGGTCACGATAAACATATTTCAGAAAATTTTGTTTTGAATCGCATATAATTAAGAATTTTTTTCTGTAATATACTCTAGTGCTGAGTGTCAAATTTGATTACACTGAAACATCGCACCCATCGTTTATAAGGTAGCAATATTTCTACACGAGAACAAATTCGGTACGACGAGATTTTCTATACTGTTAATTCTCATTACCCTGTTTCCCTCAACTAGTTAATACAGACACGGAAAATTTATTATTTTAAAGCAAATAAATTTCAAATATAAATAAAAATTCCATTATATTCTGGTAAGGAGAACAGAAAAATTTGCTTTTAGAAATTATAAATTCATATTCTTTATTGATAGAGTTTAGTGTATTACATCCACTGCATTTTCGGAAAAAATACTTTCTTTCCTTATTAGAATTACTTTTATACATCTTTTTCTTCGTGAACGGAGATAGATTTTGGATGTTAATTGAATTGGAGGATATTAAATAAATTTCGAAGCAAAATAATCGTAATCTGTAATGAAAAGTTTTTTTTTGGAAACGGAGAACTTTAAATTGGCAATACTGTTTTCTGTGACAGCCGATTTGACAGTTCTCGGTTGTTTTGGAGTTAATCCGATTTGGCAATTCATCATGAACAAACTCACGCCGGAGCAATGTTTGCAAATCATTCAAACTTATTTTGAAAACCATGGTTCAATTCGAGAAACTCGTCGGGCATTACGTGCTCATAATCGTCTATCAAAGCATTTATTTTGAGAAGCTATGGATCGTTTTCGCAATATGTTTACTCTAAACGATAATACGCATTCCGTAAGACGTCGTACAGTGCGCACACAACAAGCGATTGATAGTGTGCAGTGTTGTGTTGATGATGATCTAAATGCGTTAATTCGTCATCCTGCTCAACAATTAAACTTGTGTCCATCCACTTTATGTAAAATTTTGCGTAAAGATCTTGGTTTACGTGCTTACGAGATTCAACTTGCACAGCAATTGAAGCTATACGGTGGGCGGTACAGACATGATTACTAACCTCTTCACTTATACCATTTTTTCACTAAAGTAAAAATATATTTTTCGCTGAAAATCAAACAAAACGTGACAGAATTCTAGTAAGCAAGTCTCTCTTCACGACGAACCATGTTATCATTAACACATTAGCTAGCAGAGGAATAAAAAGGTTTCTCTAATTTCGCACTTCTAAATACTAATAACATCTACAATAACTATGCGGATTTAAATTTTTGTAGTTTAAACCGTAGTTCTTATTATATTTTGCTTTCCCCTGTTTGTGCAAAATTTCTGACAGTATATTTCCTTTAGAAATCGAATGATGAATGCAATTCAATACGTTGTATGAAGGGTAATGATGTTCTCATTTGCTTACATTAAATCGTGCTACATGTTGCTAGCGAGTTCGTCCATTCTACAGATACCAATAAATTATTAAATCTATTGAAAGTTTCATCACTATTCATAGTAATTTATTCACAACGATTATGCTGTTCGTACATTTTTTGCAGTTTAAAGAGCTTTGTAACTGTTATCGTATGTCCGTGTGCAAGTACTCGACGTGTATGTTCAGTTGAAGTATGTAGTTTTTTTGTTATTTTCTCTATATTGGCGATTCATTGTAGCAGTTATCCAACGGTTATTTTCTCTTTAAAATTATTCTATTTTGTTTTTTAAAAAGTAAAGTGGTATCAATTATTAGCGGTTATAAAGCAGAGAACTTTATTAATCAACAATGACAACATTTGAATTAGTCTATAAATTCTTGGGCTTATTGTTCCAGAGAGGAAATACAATGTTTAATTGTTTAATAAGACGGGAAATATAAAAGTTTTATATTAGGTTCAAAATAACAGAAACAGTCTAAAATTACGTAGTGCATATATTTTTTTGGATACCGAAGTAGAATTCTCTTTAAAAGGTAAATTAATATCAATTACACTAATTTTCACAATATCTGTTGCCTGAAATATTTTAGCTGTTACTGATTATTGATACCGTGCTCGTTTCAAATATACAAAGGCTACTAGGTAAGTTATGCAATATGGCGCAACAACGAATCGTAGGAAGCTGTTTGTTGCCGCATGTTGAGACATGTTCGTACGTGCATAGTAGCCGCCGCGCCATGTCGACGGGCTCAGTTATTTATTAGCAGTGAGAGTGTAAAGTGCTTGCGATGGCAGTTTTGCGTTATAATTTCATGCGTGGTTTAAACATAGACCAGTGCTTCGAAGAAATGACTTGCACTAGGTGATGTTTGTCCACATCGCACAACGATATTCAGGTGGTATAGAGAATTCCAAAGGGGAAATTTAACTGTGGAGGATGCTGAGAGACCGGGAAAGCCACGAACGTCCGTTACGACAGTGAGGAAAATGCCTGGCGAGGACAGGCGAGTGACCTACCAACAGATAGAGGGTATTTCATGTCTAAATGCACCATCAATTCGTTCGATTCTGCATGATCATTTGCACGTGAAGAAACTTTGTTCTCTCTGGGT
This sequence comes from Dermolepida albohirtum, assembly GCA_031893035.1. Lineage (NCBI taxonomy): Eukaryota > Metazoa > Arthropoda > Insecta > Coleoptera > Scarabaeidae > Dermolepida > Dermolepida albohirtum. The sequence goes on from JAVIWB010003131.1 coordinate 110,773, forward strand.
GCCGCATCGACTGACTGAAGAGCAGATGACACGATGACTTGGTGCCGGGAGATGCTTAATAAGGGACAATCTCGGTATGTGAACAACATCGTGACAGGTGACGAAACTTGGCTGTACTATTACTATGTGCCGACCAAAGCTCAAAACAAAGTTTGGGTCTTTGATGATGAAGACACACCCGTAGTTGTTAGAAAATCCCGATCTGTAAAGAACAAAATGATAGCTGTATTTTTCAAATCGAGTGGAATTGTGGAACGCGTCGTTTTGGACAAACAGAAGACAGTCAAAGCTAAGAGGTATACTGAACAGTGCCTGCCTAAAGTCATTGGACAGGATTGAAACTTCTCGAGCATCCTCCCTACAGTCCAGATCTTGCACCCTGCGACTTTGCACTGTTCCCGCATGTGAAAATGAAGCTAAAAGGGATGCGGTTTTCCAGTGATGAGGACCTTCTACGAGCTTGGGACAACGAGTGTGCTTTACTCCCTAGTGAAATCTGGCAGAACTGGTTTAAAGATTGGTTTCGGAGGATGGAGAGGTGTAGTGAGTGTAGAGGAAGTTACTTTGAAAATATTAAATAAACAAAGCTGTGTTGCAAAACTTTCTTAGTACCCTTTGTACAAGTAGATTTTGTTTATCAGATCTAGTTTTTAAGTTACAGGTAACCTATCTTTAGAAGAGAAGGAACGTGTACAGTTGCGGTCAATAGAAAATAGAACAGTCGTTGCTTAATGTGAATGTAACTTTTTTAAGTTTTGTCGCATATTTAAATAAAATAACATTATAGTAAATAATATTAAATTTACTTAAATAACAAATACATAATGAGGAACAATATTCTTCAGCTATTACTCCAACAATTTTTCAACGTTCCTTGATCACTGAAGGTTGATATATAACCCCTTCCCACATTAATTTTCGTATTCTATATACGTATTTCGGCAACTAGGTCATCATCATCAGTAGACAATTAAACAATGTCGCATCTGAAAAAGTAGTGCAAAATACCCGTACGGAACAAATTCCGCGCACGATCTGTACCATTGAAAGCCAAAACGCACTCCGTTTATTCGTTTCACATAATTTTTAAAAGACTGTATTCAAGTCTTAAACTAAGAAAAAAGGAAAGAAAAGAAGTACCTACATGCATTTATTGCATTCCCCCTTGTCAGTCGTTTAAGAGATCGAAAATAGAGAATTATGGTTGGAGCCCAGGTCACTGTTCAACACATGACCTTTATTCTTCAAAATGTACATCCTTTCATACGTATCTAATTCGCGATAATTACACACGTTATTTATCAAATGCAAACAATCCGCGTTAACACTATGATTTCTTTCCAACACATGTTTTGCTAAACCGGATTTTTTTGGCCGATTGAATTTTATGTGCGCAATATGTTCTTTATACCGGGTTTCGATCGATCGTTTTGTTTGGCCGATGTATTGTTTACTGCAATCTAAACATTTAATGCTGTATATTCCCGATTTCTTGTTATCTTCGACTTTGTTTTTTGCATTTCCTAAAAGGGATTTTATGGAGTTAGTGGACCGAAAAGTAACTTGAAAACCGCGCTCCTTAAAAACACTATTTAAATTTTTTGTCAGACGATGGTAAGGTAAACATATGAACTGCTTGTCCCGATTGCTCCGAGGTGATAGGCATGTGATATCACGGATTGTTTTTCTTATGTTAGCCTTCCTAATTAATCCATTGATTATTTCCGAATCAAAACCATTGTATCTCGCGATGTTCTTAATGAAGTTCAATTCTCTTTCGTATCTTACATTTGTTAGTGGGAAATTAAGCAAACGATTGATAAGAAAACTGAACGCAGCATCCTTTGTTGCATGCTATGATTTGAGTCAGCGGTGATGAATTTATTGACATTGGTTTCTTTTCGAAAAATATCAATGTCTACTTTAAGATTATTCCTAATAACTAGGGTGTCCAAAAAAGGCAACGTGTCATTGTTTTCTTTTTCTACTGTAAATTTAATCGTTGGAAATTTTGAATTTAATTGCTTGACAAAATCTTCCAAGTTGCATGTATGTATGTGTATTAAAAATCGCGAAATATCATCTACATACCTAATCCAAATTCTTGGAAAATATTTAACCTTATGTGTTTATTCCACTTCAAAATTACTCACGAATATGTCCGCTATATATGGAGAAAGACAATTGCCCATTGCAGTTCCCTGTTTTTGTTCATAGCGGACTTATTCATGAGTAATTTTGAAGTTTAATTAAAACATAAGGCTAAATATTTTCCAAAAATTTGGATTAGGTATGTAGATGATATTTTCGCGATTTTTAATACACATAAATGCAACTTGGAAGATTTCGTCAAGCAATTAAATTCAAAATTTCCAACGATTAAATTTACAGTAGAAAAAGACTTGTCTACGCTTAGCGTCTTAGTAAAATGCGCGTGTTTGAAAACACCAGTGCCAACCAAACGCTTTGTTTCACAAATTTACATACTGCTATTAAAGCATGGAATCTTGTAAACACTAGTTTCCGTATAGTAATCGCCTTTTACAGAAAAGGGATGCAAGAATGTGGAGAGTTCTTCTCATACAATCGGTCACACTTTGTGTACAAGATAAATGGGTGTTGAGAAAAGAAGCGTGTTGAGAAACGAAACTGGACAGTCTTGGATTGAGATGTTGGTTTATGATGTGAACTATTGCCTCATAAACCAATATTTCGATTCAAGACTACCGTTCATTAAAGTTCATATTTTAGAATAGTTGTTATAGATTATGGTTTTGGTTACATGATTAAGTTTTTGAGATAGTGTATTAAGTTCGGCTATGGAAAAATCCCTTTGCATTAAGAAATTTATATCACAACATATTTGTGGTGGATAATATCGAGAAAAAGCTTTCAGGCATCAATTGGTATGAGTAGATTTGCGATAAACAGAAAGTCTTAATAACTATCGGTAAACTAGCTCGCCATGATTCAAAATATTCAGGAAATGTATGTAAAAATTAATCAGAAATCCGGCAAATGAAAGTTTAATCGCAAGTAGCACAAAAATTGTTATAAATATTCAAGTGGTATTATAATTGGACACGACAATATTCATACATTATATTAACTTAAATGCACTTCTCACTAAGAAAATATACAAATAGAATAAACATTTTAGTTATAAATCAAGGCACGTCCGTTAGTTGAAAATTAATATTACGCTTTAAATCTAGAATAAAATAAAAAGAAGTGAATGTTTCGAGTTCATAATTTGTTTCGACAACATTATTTACTCGTTATTTATTAAGTAGTGTATTTCATACATATGCCATAAATAAGGAACGGTAAATTTTCAGGGCATAAGCCCGCTAGGTATCGCTGTCAAAATCTATATTTTAGAAATTTAATAAAAAGAAGTTGACGTAAAGAAAAAACTAGAAGTTATATCATACGCACAAACAGATTTATTAAGGTCGACTTGTTTATCTCAGTTTGTTAATTTAATAAGTAAGTTGTTTGATTTCTAAAGTCCATTCACCAAACATTCCAATAAATTTAATTTTTGTGCTTTATATTCTAAATGCATAACTTTGTATTATTTATTTAATACATTGTTATTACTATTAAACTGTAAGATCCGTTTTTATTCATGAATGTTTTAATATGTTTATTAAAAAATCTTTCTGCTTGTCCTGTATAAATACGTCGACATATTTTCTACTGAGTAACCAAATTTGCACGAAATTTTTAACTTCATTAAAAATGTTACCACATAGTAAATACAAACGGATGTCAACTAGGCCTTGCATCCAGTTATGAACATTCAAATAAATAAGATGCTTGATTATGACCTATAAACCATGATTTATTAAATTTAACATGATTATAAAAATATATTTTTAATCTATCTACTTATGGGCTTCCGGGCTGGAACCGCGTCACTTGTATATCTGCCGGCGTTTCGTACCCATTTGTATGGGACATCTTCAGGGCTCAACTACTACACTGAAACAGTTTCAGTGCAGTAGTAGTAGTCCATCTAATTTTCCAACGATATTATTTACCTGGGCAATTCGTTAAAAAACTTCATGCAAGAGTAGTATGCTCCACGTTGATATAACGACAGTCTATGGCGAGGATATAAATATTTTAGGCAGTGCCTGGTTTTATAAGTTAATGTTACAGTTCTGGATTCAAAAATTTCTGGATGAGCCCAGACAAATTTAATACATTCATATGTATATATACACTGCTACAGTTAGCATATTTTCTCGTTTGAAAGCATCCCTGCGGCTATCTGTGTGTCTCATATTATTCAGTATTCGTACTGCTTGCTTTTGAACTACAAATTTGAATAATTAAATAGCTTAGCTATATCCTTATTTGTATTCTTGACCAGTGTTCTTAAACCGTAATTAGTGTTACTTTGTTATTTGGTTAGTTTGAAGATGTGTTCAGTAAAAGTTAGCGAGTCATTGATCGTTATACGAGGGTAGTTTGACAAGTAGTGAGAATGGAAAAGAAAACGAATTTTTTAAATACAAAATAATTTTTATTTTTCAATATATTCTCCTAAAAGAGCAATACATTTATTCCAACGGTGCTCCCATGCCCTTATGCCATCTCTAAAATGCGATTCCGGAAGGCTTGCAAAATACTCATTTACGAAGATGATAGGCTCGTCGTTAGACGAAAAGGTGGAAGTCGGAAGGGCCTAGATCCGGCGAATAAGGCGCATGCGGTACTAATTGGAAATGCAACTCGTGGATTTTGGACATCGCAACTGTGTTGGTATGCGAGGGAGCGTTGTCTTAGTGAAACAGAATCTTTTTCTTTGCCATTCCTGGCCGTTTAGCACGAATCTCAACATTTAGTTTTTGTAGAAGTTCTGCATAATATGGTCCGTTTATTGTGGCACCTTTCTGAAGGTAATCGATGAGCAAAATGCCCTTTGAATCCCAAAAAATTGATACCATCACCTTGTTTGCCGATAAAGTGGTTTTCACTTTCTTTGGAGGTGCGGAACCACGTTCTAACCATTGTTTCGACTGTTGTTTAGTTTCGGATGTACTGTAGTGTATCCAAGTTTCATCGCAAGTAACAAATAGCCTACAAATATCAACCAGATTCCGCTTATAAGGGTCCAAACACTCATTGGAAATGTGCAAACGAGTGAACTTTTGATCAGTCGTAAGCAATCGCGGCACCCATCTTTCCGAAAGCTTGGAAAGGCCCAATTCTTTCGTTAAACTGTGGTGTACGCGTTCTGTTGAAATGTTTACCATGTCTGCTATCTCTCTCACTTTGAGTTGTCGATCTTGCGTAATAATATTATGGATTTTTATAATCATTTCCTTAGTCACAATTTTGGGTGCTCCAGAGCGCGCTTCATCAACATAGATTGTTCTACCACGTTTAAATTCATTTACCCATCTACTTATTGTGGCGGATGATGGAGCAGATTCACCTAATGTTTCCCGTAACTCATCTTTTATTTCGGTAGCTTTCATCCCCTTAATTACGATGTATTTAATCACCGTACGATACTCTGCTTTTTCCATTTTAACAAAACGACGTGTTGCTTCTTTTTCAATCAGCTGTCAAAAATAAACTAATCAACCGATTTTTCTAAATATCGGAATGTAAACATATAAGTAGGCAACCTAAATTACAGTGCATTTGTTTTACCAATTAGAGTGCCACCTATGTGTCATTCTCACTACTTGTCAAACTATCCTCGTACCTAGAAATGGGACACTATTTACAAAATTATAAGCTTTATTATGTAATGTTATATCTTGTAGAGTATGAGTATGGTAACTTTTGAAATGTAGGCATTTAGATTTTCTTATATTTAATATGATATTCTTTCACTTTTCTAGTTTCTCCATTATAAAATTTCCTTTTTTATCAATTCAGGATAAATTTCAGCTTTAAATAGTAAAGTGATATCATCTGCATAATTAATAACAAAGCAATTATCACTATTAGATATGAGGTCGTTTATAAATATAATAAAATAATATAGGTAAAACTCATAATACACACAATATGCATTCCAAATGAACATAGAATATTTTAATTTTAACATTGTTGTCTTTAAACAGATAGCGAATATTTAAAATAACTGTATAATTAGCAACTGTTTACGTTAAATCCATTAAGTGAATATCGATACTGAATAATTAGAACAATTGTATGATGAGCAAATGGTTACGTTAAAGCTATTGACTATATATCGCCAAGGAATAATTAAAACAATACTCGTAATATAAGTGATAAATGACTACTATTGAAGGTATATAAAACTTGCAGGATCACAACAGCTGTGCATTTGGGAAAATGAGTACGTTAAAAGTATTGAATATATGTATACATATATGATTGCGTTAAAACTACTGAATGTGTATAATTACGTGATTATGTTAAAAACTATCGAATGTGTATGATTACGTTATAACTATGGTGCCGTCTCTCTCCGACAATTCTTTATCTCCAGATGGTGTTACAGAAAAAAAATACTCTGCTCATACCTTAATTAAGCGATTAAACTTAATAAGCAGTAGAGTGGCAGCTTCATAACCTACTACTATGATCGACTAAGTGGGCAATAAAATTTAAACCATACGTAAGGATTTTAAATTCAATGTAAAAAGGAGGAGTGTATTGAGGGTCAATTAACGAAACTAAATTTTTTTTTGTTCAAACAGTAAAAGAAATTGAATTCAAGACGGATGTCCTACTCCACGATTTCGTGTACTTATCGACGGTTTCTAACTATTGAAATTGAAAGAAAGTAAATTCTCAATCCATAACCCAACTTGACTTAATTTTCACAGACGATATTAACTGTATGAAATTAGACGCACAAAGGAGAACAATTGCACTTAAGTGTGGTCGATGATGTATATGAAAAAAATCCTAGGATAACTTTTAATTCAATTTTAGAAAGGACAGCTTTACTAAAAATTCTTAAAATAACACTGTCAATTTATTCAGTAAAGTTAACATTTTCATCATGGTACAAGTAAACACAAAAATATCAGGTTGTTACAAATGTAATGTCTACAGAAATTTGGAGTCGGTGACCGCTACTGTGTGAAGAGCGTGTACTCCGATTTTCGGTGAAAATTATTATTGTATTTGTAGACAGGCAGTAACAAGTTTTGCAAAAATTTAGTTACATATTCGTTGTGTGATGTTGCCGTGCCAGTGGAAAACGGGTTGGCAAGATATATGTCGGGCAATTTACCTGCCATTGAAACGTCCGTAAAAATGATTAAATGCAGCAATGCCACAGCGCTCAAGAAATCGCCACATCAATTTCATCGCAAAATCATTTTCAGTGTAATGAACGCACATTTTTGGCACGATGGTTTAAAAAATAGCGAGCAAAATTATGCGTTATTGGTCGAGTGAAATGCGCGTACATGTGTTAATGACACGAACTGCGTCCACAAAAAATAACTGACAATGGTGCGGTTTGCATGCCGTGTGTGCGTCATAGGGCCACCTTTTTTGGCAAAGTGACGATAATGATCGTGCCGTTACAATTAATGGAAGCCGTTATCGCGCCATGATTACCGAGGTGGCTACCTCTTTGGCTAATGGAAGAAGTTGGACAACGTTTTTCATCGAGTGGTAACGGTGCCACAAACAAGCACACTTTATGATTATTGAAGAGTAAGTTTGATGAGCGTGTTATCAAGAAGAAATGGACCAGTCACTTGGCCGCGAAAGATTATGGTGACTGTATTTAACGCCTCAGTAAGGGTATTATTGGGGCACTATTCATTTTTGCAACCCGAAACCATCACGGCAGCGTCCTATTGAGCCAACATTGAACGCGAAAATTGAGCCGTTTCAGCCGAATTTTGTGGCCTAGTCAATCGAAAATTGCGTCCAACTTCTTCATGATAATGCAAACGTGCCCGCAGTGGCAATTCATAAAAACGAATTTGGTCGAATTCCATTCATAAATGATTTTCATTTTTTCCGATAATAAAATTTTGAAATATTAAAAAATGGTCTGCATTTTATTTTGAAAAAAAGTTGTCAAGTCTTTATTGGAAAACCCTTTATATGAAAAATTTTTCAGGATAATTGTTGGCAACAAACTATTGATGTAAATGGAGACTATTTTGCAGAATAAATATTTAAATTTTTTTAAAGAACTTTTTTATTCAGTTACAGTTAAAACTGACATTTCAATGTAAAACACAGAAATAGTATAATAAAGAAGGCCGAATGCCGTTAGAATGTGCTCTTAAGAGAATAACTATTTCCCATAACAACAATATTAAAAGTAAATATTTAAAATAAGAAAATACCAAGACACAGAGGCATAATGAAATAAATGAAAAAAATTCAATATTGTGAAATTTATAAATCAAACAATGTAGGTGAAAGTTATTAAGAAAACCCTCTAATTCTTAATATACACAAAAAGTTTTTTTTTTGATCAATAAGGTTGATATATAACCCCTTTCAACCTTATTGATCAAGTCAATCAACCACAGGCTCCATCAAATTCAACTTCAAATACACAAAAAGATTAATATAGGGAAAATCATACTGTTAAATGCCGAAAAGAAACGAAAGGTAAAATGAGCAAGTAACATTTCATTATTTGCGTTTATTTTTTAATGTATTGTATTGTTTTCTTATATTACAATATATTCTTTGGACGCGAAATAAATAAATAAAGGTCACGATAAGCATATTTCAGAAAATTTAGTTTTGAATTGCATATAATTAAGAATTTTTTTGGTAATAAGCTTTAGTGTTGAATGTCCAATTTGATTACACTGAAACATTGCACCCATCATTTTTAGGGTAGAAATATTTCTACACGAGAACAAATTCGTAACGACGAGATTTTCTATACCGTTAATTCTCGTTACCCTGTTCCCCTTGAAGAGTTCATACAGACACGGAAAATTTATTATTATGAAGCAAATAAACTTCAAATATAAATAAAAATTCTTTATTGATAGAGTTTAGTTAGTATTACATTTACTACATTTTAAGAAAAATTACTTTCTTTCCTTATTAGAATTACTTTAATACATCTCTTTAACGATAAAGATAAGATAAAGATAAATTTTGGATGTTAATTGAATTGGAGGATATTAAATAAATTTCGAAGCAAGATGATCGTAATCTGTAATAAAGAATGTTTTTTTGGATGCGGATAACTTTAAATTGGCAATACTGTTTTCTGTGACAGCATTAGACAGTTCTCGTTTGTTTTGGAGTTAATTTGGTTTGGGAATTCATCACGAATAGACTCACGCCGGAGCAACGTTTGCAAATTGTTCAAATTTATTTTGAAAAACATGGTACAATTCGAGAAACTCATAGGGCATTATGTGGATTTTATGTTGCTCAGAATCGTCCATCAGAGCAATTAATTCGAGAAACTATGGATCGTTTTCGCAATACGTTTACTCTAAACGATAATACGCATCCCGTAAGACGTCGAACAGTGCGCATACAACAAGCAATTGATGATATGCAGCCTAGTGTTGATGATAATCCAAATGCGTCAATTCGTCATCCTGCTCAACAATTAAACTTGTGTCCATCCATTTTATGGAAAATTTTGCGTAAAGATCTTGGCTTACAAGCTTACAAGATCCAACTTTTACAGGAATTGAAGCCACACAATTATCGTTCGCGACGTACATTTTGTGAATGTGTCAAAGGAAACGTTGCTATCGATCCACAATTTCATTTGAACATTTTGTTCAGTGATGAAACACACTTTTGGTTACATGGCCATGTCAATAAGCAGAATTGTCGCATTTGGGGTGATCATAACATACAGCGCGCAATACAATTAATTTACTGCGAGAAAAATTTGACGAACGATTAATTTCACGAAATGGACCTGTTAATTAGCCACCTCGATCGTGTGATTTGACCCCATTACATTATTTTTTCTGGGGATATGTAAAGTGTCTATGCCGATAAACCTGAAACAATTGAGCACTTGGAAGCCAACATTCGACGCGTTATTGCCGAAATACAGCCTGATTTACTGCGAAGAGTGTGTGAAAATTGGACTTCCAGATAACGCCTTGTACGCCAACCGCGGCGGGCACCAATTCGAAATGATATTCAAATATTATTCCATAAAATTATCTTATAAATATGGATATTAAAAATATTTTTCTGTGTTTTATTTCAATTTAAAGTTCTCCGCCTCAAAAAAAAAACACCTTTTATATGTTTATGAAGTTTATGTACGTCTGTATATACCTATATGTAACGTTTTACTAAGATTTTAAACAGTTTACATAATGAATTAATGTACGCAAATGCATAACTTGTGATTTTTATTTTTCATCGAATTTTCTGTAGATTTAATTGTTGCATGTTGTCCGATTGTGTTTGTAGAAAGCTTAGTTTAAAATACACAGCAACATGTTGGGTTGTGTCGATAACTTTGTAGTTTTAGTATAGTTTAGATGACAGTATTTATTACTTATTATTATCCCAAGATGTTTTATTATTGTTACTTTCGTAAAATTAATTTCCAAAAATATCGTTAGTGTTATTACTTATATGTATATTAGCGATAGATATGTGCACGTGTACAGTTTTGTGCTTGCTGGTTTAAACTAGCGAACAAATTGATACCAGGTCATGAAGAAGGACCGTCGGGAAATCTTCTAATAGATTGTACACGGAGATTAGAATGAGGAAGTAACAGTTTTTATCTGGATCAACTTAATGTAATTAATTCCCACTATATAAACGGAAGACAACCTAATTTTAACCAAATCAAAGGCAAACTATATAATTATGTGTTTGTGCGTAGATTTTTATGTAGATTGTTTGTGATATTAACAAAATAACGAGGCTAATCAATCTCCTGCGTTGTATATTTATCTGAACCTTAAGCTTTACTGTAAGTAATACATACTATAAAGAAAATATATATAATTAATGTATAGTCACAGAGTCACTATGATTCAACTTTCTTTTGTATTAATTCGAAATAATTGAATTGTATATTATAGTATTTAACTAATGATAAAATGTGTATTTAAGAGCAGAGAGAAAATTCGAGTGCTCACATCATACTTAGTTAACCTATGTTAAATTAGACGCTTATTACTGATCAAAATGCAAACGAAGAAATATGAGGGTGGATCAGTAATTAGTGAACCTGACACAAGAGGGCCAGTAAATTGGTTTTCAATTTGGCTACTTTTCAAAATTTTCGTTCATTTCGATAATAACACTTGCATTTTGACTAGAAGGTTTCAGAATGTTTTGATACGTGGAAAAATTAGATCCGATCAATGATTAAGTTCCAATTTTTAAAGAACAAAACAAATGATGAAATCTGGAGCCTGTTTAAGGGATGAAATTAATCATAGAACAATCGACATTTGACTTTAAACGTGTCAGGAAAAGGACATTTGATGAATAACGCAGTGAACGTCTAATAGACGTGGGTTTTCGAGAATTTATTAAAAAAGTTAATGATATAGTGTTGAATGAACCGTCCATTAATATCAACTCTGTTTTTCAAAATATCGCCCACTTGACTTTTACCGGTACAGAATCTTTCCACAAGCAGTCTCACACCAAGTTTATTCTTCTCTGCACACTGAATATCATCAATTTTTTCTTCTAAATTGAGAAATTTTCTCTTTTTCGTAGTCACATTACTTGTACAGACACTAAAACACTAGATATCTAACTTGTTAGAGCACTAAATATCAACTGAATGCTGTAAAAGCTATAGCCGTTTTATGTAAGACCACTATTACGGTTGTACTTATTACCTACCTTAATTATATGTTGTTCATGTCCATTGTTAAGAATATTACAGCGGTCATAACTATTATACATTTATATGTATGTAATTACATATAATAAACCGAAAGACCATCATTACCGCACTTATTATATTAAAATATGTAATTATGTTTAGAAATTATAAAAATTGCAATTTAATCCCTCTATAGGCAATCATTGCAGCACTTATTATATGTATTAAAACAATTATGTTTAAAATTATAGGAATTGCAATAAAGTATTAATGTCCATTGTAAAGAAATAAATTTTCATTTCAATTTACTGTAGTGGATGTATATTACTGTCCGTTTCCATTATTAAAAATGTCCTTCGGTGAGAGATATTGTTATATAGCAGATAGTATACCGAGAGATGTCCATTAAGGGAGAATATACTGTATATACCAAAACACTTTTAGCTAGTTATATATATATATATATATATATATATATATATATATATATACTACCGGTCATATTTATTTGCCCACCCCAATTTTATGTGTTTCCTGAAATACGGATTATCTTTCGAAAAATTTGTTATAATTATTCAACTATATTATTAGTGGAAGTAATTTCATATGAATTTCTACGAAAATCTTAAATTGTTTATGATATATCGTAAAGGTGTCATAAATTGGAAAAATACCATAAATATTATATAGGCTAATCCCTACAGTATTAACAGTTTTACCTGCACTTCCGAAAGGTATTACCAATATTGTGTTATTGTACTAACTAATTACAATATTAGAATGTGTTATTCAAAAAGAAAACTTGAAATAACAACATATCGATAATCTTCTGTCCTGCAATTCGTATTTGATTCCGTATACTGCTACTGCAGAACTGCATGAGAGCAGAAAGGATAATTCACAAAAGGCGGAAATTGATAGGTAAAGAACAAGAAGAAGGTCATGTGGAAGGTGGAATGTGAAATTGTTGACACAACATAAAAAAGAGATTCAGTGGAAAAGGAAAAGATGCTTGCAAAGGAGTGGCACCTCGACACGTACGACATATAAAGAATCGATTATATTTTAATGTAACTTTTATTCAATTGTTTACACCAATAATTAGATCCGCATCACATCGTCTACATAGCAAACAGTTTTTTACACATACTTAATCTTATATTTTTACTTGTACATATAGTAGATATATACTTTATATTGGTAAGATAAAGAGCATTCTTTGTCATAAAGAACGTATTTTTATTCCAAACGTAAAAAGACAGTTTGTAGATAGAATTCTTAATAATAAATTTGCCTGCGAAGTTTAAACACAACAATGGGAACTAATACAAGTACACTACCGGTCATATTTATTTGCCCACCCCAATTTTATGTGTTTCCTGAAATACGGATTACGAAAAATCTGTATTATAATTATTCAACAATATTATTAGTGGAAGTAATTCCATATGAATTTTTACGAAAATATTAAATTGTTTATGATATATCGTAAAGGTGTCATAAATTGGAAAAATACCATAAATATTATATAGGCTAATCCCTACAGTATTAACAGTTTTAACTGCATTTCCGAAACGTATTACCAATATTGTGTTATTGTACTAACTAATTATAATATTAGGATGTGTTATTCAAAAAGGAAAATAAATTTTATGTCAGTCATCGTTCATCTTTTGTTGCGAAAACAGCGAAATAGAGAGTTATTGTGAATATTTTAATGCAATGCCGAAGACGAAGGAATTATCTGTTGAAGTGCGTGCTATGATAATTGCTTATCATCGTACGCGTAAAAGTAATCGCGAAATTGCAAAACAATTACGATTAAATCGCAGAACCGTTAATTATAACTTTAAAAAATTTGAAGAAAGTGGTACATTTTCCAACGAAAGAAGATCTGGACGACGTAAAGCGACGACATCTGCAGATGACCGGCATCTAATACGGATAAGTAGACGCGATAGACGAAAAACAGCACCAGAAATTGCTGCTGAAATGAATACAGCGCGTGCTAAACCAATTAGTGTGTCCACGGTACAGAGAAGGTTAAGGCAAGCGGGTTTATACGGAAGAATTGCTCTGTGAAAACTACTACTACGAAAGCAAAACAAGATAAAACGACTAAATTGGGCTAAAGAACATAAGAATTGGACGATTGATCAGTGGAATAATGTGTTGTGGACAGACGAATCGCAGTTTGAACTTTTCGGTAGTAAAAGGCGAATATTCGTAAGAAGATCCGCAGGAGAAAGAGTACTACCAGAATGTATTGCGCCTACCGTATAACATGGAGAAAGTTCAGTAATGATTTGGGGGTGTTTTGGTGGAAGATCTGTAGGCGATCTCGTCAAAATTGATGGAATCCTAAGAAAAGAAGGCTACAAGGTAATTTTAGAAAATAACGCTGTTCCTTCAGGACTAAAGATTCTTGGCGAAAACTTTGTATTTCAACAGGACAACGATCCGAAACACACTTCTAAATTGTGTGGCGATTACTTGCGTCAACTAGAAGAGCAAGGGCAAATCTCTATAATGGTATGCCCAGCTCAAAGTCCTGATCTGAACCCAATAGAGCTTCTTTGGGAAGAATTGGACCGGAAGGTTCGAGAACGTGCTCTATCATCCACCACTGTACTGTGGGAACAACTTCAAGAAGCCTGGGCACAAATTACAGAGGATACACTGCAAAAATTAATTGAAAGGATGCCGCGGTTATGTGCCGTAATTATCAAAAGTGAAGGTGGGCACATTGATGAGAGCAAAATTTAATAATAATTAATGATAAAGTTTTTATATAAGAAAAATGTTACTATTTTATGTTTATTTTACACTATTGTATTGGTACAATAAATAAATTTTCAGTACACATTTGACAGTTTAATAATTTTGGCTAAAACTAAGGGTGGGCAAATAAATATGAATGGTAGTGTATATATATATATTCTCCCCTGTTGATTGCCAGGCAATTGCTACTGCTAATATATATATATATATATATATATATATATAGAGTGAGAGAAAGAGACAGAAAGGATCATCAGTAGCAATTGCCTGGCAACCAACAGGGTCGTTTGAATATTTATTTAACATTAGCATTTAATTGATAATTTATATATATATATATATATATATATATATATATATTTGCATTATCCCAAATAAAAATCATCTTTCTCAATTTTGTAAAAATATAATTCAAATAAAATATTAATAATAAAAAGACAGAAACACACTCTCTAGAAAGAAAAAGTATAGATTCTATAAAAAAAAGTTAGTGGCCAATGAAACCAACATAAAATAAAATTCAAAAAGTACATACAAATATGCATCACAAGAAGTTAAATTATTTTCGTACTTCTGTTTGAAAAATTGCAAACTACAAAATTAGAACAATTATTCGAACCTTTCTTTCCATACTGTACGATACAGTAAAAACTGTATTGTTGCCAATGTCTCATAAAATTTCGCCCAATCTTGTCAATATCCCCCATTTTTTTAAATAAAAGTAAATGTTTATAGTAGTAAATGCAAAAAAGCGTTAATAATTAAAACATAGATTAAAGAAATAAATGCAATTCCGCCAAAAACTAAAAATACTTTGTATGGGAACAGTTACAGTAAATTAAAAAATAACATATATTTATATCGCTGTTCTCTCATAATTATGTCGGGAATTTTATGTATAATTTCAACTAAAATAAAGCTAATCATCTCGTAATAGGCCAGTTTCATTCAATTACAGAAGTGTAAGAAATAAATGAAAAACTGTAGTTTTACAGTACTATTAATAGCGCGATAACGGACATGAAAAGTAAGGAAACGATATAGTGGCAGGTGGACTTGATGAATAGGAAATTACTCAGGAAACCTTAAGTAATACAGCTAATGCCACATCTATCTGGAAATGTGAATCAAAATAATTACCATCATGAGAGAACTACGATAAATTGTAAGTACGTGTCACAAATTTTGTCAAAGAAAATAGTACATATAGAAACAAACAAGAAATACGTTATGTGTATATCGGAATGTGGAACTAATACTGAACTTAGAGAGCAGGTTTGAAGAAAAATATGTGAATGTAATGGACACTTTCAGTCAGGTTTAAGTGGACGAGTACCCTAGGTACATAAATTGAAAGTCGAAGTTTATATCCGTTTCGGGATTTAAAAATTAAGATATGGAAAAATATTTATGTAATACAAATACTATATTTTAAATTTCTGTCAAGATTATTATTAGTCATACAAAAAAGAATTAAATTCGTGGCGTGTAATTGTTGACGATGAATGGTAATTCGAGTTGTTGTTTAGTTTGCTCCCATCGTTTGTGTAAGTATTCCGATGTTTCGGCAGTTACTCACCTACGTTCGTCATCAGGATAGTCTTGACAAATATCGTTTTCTTGCCAACTTATTACTGTACAAGCTCTGGTCATTGCCTAGTTTGTTGTATGTGTCTTTCCTAAGTTTTATCGTTTTGAAAATATGTCCTGTTCTAGATTTGAAAACCCGGTGTCGATATTTCGAATTTTTATAGTCCACAAACTTCACCACTAAGCTACCATGGGGACAAACGCAATTTCTCTATAACCTGTATTTATGTTACAGGCATATGCGTAGTAAGTATGCGCAGTAACCATCTCGTTCATACATGTGCAGCTATTGGGGCGAAATATGTATGGTTAGAAGTTCTCGAATCTTTTTATTCTGTCTCTAATAGGTTGTTAGTTTTCGACTGATACTTTCTCGAATCATAGAGAGTCAGACATCTTTAATCTCAAGCCTTTCTGTACTTATGGCATTTGTTGTTGTTGTTGTTGCCATGTATGCCGTTTTGACCAACTTTTTTTTAATGTAATGAATTTCGTTTGTTTGGATTGTAGCTTCAGTCCATGCAATTCTATGTCCTTGCTCCCAAGTATGTTGAGCCAGGTGCGATATATCTGTTTCCACTTGTCGAATCATTTTTCGTTGTTCATTGATTCTAACTTTGAGGGATCTGCTTGTATCTCCTATATACGGCCGTTCACATCCATATAATATTGTATAAACACAGTTTTTCGTTCTTCGATTTTCATTGTCAGGCTTTGTTTTTGTTAGAATTGACTTGTTTGTATTCATGATCTTTATAGCTGTTCTAATCTTCTGGTTGTTCATGATCCTTAACCCGTTATCCGATTCCTTGCTCGTGACAATGCTTTTTCTGTATAGCCATTTTACTTACTAAGTTCTTCCCTCTTATCTTGTTTATCCGTGCACATGTTTCATGGTCTGTCATATAAGCACGTGGTTTCTGCAATTTTAACATTGTGACGAAAATTGGTGTCTAAGTGCAATATTTTTCCTATGTGTGTCGGATTTCTATACACACTTGAGTATGCCGTTTGGGTTTTCCTTATGTACCATGATACCAGGACATTCGCAAATGGAAATAGACAACAAATTTTCTTTCCTAAAGATTGCTAAAATCCTTACAAAAATTATGAAATGTTTAGAAATAGATAATATAGATAATAGAACATAAATTCAAAATCATTTTCTTAATAGATTTATATTTTTGGGTACAAATAAAACACATAAATTAAATTTTTATTTTAAAATAGTAGCAATTAATAACATAGGTCTGCAAAAAATACTTTTTAAAAATTGTTTTAACATTAGTCACGTTTTTTGTGTTTTTCAGTGCTGTACTCAAAAACGAAAACCGTTTTTTCTAACGCGTAGGGTTTTTTTCACAAAAAACACTACTACATACTAAGCCAAATTATGGAATGGATGTTTTAATATTAATTTATTAAAAACATAAGCAACCAAACAGTTTTCATAAAAACGACACAACAATAGTAAAACTGAATAATCTAGTTTAATAATCTTTGTAGTATCGTTTTCGCTCCCCGTCGAAACTTCGATTTGTGCTTTTTCTGGTGTAGAATCGCCGGGGATCGTCCCTATCCAACATCCAGCAGTAGACCGCTATCATGTTAACATTCCACTTTCCTTGATATCACTTTACCTTTATATTTTGGTGAAGTCTTTCACCTTGTTCGTCGATGACTGCGCTAAGATTGTCTGGAAAGTAGTCTAGGTGTGAGTGGAGAAAATGTAGTTTTAGGATAATGTTACAGCCTAAATTCTTGAAAATTTCCAATATTTCAGTTACAATATATCAATATAATGTATGTTGAATATAATTAACAGCACACAATATAAAATGAAACATTTGTCGTTTCAACAAAATTCAGAAAACACATTTGTACAGTACAGAGTCAAGAGACACACTGTACGAGGTAGGTTTGACAGTTACTCAGTGTTACCACCCGACCAAATTAATATTTCCCACGTCCAATCTAAGCCTAATTTTAATTATTAAGATTAAACACTGTAATGGTTATTTGCCTAAAATGCTTAGTTATCCATTATTTCAAGTGAAATTTGGTACTAAATTGTGTTTGATGGAGTTTTTTTTACTGTTTCCGCAGTCAGCATATAAAAAAAATATAAAAATCATTGATTAAATTTTTAACAATTTTTCCACAACTACAACGATAGATAGCTTTAAAGCGTTGTCGAAATTTTTTTTTAAACATAAATGACAGACCGTCCTACATAATACGCATTTATGGGCATGACAAAAATTTCGCCGAGTGTACATAAATAAGGGGTGTTTCAAATTCGCGATTTTTTTAAAGAATAAATAAAACACATAATTTGCATTCACTTTCAAAAACTTTTATTGGTAATTAAAGTATCAGTTATGACATTTGTATGCGAAAAATATGTGCCAAATGGCCTCCTCTTGCAGCTCCACAGACGTCCACACTCTTTTGTTAAAATTTTCAATGACATTTTGACATAACTGACGCTTTATCTCACCAATGACATGAATAAAAGCAGGAATTGATTGTGGATTGTTTTTATAAACCTAACTTTTCACATAACCCCAAAGAAAATAGTCTAACGGTGTCAAATCACATGATCTTGGTGGTCAATTTCTCAGTTTCTTGAGATTACACGTCCAAGAAATTTTTCTCTCAATAAATCAATTCATTCGTGTGCAAAGTGAGGTGTAACGCCATCCTTTTGAAACCACATATTTTCTAGATCAGTACTCATTAATTCAGGCCACAAAAATTCGGTTATCATCCGATGATATCGATCACCAGACAGTTACAGCTTCACCAACAGCATTTTCAAAGAAGTAAGGTTCAATTACACCACCTAACCATAACGCACACCAAACAGTAACTCGTTTAGGATGGATAGGTTTCTCATGAATAATTCGTGGATTTTCCTCACCCCAGATACGGCAATTTTGTTTATTAATATAGCCACCAAGTTCAAAATGTGCCTCATCGGAAAATATTATTTTTTGAGAAAAATCAACTAGTTGTTCATTGATGAAATTGACAAATGTATGATCTAATGGCTTCAGTTCCTATGTTATTTGAACCTTATATGCCTTCAGAGCTAAATCCTAGTGTAAAATCCGCCATGTTGTTGATCCAAGTTGTTGTGAACTTCGTCTAATGGACATTTCAGGATCTTCAGCAACACTTTCACGAACCAAACCAATATTTTCTTGTGAACGACCACTACTGCCATATTTTTCACTTTTTCCACGGAACAGGTCGCTTGAAATTTTTTAATAATTTGACCAATAATGCTTTCAGATGGACGTTTATGTAAACCATAAAATTCACGTAATTTTCTAAAAACTCTTTTCACAGAACGCTGATTTTCATAAAATAATTCAACAATTTGAACTCGTTATTGTACCGTGTAAGAAGCCATTTTTATAAATGTCATACATCACACTTTTTAAATGCTCACATACCCAGACAAATTCAGTGCGCCATCTATATTTTATTTATTCTTAAAAAAAACGCGCAATTTGAAACAGCCTTTATTATTATTAGTCCCAAGCTTAAGCTGTTAATCGAAGTTTTATTAGTGAAACCATATATTTTTTCGTAAAATGTTTCTTTCTTATAAACAAAATTGGCATTAAAAATGTATTTTAGTGTTTCAATAAAAATTTACTCAATAAATTTCTGATTATACATAGTATGTAAATCTTTTAAAATAACAGTGACTGTTGAATTGAAAATATTTCACTCAATAAGCTGTATATTACGCAAAATATAAAATTATTAAATAAGAGCCGACGCTATATGAATAAGTATAAGAAAGTAAAAAATATAATAATATAAAAATTTGATGTATACGCGCAACTAATTTAAAGTATAAAAAAAATCTTGATTTTCTAACTTTCGGAATTCATCTGCTAACAATTTTTAGAGTATTTGCACGTTTAATTTGAGGGTCGTTTGCTCTTAGAACGTAGTTTGAAAGTTTTAAAAATAACACTTTTAATTTAACTGTGTGTACTTTTATCATTTTCATGTACGTTTTTTAAACATGCAAATAAAAACTTTCCCTACATAGGTTTCTATTTCACTCGATAGAACACATTTTCTTTATTTGTGTATGTATGTACACATATGTTTAACCGAAAATAAAATAATGAACATATATGAACTTGGAATGTATACTTTCAACAAATATAACCCGAATTAAAATAATTTTTGTGTGCGCGTTGAAATAAGATTGTGTGATTTTGATTTTTATATCTTTTTAGATAAAATAATAAATTTTGAAAAATGGCTATGGTATTTATTGATGTCTTGTACCAAATGCAATATGCGCAATTACAGAGTGTACGTTTTTTCATTGCCGATACATCATTAATTTTTACTAGAATAAATATAGTCAGTCTTTCCAGTCAAAAGAGTTTTAAATATTTTCTAAAAATAAAATTGTTTATTCCCGGTTATACGCAGCTGATATTAAGTTAAAATACATATTTTAATAAACTTACAACTACGTGTTATTATGTATTGTACTTATTTAATATAAATATATAATTTTTTAAATTTTTCTAAATATCTTCCTCGTTTAATCTATCGATGGTATTGATCGATTTGATAAAGTATGAACGAAGTCGTATAATATAACCTTAAATTTTTGACGTGTAAACAAGAAGATACAGTAACTTTTAAATTCCAAATGTATAAAATAGTATCCTTAAAGAAGACAATGTATACATATACATATACATATGTAGAAAACACAGATTTTTTTTTACAAGTAGGTGATTATAATAATATTTGTAATGAAAATAATATTAATTTTTAACTTCTAGAATTAATTGCATGTTTTTCAGATTTGGAATAAGAAATAACCTGGAAATTACAGAAATAATTTGAAAGGAAACTCATTCAATCTTTAGAAACAGAGATATTTATATAAATACGAGGCGTGTTTTTTAAGTAAGGGCCGTTTTGTTGTATACATTAGTAGGATGTGCCCGCGCTGTAATGAGAGCTTGCGTCGTGTCCTGGAATTCCTTGGGAATAACTGTGCTCAGTTGCAGCTGTGTAAGTAACCTGTACGGTCTGTTCTGTGTCTTTAAAATATTCAAGATTATCGATTCGCCCGCCCCGTGTGAGGTACGATCAGCGATACGTTTTTTGTCGGCAAGAAATATGTTTGCTGCAGACATTCACCAGCAGATTTGTGAAGTTTGCGGACCTGCTGTCATGTATCAAGGAAAAGTGCGTAAGCGGGTCAGAGACCTCAAAGCGCTGAATTTTCTGACTCGTTATATCGAAGAAGGTGTCGTCATGTTGAGTTGTATCGTAACGGGAGACGAAACGTGGGTTTTACATGTCACGCTCGAATCGAAGCAACAGAGTATGGAGTGGAAACACACTCCCTCTCCTTTAAGGGTCAAGGCCAAACAGACACTGTCTCAGCGAGAGGTCATGGCGTCCTGTTTTGAAATAGGCATAGTGTTTTGTTGGTGGACTTCATGTAACGCGGAACTATCATAAATACCGTAGCCTACGGCCAAACCCTATGAAGGCTAAGCAGAAAGATTCAAAACAAAAAATTCGGCATGCTGACAGGGAATTTTGCTACACCATAAGAATGCAAGGCCTTACACCGCAGCTCAGATTCTTTGCTGGACTCTTGGCTGGGAAGTTTTGAACCACCCCCCCCCGTAATTTCCATTTTTGACACTATCTTAACCATCGTCTCGGTGGCACCCACTACAACGATAACGAAGACGTGAAAATGGCCGTGACCTTTTGATTATCGGACCAGGCAGTGTATAAACAAACTTGGCAGCTATGTTAAAAAATAGAGAAATGTATGTAGAACCCGAAAATAAATTTAGTTTTTGAAAATTTTCTTTCGTTTAGTTTTTATTTTCAAATGGCCCTTACTTAAAAAAAACGCTTCATAACTATTGATTTTGAATTATCCATGGAGAAACTAACAAAAATGAATTATCAACTATCTTTTGAAACTCCTTTCATTGAAAAATAAAGTAGACCTTATAAAAACAAGACAAAGAAGAGAAATGTTGGGCAACAAGAACAAAGCAAGCTAAACCTAAATTATTTCATATACAATCACATTTTTTGCATTTGAAATTAAAGAAATAGTTAGTAGCATCAATATAATAACCTTGATTTTATTTTTTAGAAAATGCTAATTAATTACATGAATAATTTGTTTACAAAAATTATAAGGAAGTATTAGTAATTACGTATAAATACGTTTAACAATTTAGTTACTGCATTTCTTCGCTAAATAATGCCGTTTAGCGCATAACTTCATTTAGAATAGGTATGTTATAAAAATGTCACAAGTATTTGCTAAACTTGCTCATATAAACATTTTTGCCGATTTAATAAATACAAAATACATGGAAGAGAAATCGTATTACGCTATTCTATTCTACCTTTAACATATGTGGATATAACCACTCAAGTATGTGCTCCTTTGACATTATTTGTTAACGTAGTTGAACTGTATAAAACTATTATTTGTGAGAAAAAGCTGTTTTTTCAATGTCATACAGTATACTTAACAAAACAAACAGCACTCCAGTTTATAGTATATTATGTTTATAGTAAGTTATTTTCTTTAACTTCAGCAATTTATGTTATTTATTTCTGCAAAGTGAATTGTTCAGATTATTTCAATAAAACATATTTACATGGAAGAATGATATTTGTAGAATCTTTGTGATAGTTGTAAATACTATATTTATAGACAGAAGATAATGTTGTTCTGTATTCAAATTAAGCACTATTTTTTGAAAAAGTTCAAAACGTGTTACTTATACATTATACTGTAATATGTACAAAGGGTACTAGGAAAGTTTTGCAATAGGACGCAACAATGAATCGTAGGAAGCTGCTTGTTGCTCCATGTTGAAACATGTTCATATGTGCATAGTAGCCGCCGCGTCATGTCGACGGGCTCAGTTATTCATTAGCAGTGAGAGTGGAAAGTGCTTGCGATGGTATCGTGGTCACGAAATGAGATAAGGGCAGTTTTGCGTTATAATTTCCTGCATGGTTTAAACATAGACCAGTATTTCGAAGAAATGACTCTTGCACTAGGTGATGTTTGTCCACATCGCATAACGATATTCAGGTGGTATAGTGAATTTCAAAGGGGAAACATTACTGGGGAGGATGCTGAGAGGCCGGGAAGGCCAGGAACGTCAGTTACGGAGGAAAACGTTACTACTTCGCAGTAGTAACGTGTCACTCGCCTATCCTCGCGGACAGGCGAGTGACCTACCAACAGATAGAGGATACTTCAAGCCTAAATGCACCAGCAATTCGTTCGATTCTGTATGATCAATTGCACGTGAAGAAACTTTGCTCTCTCTGGGTGTCGCATCGACTGACTGAAGAGCGGATGGCACGACGTGTGACTTCGTGCCGGGAGATGCTAAAAAAGTTTAATAAGGGACAATCTCGGTATGTGAACAAAATCGTGACAGGTGAGGAGGAGACTTGGCTGTACTATTACGATGTGCCGGCCAAAGCTCAAAACAAAGTTTGGGCCTTTGATGATGAGGACACACCCGTAATTGTCAGAAAATCCCGATCTGTAAAGAAGAAAATAATAGCTGTATTTTTCAAATTAAGTGAAATTGTGGTACGCGTCGTTTTGGACACACAGAAGACAGTCACAGCTAAGTGGGATACTAAACAGTGCCTGCCTAAAATCATTGGATCTATAAAGAACCTGCGGCCAAAGTCAAGAATGGATACGTGGTTCCTCCATCACGAAAATGCTCCAGTTCACCGCGCCAAAGCCTGCACCGAATATTTGACCACGACAGGATTGAAACTTCGCGAGCACCCTCCCTACAGTCCAGATCTTGCTTCCTGAGACTTTGCACTGTTTCCGCATGTGAAAATGAAGCTAAAAGGGAGGCGGTTTTCCAGTGATGAAGACCTTCTGCGGGCTTGGGACAACGAATGTGCTTTACTCCCTAGTGAAACTTGGCAGAACTGGGTTAAAGATTGGTTTCGGAGGATGGAGAGGTGTATTGAGTGTAGAGGGAATTACTTTGAAAAAATTAAATAAACAAAGCTGTATTGCAAAACTTTCCTAGTACCTTTTGTATTATAGACACATTCATATTCAGTTCATGTGCAAGTAATCCAAATATTTTTTATTATGTGTGTGGCAAATTACTCCATTAAATAAGAGTGATAAGTTAAGTCCGAGTATTTATTTGTCTAGCCGATAAACTATATTTGTGTAATTGTAAGAAATAAATAAACATTAATACGCAATTAGAAAACTGCAAAAATATGTCGAGTGAATTTATTAAAACTCTGAACATAAACTTTTCAGTCAATAACTGTTTGATTAAAATCAACTACGTACTAAAAATGTCAACAACACAATATTTATTGACTTTATTGCACATTGCTAGAAATAATGAGTGCAAGTGGTGAATAAAAGTGGAACAAGAAATTTAATATATTCTATAGTATCTGCAATTTAATCTTGGCACTTAAAAGCAAAAGATATAGTAGTTTTTCTAGAATTAAAGTGAATGAAATATAATTCGAAAGTAATTGTAAAAGAGGTAATTTAAAGTATTTTTATATCAATTCAAACGTATTTATGATAGTGTGTTAATACTTCATTCAGCTTGCAGTAAGATAACTTAAGATGTTTTACCTTTTTTGTCAACGGTAGCACATAGTTCCACTTATTTAAGTGAAAATTAAATTACACTACTCCATTTGTTTCCTCATTTAGTATTTTAAACAATTTTTTATCTCAATATTAAAACCTATTAAGCAAATTGAAAGTACCTTTAAAAGTAATTTTACAAATTATGCTGTCTTTTTTATATACGTTATTAATGGTATGAGTATTCAAATTACCAAGCAAATTACTGTCTATTACTATTAATAATGGCAAAAACCACGTCATTAATGTCGTCACGACGACGGAAATCATTTTTACATTCAAACTTTACTTACATTATTTGCAATTCTTTCATTTGTGTAATCTTATTTATGTGTTCATCATAGGCCTTTATTTGTAATTCTTATCAGAATTACATATTGATTAATCTGGGTGGCGAGCATTCCTATTTTTGAAATAGATGCTTCAAGCTTTGTGTATGAGAAGGACATGGTCCTAAAGTTTTAACATTAAATGCTCTGGCCGCGTCAGGTCTTTGCGTAGCTCCGGATGGTAGACCTCTGAGAGGCCCTTGTTCTTTGTGCAAACTACGTAAAATGTAAAGTACTTCCTCAAATGTTTTAATAATTTTTAACATTGAAGAATTCCTGTGGATACGACTGTCACAGATGTGGTGGCAATAATTCTCAGGACCACTTCGATGTTGGGGTACACCTGAGTTCATTTTTTTCTGTTATACATTTCATGCATATTATAAAGGTACAAATTTTTTATTTAGGCAAATTAAAATAAATTGAATCAGATTGTAAAGGACCGAATATCTTTCAAGCGCAAAGTATATACATACATTTACTTTAAGAAAATTATATGAAGTGTACCTGTAGGCATTATTAAACATTTAGTATTAGACTTCTTGACCGAACCTATTACGAATTTGAAAATATAAGCACAGGTGTGTATTTATATTATTTAGAAGTATTTTCCATTGTCTCGTATTTTACATTGTGTTTAATATATCTGAATGATTTCATATTTAATTACATGGTGATATATCGGGTGTTTTTCTAAGAGCGTGAGAACTTAAAATGATAATACAAGACAGAAATATTGTTGGAATGTAATTTTTCTTATTATAATCTGGTAGATAATTTCATGGCATTTATTTTTTAAATATGATTTCCGGCATATGTCCGCCACGGCTACGAGTTACATGGTTTATTCGATCAGTCCAATTTACTTTTTCCAATAAATCTGGCCGTATGGCGTCAATGGTGGCTTGAATATTGGCTTCCAATACTTCAAGAGTTGCTGGTTTGTCAGCATAAACCAACGACTTAACATAGCCCCATAAAAAATAATCCAGAGGTGTTAAAACGCACGAAGGGGCTAGTCTACAGGACCACTTCTGGAAATAAAGTTGTCACCAAATTGATTTTGCAAAAAATCGATTGTTAAGCGCGCTGTATGGCAAATTGGCCCGTCTTGTTGGAACCAAATGTCGTCGGTGTTTTAGCTGATTAATTTTTAGAAACAAAAATTCAGTCAGCATGGTCCGATAGCGCTCGCCATTCACCGTAACGACAGCTTCTTCCTCATTCCGAAAGAAATAAGGACCGATAATGCCGCTAGCGTGTAAACTGCACCAAAAAGTCAATTTAAATGAATATAATGGTGATTCGTTAACGGCTTGAAGATTGTCTTCCCTTCGAATACGGCAATTTTGCTTATTGACGTAGCCATTTGACCAGAAATGAGCATCATCACTAAACACAATTTTTTGATAAAAATGCTCATTTTCGGCCAGTTTCATATGAGCCCAATCAGCAAAAATGCGACGCAAACGATTATCGTTTGGGTACGTAAGCCAAGACCCTTACGTAAAATTTTCCACGTAGTCGAAGGACAAAGACCAACATGTCGAGAACGACGACGAATTGACATTTCCGTGTCTTCTTCAATAATTCGCGCTACAGCAGCAATATTTTCTTCCGTAGGCACATTTCTTTGTCTTGTTGGTTGTTTTGAATCGAGAAGAGTAAAATTAGTGCGAAAACGATCAATAACTGCACGAATTGCTTGCTCACTAGGCCGATTATGTTGACCGTAAAATGGGCGAAGTTTCTTCGCGAACAGATTTATTTTTTTCAAAGTAAATTTCCACAATTCGGAAGACTTGTTCTGGCGTTAAATGATTCATGATGACTTGCCAAACCTTACTGAATAGAAATGTCAACACAGTTTGACATTATCAGCTATCAGACCATAATTATCGATATCGATAGTTCTCATGCAGCTTTAAATATATATATATATATATGTATATATATATATATATATATATATATATGTATATATTTTAATCAAAATAAAATAATAAATATAATAATATAATGATAATACATTAATAATAGGTGTAATAATAAGTAATATTAAATGTAATAATATATGGAAAAAACAAAAGGTATACGATATTCTTAAAAGAGTAAAATTTATATCTATAAAAACTACATTTTCTAAATTTTCTTCTATAAATCTATTTCTCTTTGGTGCCATTATGTTTTTGTACATTGAAAGTGTTTTTTCTATGTCACTACTTGTTAGTGGAGCGAAACTATAAAACGGTATAACGCCATAATATATCAGATATAGTTCCAAGTTTATATCACTTTCGAAAAATCTTTTAGAATACCTACGTCAAGATATCGTTTAATTATCACATCTATTTTTTTACTCAGACGTGATTATATCTTTCCATGTATAGTTTTTTTAATTTTTTAGTGAGAGAATTTGAAAAGAGCAAATGCTTTTGATAGTTTCGTATTTTGTTTTCAAATTTTTTATTATTGCGTTTTAATCTGCAAAGTGTATGTTTATACGAGGGCAGTCGTTTATATTTCGGGAATAGCAAAACAAAACAAAAATTTTATTATCGAAAATAGTTTTATTGCTTTTCAAAATATTTTCCTTAAAAATCGATGCACTTTTGCATTCGTTTAAATGAATCCGAAAAGCATTGCTGCCACTGTGAAGGGCGGTATCTCAAAATATGAGTTTTGAATGCCTCAACTGCCCCTTCTAGCATAGAACACCCTTGACCACGAATTTTATTCTTCATGTGTGGGAACAAAAAGAAATCACAGGGTACTAGATCAGGGCTGTACGGCGAATGGCTCATAAATTGAATGTCTTACCTGGTCAAATATAAAATATAAAAAATAGGCGACCATTTGCTTTGATGTGCTTTGAGTACGAATAACTTTTATTGGTTTTGGCTCATCTTCAAATATCCACACAATCGACTGCTGTTTACTATTGGGATCAAACGTATAGATGCATCACCTGTGACGACTTTATAAATGTTCCTTAAAGTACCGCCATTGTATTTTTTGTTCATTTCTTGGCACCAATCGACGCGAGTCCTTTTTTGAGCGGTTGTCAAATTATGTACCTAACGTGAACATAGCTTCTTAACGGCTTAATGTTCACGCAGGATCTTATGCACGCTGGTGTTAACAATACCTAGAGATGGCTCGATTTCACGGTATGTCACATGACCGTCTTGCATTATCAATTCAGACACTGCATTAATGTTTTTCGACACAACAACATTTGTGGAATGACCTTCACGAAATTCATCATCCAAAGAAGGCAGTTCAAGTTTGAATTCACTATACCAACGATATACTGTAGTTTTCGATGGTACTTCATCACCATATAAAGAATTCAGCTCGTCGATGCATTCTTGTTGAGATAATCCACGCCGAAAGTTATGAAAAATAATTGCACGAAAATGTTCGGGAGTTAATTCCATTTTTTCGCTGACATAAAATGTTCAAGTTACTGTCAACAATAGAAATAGCGACCGTATAATAAAACTGTCGAGGTAAATATATTGTCAACAATGACAAACATTACGATCATCATCAAATCGGAGGCAACGCTAACAGTGTTGCAGGTTCCCGAAATATAAACGGCTACCCTCGTATAATAACATTATACAAAGAAAAATTGTCAAATATTGTATATATTCTTTTACCAAAAGTGTACCATTTTTCGTATTTTACCTATAGTGTATATAAGCCGGTAGTGTATGTTCTGCCAATATGGTATTTTAGTATGGTAATTTAATTCGAAATATATTTTAGGGTAAATTTTTCTAAAAAAAAATTTAATTTATTTAAAGGTATATTCGCAGCTAGGAATGCTTCACATAGTTCACTGTAGAAATTTTTTTTCCAGTTATATTGTTTATATGTCTTTTTGTTTTTATATTATTCGGTATATGCGGTATGTACGTTGTTTAATACCGAAAAACTATCCTCATACATTGAAATCCATTTACGGGTGACACTTTTCTTATTTTTTTTTTCTATTCTAAAAATAATAAAAAATTAAAATGTGGTCTCCATTGTACGAGATACTATTAGATATTTTTATATTAACATATGTGCAAAGACTTTTCAATTTTTTAATAATTCGACCAATAGTGCTTTCAGATGGACGATTACGTAAACCATAAAATTCACGTAATTTTCTAAAAACTCTTTTCACAGAACACTGATTTTCATAAAATAATTCAACAATTCGAACGCGTTGTTGTACCGTGTACGAAGCCATTTTTATAAATGTTATACTTCACACTTTAAATGCCCACATAAATTCAGTGCGCCATCTATATTTTATTTATTCTTAAAAAAAACCGCGCAATTTGAAACACCCTTTACAACCCGTATACTCCACTACGTTCAAAGGCAAGTGCCGTTAAATTCCCGCAAATTGTCACAGCCCTATATATTATCACTTAAAATAACAACAGCGCATGACAACGTAATAAATTGACGATGATGCTAAATAAATTTGACTATACGTTTACGAGTGCATAGATCTGTTAACTTTATTGAGCAATAAATTGTTCGGATACACTGGAGGTATCAATAAAGGTACTTGCGCTTATTTATGGTTCATTTTATTACGTTACTATTGATATAGTATGTGTATATGGCGTCAGTTATAATTGCGAACAGTTAATTTTCTAATAAATGTCATGAGTGATGATGCAGCTGCATAATTAAATAAATAAATTACTCATTTATAATGGCGCAATTGTTAAAAATATGTAGTAGACGAACTTAAATTGACAGGTAAATTTTAATGGAGATCGTCGTTGATTAAATCAACTAATTAAGGTTAATACGTAGGTTGATTTTTAAGTTTGGCATACAAAACTGGAATGAAACAGTTGATAGCTTTTAAAGACTTGGTTGCTTTTCGAAATATTCTCCACGAAGATTAATGCACTTTTGCATGTGCTCGAACCAACTCTGAAAGCAGTTGTTCTACTCGTTTGTTGGTATAGTCAAAATTGCGTTTTTGAAGGCATCGACTGTTCTTTCTGACGACTGGTACCTATGACCACG
The DNA here is from genome assembly GCA_031893035.1 of Dermolepida albohirtum. Lineage (NCBI taxonomy): Eukaryota > Metazoa > Arthropoda > Insecta > Coleoptera > Scarabaeidae > Dermolepida > Dermolepida albohirtum. The sequence continues at coordinate 140,996 of JAVIWB010003131.1, forward strand.
CAGTCCGTTCTTGATTTTCGGAAAGGTAAAGAAATTGTTGGGACTTAGGTCCAGACTGTGCGGAGGATGGTCCAATAATTCGACGTTTTGCTGAGTTTAAAATTCAGTTGTCTTGCGCACTGTGTGCGAACTTGCATTGTCTTGGCGGAAGATGACTCATTGTTCGGGTTTAGTTTTTCGAAGCTCAACGATGACTTGCGGCAAGCAAATGGTTGTATACCAATCGGTGGTAACAGTTCTTTGATCTTGTAGAAGAATTGTTGCTACATGACCTGCTTTCCAGACAAACGTTGCGACCATCTTTTTGGAGACACTTCGAGAACGGATGACTTTTGTCGGCTTTTGTTCACCTTGGGTTTATTTTCTAGCTTGTATGAGTAAGTATGAGTAAATCCAAGATTCATCACCAGTGACAATGTTTTACACGTTTTTAGAGTTTCTGGCGTTGAAGCGATCTACAGTTTTTTGACACCAATTCACCCTAGCTGCATTCTGCTCTTCAGCCAGCAGGTGTAGTATCTAATGGGAAACTAATTTTTTTACACACAATTCTTTATGCAAATTTTTTTGAGGTCTTTGAGATCCACAATATTGTTTCAATCTGGCGATATATCACATGTCGATCTTGGTTTATAATCTTGCGCAGAGCTTCGACGTTTTCATGAGTGACTGCCGTTGTTGGTGAACCTGCTCTTGGATCGTCACTAAGACTAATCCGTCCTCCTTTGAATTCTATATACCAACGAGAAATTGTTGACTGATGTGGTGCTTCATTGCCGAAAACAGAAACCAACTCGGCGAGGCATTCTTGTTAAGATACTTAATCGTTTTCGAAAATTATAAAAAATCATTCCACGAAGATGTTCTCGATTTAATTCCATTTGTCTAATTTGTCAACTTTGACAGTTCGTTGTATGTAGCTGCACCCAGTATGATTGACTTTTAACGGTTAGAACACGTATACAGAATACGAACATTGGTGTGGTAAGGAGTTTTATTTACCTTTTTTGATTAAATAATAAGTAAGATACAAAATGTTTTCAGTATTCAGTACAGAAAATTTCACTTGTTCCATATATTTGGTCTGGGAAAAAGTTCGTGGCGTTTTTCCCGATAGATGGCATTGGTTGCCGATAACTAAAGAACAACAAGTCACAGCGACACCACCGACGGCTCGTTTTTTAGATGACCTTCCGAACGTTAGTTTTAGCGTAGAAACATTGTAATCGGTGCAGTGGTTGGAAAGTTATTCGCACTTTGGAGAAGAATTGAGAAATTTCGCTATATTCTGCAATATTATTATGATAAATAAGAACGCTGCGCAGGCTTGTGATAAAATTTGTGCTGTGTACGGTGAAGGTACTTTATCGAAATCTGTTGCGCGGAAATGGTTCGCTCGCTTTCGTTCTGGAAATTTCAATTTCACTTGTCCAATCACTGAAAAATCTATGAATCTTGAAAAAGTCCAACAAGATAAGCATATCAGCAGTGTCGATATTGGCATGGAGCTAGGCATTGACCACAAAACTGTTTTGAACCATTTACACAAAGCTGGTTACAAAAAAATACGATCTTTTTGAAAAACATGATGGACCGAAAAATCTGCGATGCGCTGCTGAAACGGAATGAAATCGAGCCGTTTCTGAAACGTTTAATAACCGGAAAATGGATTACGTACGATAATCGGAAGCGTAAAAGATTGGATAAAGGATGGTGAGCCGTCACAAGCGTTCGCTAAGCCAACATTGACGCCAAAAAAAGTGATGCTGTGTGTATGGTGGGACTGGAGGGAAATCGTCCACTACGAGCTACTTCCAACTGGTCAGACGATTGATTCTCAACTCTACTGTGCACAACTAGAGAGATTACGCCAGGCGATTGAAATAAAACGGCCCGAATTGATTAATAGGAAAGGTGTTGTCTTCCATCATGACAACGCCCGACCACACACTTCTTTGATGACCCGTCAAAAATTGAGAGAGTTTGGTTGGGAAGTTTTGATGCACCCACCTTACAGTCCGGATATAGCACCCTCTGACTATCATCTGTTTCGATCTCTGCAGAACTCTCAATGGAATTAAGTTGGTTTGAAGCCTGTGAAAACTACTTGATTCAGTTTTTCGACCAGAAACCACAGAAGTTTTTCACCGATGGGATCATGGATCTACCAAAAAAATGGCGAAACATTGTCGATAATAATGGAGCATATTCGGTTTAAATGAATTCGTCCACGCGCCATGCGGGGACCAGTTGAATTTTACTGAAAAAACGCCACGAACTTTTTCCCAGACCCAATATTTATGTTTGCGAATGTAGGAGCAATACTACAATACATAGATCTTTTTAAATATAAAATTAGTCACAAGAAAATTGAAAATTATTAACCAGATACGTTACGAATATGGCAATTAAGTGTTTTAACGACGAATTGAAAAGAATCTGATCGATAAATCATACTTCTTCATTCTTTTTGAATATCCTTCAATTGCATCCTATTAGGTTCGGAAATAATTTCGTTTTCTGCTTCATGAAAATGAACAACTCTTTTATAGTATATAAGCATTTTATTCAATTACATATTGACCACTTGATTAAATACATCTTGTCGTCTTTCTGGTAGTAGTAAGATTCCATGCTTGTAAACCTGATCTTTACTTGCAAAAAACTGAACCTAGTGATTTTTGATATTCTTCATTGCAAGTAAATGTTTCTTCATCTGAAAAATGAAAGCATATTTTTTTCAAAAACATGCATATTTATTTTGTTTTTAACAGTTTGGAACGATTTTGTTACATTTTGTTTGTTTTTGTACTGAATTTATTTGCTAAATGGATATACTACATATTATGTTTTTTCAATACCAAATATGAGGTTTTATCCATATGTATTTTCGACGTTAAGACAGATCCATTCGATGTAGGTTGAAATTCCACGCCGAATGCTTTATAGGCGCCTTTAACAAAATCTTGGTCCTTGCCGTGGGGATATAAATTAAGTCATTCGATCTTGATCCCAGGCGTGGAACAAGAAAATCAACATTTGACAATAAATCTGGTGTATCAACCCTAATAATAACACTCAGCATAAATAGAGAACTAATGGTCTTTCTCCTTTCAGAGAGCAAAACAATGACATGTCACTGAAGACGCTCGCTATAATTGGCTAGTTTGAACACAACAGACAGGGTACAAGGCTTGGAAATGACATGAGCAAAGAAAAGAATCTTTAATCGAGGAGTAATTCAGCTCTAGATATCGAATTACAAAGACAAGTCTCGGTGAACAGAAGAATGTCAAAAGAGGAAGAGTAACTAGCAGTAGGCGATGTATGAGTTTTACTACGAAAACCACAAACATTCTGATAGTAGATATTAAGAGGAAAACATCTGTTGGCCTTACTTAGTTTAAAGTAGAAATTGTTCGGGAAACATCATAAACGATTTGATTTTGAGACACTCTTGCCTTTGGTCTTGCGCTTCATGAACTCATCTTTAACGCTCATATAAGTTTCTGCTGGAATAGTGTGCGATTCCGTGAGAACGAAATGTTATTATATCTCTCACAGCCTTTTAACACTAAGTACTACTGAAACAGCATCAGAAGAAGTGAGACAAATGTCGAAGAGTCTCGTAGAGTTAGCCTTTACGGTGTCAAATCTACTTAGCCTGTTAAAGTTAAAATCCGCAACGCAACCCCAAGAAAATTATAAATTTCGATGATAGTGTTACACTCAAATGCAATGTGTTGATTTTTAGAATCGTTACAGGAACACCAAAAAGAACGATGTTGTTTTTACATTTCTCGCGCTCAAATAATTCGTGAATGATCTCTTCAACTGCGAGTAAAAATTGACTTTATCTGATTCTGGAGTAATTAGCGCTGATTTCAAGACTTTGATCTCTTGCTGTAAAGCAAAGATTGCTGCCTCTAAACTAACCATGTCATTACCAAACTTCAAACAGTCCCTTCAAACAGTCCCTGTAGGTTCAATGCAGGCCGCAGTTACAGTTGATCCTTTTACCTCCTCGTCAGTTTAACGCACGAAGTTTTAAAATGTTTCTTGCAAATGATGCATAACTGTCCACTTTGCTTATTGAAATATTACAGTAAGCACAATTCATGATATGGTGCAGGCGTTAAACACAGATAGTAATAATGTGTACCTACAAATATAAGCATATTCAGAGAGAGAAATGTAGGAATGATACCAGGGCACTCTTCTAGGTCGGTGATCACTTCAAGAAGAAAAAACTAGACCAACGGAAACATAAAATATAAAAGGATTACGACGAAGGGTTACGCATTAAAGAAGAAAATAACGAAAAATATTTACTACTGGAAAAATAGTCTTGGTTTTCTACAAAAACAGACAGAAGTAAAAAAGAAAAAAAAATGAAGGAGAAAAAGGGTTTTACTCGGAAAGCGTATATAAGCTAAGTATTTAATGTGAAATAAATTAGTTGAAAATAGATAAGTAAAGAATATATATAAGAAAATGGAAATGATGCTTATATAGTTAAACAATAAGTTTAGTTATCGACGGGTATAATTTCACCTTAATATGCACACTAAAAACCACCGAAAACAATTCAAAGCGAGACCACAAATGCACATGTATTAACTATCGATATCTTTACTATCAGAAAATATATGTAATATATACATTTGTGTATATATAAATAACTGAATTTATACTGTGAAGTATTTTACTATTTTCTTAGCAGGTTGTTTACATTGAACGAATATGATTAAGTAATATATTTACAGTTAAAAGAAACCAGAATGTTAAGGCAGTAATGAGAAATTAAAATATGAGAAATATTTATTTACTTTTGTCTGTATGCATGTACAATTCGATAAATTCCGTAAAAGTAAATAAAGTGAAGGTATTTTTCTTTGTTCGAATTGAAATGATCAAAGAATAAATTAACTGTTTATATATATAAGTGTATATTAAATTTACGAATGGTATTTCTACTATTACCTGAATTCTTTTTATAAAATCTAGTACGGCAGTGACTAATTAAGAATTTGTTACACAAGTCAGGAAGTAAATACCATAAAAATTTGTTAATTTATTGTATCAGCAAATTACATAAAATGTATATATATATATATATATATATATATATATATATATATATGCATATCCCTTCCCAATTTTAACTTTTTCTCCTTAAGGCGGTTGCCCAACGTACAAGAATTTTAGTTTTAGAATGGAATAGTACTGTATTTAAGTAATTTTCTTTATAAGACAAATTACGTACATTCTTGTAACAGATTGTACGATTGCACTTGCGATTTATTAGTTGGTGCCTTTTTCAACATTCTTGATTAGTACTTGGAAATAAATATTCTTCTCAAATTAATGGCGATAACATTGAAATAATGTAATGGTATCTTAAAGAAATTTGTATAGTATATGTTGATGTACAGTAAATGAGCGTGAATTCTAATTATATTTATCGTTCTGATATATTTGTGAACAATCGAAGAGGATTCGTTCGTTGTTATTATATGCTATATCAGACTTCAAAGTTCTTAACGCAGATGCATGCTACTTACAGGACTGAATGGTTTGTTGCTAACCGAACAAATTTATAATCTGTTATTGTATTGATAAATAATTTTTGGACTTTCATGTTAACGTAGGATTTAAAATGTTAACAATTATTACACTTTAATGCATAACATAACCGTATTATACAAAACGGTAGTATTTGCTTTATTAGACATACCAGGTCGGCTGAAAAGTCTCCGGTCTGACACATAGATGGCGTTACTGTTATTAAATCCATATGTTTTTTTAGATAGTACTAACCTTTAAACGCAACGTGTCAAAATTTGACAGCAATCCGACCATTAGTTACTGAGATATTGCGTTAAGAGTTAAGAATTTCGTGTGCTGATAAAGTACTGCTTTTTGAAGGGAAAAAATACCGTTGAAGCAAAAGCATGGCTTGATGAGGAGTTTCCGGACTCTGCGCCAGGAAAATCAACCATAATTGATTGGTATGCTAAGTTTAAACGTGGTGAAATGAGCACCGAAGACGGCGAACGCAGTGGACGACCAAAAGAGGCTGTCACCGACGAAAACATCAAAAAATCATTTTAAATGACCGTAAAGTAAAGTTGATCGAGATAGCTAACATCCTAAAGATATCAAAGGAACGTGTTGGACACATCGTGCATGAATATTTGGGCATGCGGAAGCTCTGTGCAAAATGGGTGCCGCGCGAGCTCACATTCGATCAAAAACAACAACGAGTTGATGATTCTGAGCTGTGTTTGCGTCGATATGTGACAATGGATGAAACATGGATTCATCACTACACTCCAGAGTCCAATCGACAGTCAGCCGAGTGGACTTCACGCGATGAACCGGCTCCAAAGCGTGGAAAGACGCAACAGTCAGCTGGAAAAGTTATGGCGTCAGTTTTTTGGGATGCGCATGGAATAATTTTGATAGATTATCTTAAAAAGGGCCAGTCCATCAACAGCGACTATTATACAGCGTTATTGGACCGTTTGAAGATCGAAATCACAAAAAAACGGCCCCATATGAAGAAGAAAGTGCTGTTTCACCAAGACAATGCACCGTGTCACAAATCAATGAAAACAATGGCCAAATTAAGTGAATTGGGTTTCGAATTACTTCCCTATCCACCGTACTCTCCAGATTTGGCCCCCAGCGACTATTTCCTGTTTGCAGACCTCAAGAGAATGCTCGCTGGGAAGAAATTTAGCAGGGATGAGGAGGTGATCGCCGAAACTGAGGCCTATTTCGAGGCTAAAGACAATTCGTACTACAAAAATGGTATCGAAAAGTTGGAAGAACGCTATAATCGGTGTATCGCCCTCGAAGGCAACTATGTTGAATAATAAAATCGAATTTTGCCAAAAAACTGTGTTTTACTATGGTAGACCGGGGACTTTCCAGTTCGACTGTTATACGGTTGTTGTTGATGAATTGAGTCATTTTTGAGTATTAAGAAATTTGTAATGTAAGCCGTTTGTATCTGAAAATTATTATTAAATATAAGTAACGGATTTCTCTGTTACAAGAGAATATATTTCTAGAAAAATAATTATTAAGAAAATCGCCTTATTATAATTTTGAGAGAGGTACTTGCTTTTAGGGTCTAAACACAGATAATGAAATACGTGAAAGCACTATGAATAAGAACTACGGATATTAAAGTATTTTAATATATTGTGAATTTTATTATTCGTTTAATATTCTTGGCGAATTTTTAAGCTTTAAAATTAAATAAAATTAAAATCGACACTTTAATATTCCATCAACATCGAGTGGTCATGGTGTCCGTAAAACCACCGAGAGTGTCTATCGGTTAACTATAAAAACAGCACTCAAAAAAAGACAATCTTCTACTAGACTGCTGCTAGATAAATTAAAAGTGCATAATATAAGCATATCTGAGCGCAGGATACGATCACGATCGTACGCTACCGGAATCAAATGTTGCAGATCAGCTACGAAGTCTAGGTTGTCACCAAAAATGAGGAAAGCATGCCTGTAATAGGCAAAAAATGTACAGAAATTTTACGGTTGAAGATTGGAAAAAGGTAAATGAGTACCAATTTTGTCAATATGTTAATAATAAATCAAGTTTTGAAAGTATCAATTTTTACAATAAATTTCTTCTTTACAAGACACATTTTCTTTACAATAGGTGATCTCCAGCGACGAAACCCGACTCGAAGCAATAATGGAGAATGTTAACTTCGTTAGAGGAAGACTTAAGGAGCATTGTAGTGATGAACCGGTACAGAACAAAACATAGAACACCATCAGTCATGATCTAGTCGCGCATAACACCGGATCTCTGAATTTTGTGGAAAACACAATGAATCAAGTGCAATATAAGAAGGTTGTTGAAACTTTATCTTTGCCTTTGCTAATATCATTAAATGAAAAGGAAGGATGGAGCACAGTGTCATACAACGAAGTCGATAAAAATCTGTTTCGAGAGCATACATACACTTTTTGCCCTATCCTGGAAACTCACCCGATCTCAATCAGATCGAAAATGTATGGAGAATTTTGAATAAGTTTCGTACTCATCTTCGAACACAACAAGAGCAATTCTAAAAGATAACATTCACAGACATTGACAGGAGAACGCAAAATTGCAAGAACTGGTAAAAACTTGTATTTACAGTAGGCAAGATAGAATTAGTGCAGTCATTAAGGCCAAAGGAGGATTAACAAAATATTAATGTAATATCTTTTAAAAAGCATGAATAAAAAAGCTTGTATTAGTAATATGTTTTTGTTTTATTTCTGATAAATTTGAAAAAATATCAAAATTAGAAAATGTCTAATTCAATTGCTAGGTAATGCAGACAGAAAATATTGTTACTTTGTTGTATGGACTAATAAAAACACGGATCATTTAAATGTTCAATAAGACGAGTTGCTCAACTATTTTACAATATTTTCAGTGCACTAAAATTTCTTAATACCACTATTTGAGAGTAAAAAACGTATGGAAAAGAGTCGATTTCAAAAGTAATCAGTTTTTTTTTTCATTTTCATCCCTTCAATTTTTTGTTTCTAATTTTGTTTGTACACTACCGTCTATATTAGTTCCGACACTCAAATAAATTTTAAAAAAGGGAAAACAGTTAAACTAATTTATGTCAAAACTTAAAATTTTTATTGCAATATTGTTTATAGATGTTTATAAAGTATAATAATAAAAACTAAAGTATTTTTAAAGTGAAATAAATCAAGATATCTTAAACATTCCGCTCATCGAAGAAATCCGCCTTTGAGGGAAGAACAGCCCGTACAATTCGAGGCATTCGTTTCACAAGTTTGTCAAGGACTCTATTCGGTATACTATTCCATTCTTCTTGCGATATGTTCCACAAGTGATTTGTTGAGGTAGAACACACTTTTCGGACCCTCCTGTCCAATTCATCCCAATTTTATAGGGTTTAGGTCGGGACTTTGCAGTGACCATGTCATTATTTGTATGATATTTTTGTTTTGTTCGCTATTTAAGAAATTCTTACATATTACTGCTGAGTGTTTGGGGTCGTTGTCCTGCATAAACACAAAATTTTCACCGATTAAACGTAACACTAATGGTATTACAATTTCTTGCAATATTTCTAAATAACCCTTCTTTCGCAAAATACCTTCGTTTCGCTTCAAGTCCTCTGTGCCGGCGTATGTATGAGGGATTAATGTTCAGATCTTACCCTACTAGACAATATAGTATATAATTTGTGAGACTTGGATATTTTGCTAGTAGAACTTACGCTGCCAAATTCTGATTAGCAAGATTTTCCAAAAAAGAACTTCATGTGAATCAATATTAAAGAAAAGTACTGAATAATATATAATAAATTGTGTATTTCTTGTTGACTGATTGTATCTAATTCCGTAGCAAAAATTTAAATCAAAATAAAACGTGTAAAATAGTATTTTATATTTGACATCTTGATATGTACATGCATTTTTTTAGTTTAAAAAGACGTGTATTTCTTTGTTATCGTGTATTAATAAAGCAAAATATTTACGTTTCCATACTAAATAAAAAAGTTCTTGTTGGTTGATTGTATTTAAATGAGCAGCAAAAATCTAAATTGAGATATTGTCTTAAGACTTAATATTATCGAAGAAAAAGAAATATACTTTTTGATTGTGTCTACAGTCTTATTTTAATAAGTAAAGGGGTTAATGGATAAGAAATGCGGTCTTTTCTATAGTTATTTTATGTTTGATACCTTGACATATACATACATAAATGCATTCGTTTTAGTTTAAAAAAAAGGTTACTTCATTGTTGTTGAATATATTCAAATTTGGTTTTAAAGTATTTATCTCAAATACAATAGTTTCTATTGTCATTGATTACTGACAAAACAAAATATTTACGTTTCCATACTAGACAAAAAAGTTCTTGTTGGTTGATTTAAAAATCTGAATTGAGATATTATCTTAAGGCTTAATATTATCGAAATAAAAAAGAAATATACTTATTAATTGTGTCTACAGTCTTATTTTAATAAGTAAAAAAGTAAAAGAATAAGTAATGCGGCTTTTTCATAGTTATTTTATGTTTGATACCTTAATATATACACGTTTTCGTTTTACTTTAAAAAGATATTTACTTCATTGTTGTTGAATGTAATTAAATTTGGTTTTGAGTGTCTATTTCAAATATAATAATTAAAGTTGTCATTGATTACTGATAAAGCAAAATATGTACTTTTTTATACTAGACAAACAGAATTCTTCTTGATTGATTGTATCCAACTCAGTGGCAAAAATCCAAATTGAGATATTGTCTTAAAGCTTAATATAATCGAAAAGAATATGCTTTTCAATTGCATCTACGGTCTTATTTTAATGAATAAAAAAGTTAATGAATAAGTAATGCGGTCGTTTCCCTATTTTTAGTTTAAAAAGAGGTTTATTTCATTGTTGTTGAATATATTCAAACTTAGTTTAGAGTGTTTGTCTCAAATATAATAGTTTCAATTGTCCTTGTTTACTGATAAAGCAAAATATTGTTTTTCATACTAGACAAAAAAGTTCTTGTTGATTGATTGTATGTAACTCATTGGCAAAAATTTAAATTGAGATATTGTCTTAAAGTTTAATATTATCGAAAAAGAAAGAAATATAATTTTAATTGTATCTACAGTCTTATTTTAATAAGTAAAAAAGTAAATGAATAATTAATGCGGCTTTTCCATAGTTACTTTATGTTTGATAACTTAATATATACATGGATTCTTTTTAGTTTAAAAAGATGTTTACTTCATTGTTGTTGAATGTATTCAAATTTGGTTTTGAGTGTTTATTTCAAATATAATAATTTAAATTGTCACTGATTACTGATAAAGCAAAATATGTACTTTTTCATACTAGGCAAAAAGAATTCTTGTTGATTGATTGTATCCAACTCAGTGGCAAAAATCCAAATTGAGATATTGTCTTAAAGCTTAATATAATCGAAAAGAATATGCTTTTCAATTGCATCTACGGTCTTATTTTAATGAACATAGAAGTTAATGCATAAGTAATACGGCCTTTTCCCTAATTTTAGTTTAAAAAAAGTTTATTTTATTGTTGTTGAATATATCCAAAATTGGTTTCGAAGTGTTTATTACAAATATAATAGTTTCAATTGTACTTGTTTACTGATAAAGCAAAATATTTACTTTTCCATACTAGAGAAAAAAGTTCTTATTCGTTGATTGAAAAGTCTAAATTGAGATCTTATCTTAAGGCTTATTATTATCGAAAAGAAAAAGAAATATACGTTTTAATTGTGCCTACAGTCATATTTTAATTAAGTAAAAAAGTAAAAGAATAAGTAATGCTTCTTTTCCATAGTTATTTTATGTTTGATACTTTAATATATACATGCATCCTTTTTACTTTAAAAAGATATTTACTTCATTGTTGTTGAATGTAATTAAATTTGGTTTTGAGTGTTTATTTCAAATATAATAATTTAAATTGTCATTGACTACTGATAAAGCAAAATATGTACTTTTTTATACTAGACAAACAGAATTCTTCTTGATTGATTGTATCCAACTCAGTGGCAAAAATCCAAATTGAGATATTGTTTTAAGGCTTAATATAATCGAAAAAAAATATGCTTTTTAATTGTATCTACAGTCTTATTTTAATGAATAAAGAAGTTAATGAATAAGTAATACGGCCTTTTACCTACTTTTAGTTTAAAAAGATGTTTATTTCAATGTTGTTGAATATATCCAAATTTGGTTTTGAAGTGTTTATTCCAAATATAATAGTTTCAATTGTCCTTGTCTACTGATAAAGCAAAATGTTTTCTTTTCGATACTAGACAAAAAAAGTTCTTGTCGATTTTTTTCTATCCTATTTCGTCGCAAAATTGTAAGTTGAAATATAGCCTTAAAGTTCAAAGTTATCGAAAAAAATATGCAAAAAAAGGAACATTATTTTAACAAGTAAAAAAGCTAATAAATAAGTTATGGGTTTTTTTTCCATAGTTGCTTTATGTATGACACTTTAATTTGTACATGCAAACCGTAGTAACTTCAATTATGTGTTACTAAATTATTACGTTATAAAATCAAATAATAAAGCGTATAGCCGATATAATAGATACCTTGCTGTTACTTCGTGATGAATTAATTTATGACACTTAATAATATAGTCTCACGAAACACCCTACTTGCTGTTTCCTCTATTATACACAAACAATAACACGAACTATCACATTACACATCGAATTATCCATCAGTCACTCTTTATATGTAATAGTAAAACGTTTCTGTTATTCGATTCTATTAAAAAGTGTGCGGAAGTCTCGACAAGCACGCGCCACAATTCCCGCTTGCCAAATGTGAATACAACAACAATAGTAACCAGTAGTAGAATCAATTAAGAGAGAAGGCAGTGTATTCCCGTGCCGGGTTTAATAGCTCTGTTTGGCTTATTTCCAGAGCAAGGTCGCTGAGCGACTAAATCTATGACAAAGTGTATATACCTCAACTGCCTTCTTCAGATTAGGAGTATATTGCCCGAAGCGTAACGAAGTTAATTCGTCCTACTGTCGTCCAAAATGATAAAGCGAAAAAAAAAGACTTCGATACTAGATAAGAAACGTAACTCTACAACATTTAATTACCGATATGAAATGGATGTAGTAACGGCACAATTAAAACAAATTGTACTTTTTTTTTAATTTTTTGTATGTGTATTGAAATCTACATAAATCTATTTTTAAACTCTGGGTCGTATGAAGCGTTTTAAGTTAATATATAATATTTGCTTCAATTGATAATTTACTATAAATATACATATATTTCCAAATCTAAATATAATAGCTCTGCAATTTCTGTGCTATGGAAATACAAACGAGAATATTTTTTTCCAATTCTGAAGAAACAACTTAATTATAAATTTAATAAGGTAAAAAGACAATTTATAATTTCAACTAGTTCACATTTTCTCAACCTCAATATAAAAGGTGTTTCAAATTGCGCGGTTTTTTTAAGAATAAATAAAATGTAGATGGCGCACTGAATTTTTCCGGGTATGTGGGCATTTGAAAAGTGTGATCTATAACATTTATAAAAATGGCTCCGTACACGGTACAACAACGCGCTCAAATAATTGAATTATTTTATGAAAATCAGCGTTCTGTGAAAAGAGTTTTTAGAAAATTACGTGAATTTTATGGTTTACACATTCGTCCATCTGAAAGCACTATTGGTCGAATTATTAAAAAATTTCAAGAGACCGGTTCCGTGGAAGATCAAAAAAGTGAAAAATACAGTCGTAGTGGTCGTTCACAAGAAAATATTGGTTTCGTTCGTGAAAATGTTGCTGAAGATCCTGAAATGTCCATTAGACGACGTTCACAACAACTTGGACTTAATGGATCAACAACATGGCGTATTTTACACAAGGATTTAGCTCTGAAGGCATATAAGGTTCAAATAACACGGGAACTGATGCAACGACCGGCTGATTTTTCTCAAAAAATGTTTTCCGATGAGGCACATTTTGAACTTGGTGGCTATGTTAATAAACAAAATTGCCGTATCTGGGGTGAGGAAAATCCACAAATTGTTCATGAGAAACCTATGCATCCTAAACGAGTTACTGCTTGGTGTGCATTATGGTGAGGTGGTGTAATTGTGAAGCTGTCACTGTCAATGGTGATCGATATCGTCGGATGATAACCGACTTTTTGTGGCCTGAATTAATGAATATTGATCCAGAGGATATGTGGTTTCAACAGGATGGCGCTACACCTCACTATGCACACCAATCAATTGATTTATTGAGAGAAAAATTTCCTGGACGTGTAATCTCAAGAAACAGTGATGTTAATTGGCCACCAAGATCATGTGATTTGATACAGTTAGACTATTTTCTTTGGGGTTATATGAAAAGTTAGGTTTATAAAAACAATCCACAATCAATTCCTGCTTTGAAAGATGAAATTATTCATGTCATTGGTGAGATAGAGCCTCAATTATGTCAAAATGTCATTGAAAATTTTAATAAAAGAGTGGACGTCTGTGGAGCTGCAAGAGAAGACTATTTGGCAGATATTATTTTTCGCATATAAATGTCATAACTGATACTTCAATTACCAATAAAAAGTTTTTGAAAGTGAATACAAATTATGTGTTTTATTTATTCTTTAAAAAAACGGCGAAATTTGAAACACCCTTTATTAATGAAATAATGTATTTAAAATTACGTGAGCTTTCACCGCCTTGCAAGTTTTGCCGTGCTGTAATTTCTATCCACGTTTTACTATTTATACTGCCATTTCTTCGAGATCTGCTATTAGACTGATCTTCTCTGATGCTGTTTTTACCGATGCGTGACCCTCGTGACGGAATTTCATAGTAGGCTCTTACGCGTGTTGTTGAGTATAGAACTATTCTCTTGGTTGACGTTTGGATGATTCTCTGTCTCGGTGACTTCTCTGATGATTTTTCGGTGGTAGTTCTTCGTAGTAACTGATACTTTCGCTTTTTTAAAGATATCTTTATGTCTATTCTCCTGATCATGTTCTCCAACCGCCGATGGTCCAATCTTCTCCATCGTACGTCGCTCTGACGTTTCTTAAATCTTTATTCAATTGATTTTTCTGTCTATCCAGTGTAGCTCTTCCCGTACTTGCATATTAACGTAGACACTTGGTCGTGGTAATTAGTCCTCAGTTCCAGAGAAGTTATGCTGAATGGCAGTTGCAGTACTAGAACATCCTTTCACATTCTTCTTTGTCAGTATCCTTCTTATCTTCTGAGATGTTCCAGATATGTAACAAAGGAGTTTACTAGAAGAAAACCAGCGATTTACTGGATCCAGCTTATGCAAGTATCCACAGAGATTCCTCCGTGAAGATTGGAGAAAGAAGTAAAAGATCCCTTGAAGAAATCGACACTCTCAGAAGAACAGAAGAAGGGGATGATGCCTGAAATCAGTCGATTACTAAGAATATATGAACCACCTAAGACATATAAAGAATAGATGCCACTACGTTCCATCATGAGCAACATTAGATCTCCGATCTACGACCTTATCAGTTACCCATCAACGATTTTAAAGACCTATGTAGGAAAAACGACATCGTCTAGCAGTATCTCGTAGAACTTCTGACGAGCTTGTGAATGGATCCAGAAAATATATTAGTGAACTTTGATATGGCTTTGTTATAATAATAATAGTACTCAGCGATTTAGACTTATCTAACGATTCTACAGATCTCTTGAAGCTATACAGGTTAGCTATATACTATGGGATGGTAGAAAGGGGGCATAGCAAGTTTCAAGTTCAAAGAAGAAGCTATGGATATAGCAGTGAATGGAAACCGAAGTGCCAGCTATGATGCGTTGACGACATATTCGTGATTTGACCAAGTGAAAAAGAAAAACCACACGTATTCTTATATCATATCGACAGAACACGCTTATATAAAGACTATGACGGATATAGAAGAAGAAGGAGGACTATCGTTTTTAGATGTATTGACATACCGCACACAATCAGGAAACTAAAACATGGGAGTATACCGGAAGAAAACCTATACTTATAGATAATTGTATGCCATGTCTATTTAGTAATAGATATGGCATACAATTATCTATATGATAGTTCAAAAGCAAAAGAGAGCTCTTATTGAAATGCTAATTATGGATCAGAATCGATCCGCGACGCCAACCATTTGGAGAAAGCACTGGAGGATAACTACAATAAAGATGTAAGAACGGCCCAAAGGAACAGAAACTGAACTAGCTACCTTACATATCTGTAATAACTGAGAATATAGAAGGATATTTACGATGAATAACGTGAACGTATGTTTTAATATTATAATCACCATTCAACATAACTTTTCTGAAGCTAAAGACAAATTACAACGAACAAAAGGAGAAGGAGTCTGCAAGCTAATATGCGAATGTGGGAGAGCTACGTCCAACGAATAGGGAGATCGATTAAACAAAGAATTAAGAAATTAAGCCGATACATGAAGGAAAGGAATTAGACGATCAGTGGTTATATTGACAATCAGTGCGGCTACAGAATATGTTTTCGAGAACAGACCTAAAGTAAACTTTGAAGAAGCAAAGCTACTGCGAGCTACTACGAGGAAATACCATCGAAGAATCATCAGAGAAGCCATCCAAATATATCTAACCTTGAGATAGAAGTTAAGATACAGCAAAACCTGCAAGAAGATTGTACTACAAATAAGTATTTATTGTAAATGAAAAATTCTGTAAATTGCTTCCCTAATTGTAAACGGTTAACCACGTAGTATTTACATGATCTCAATTTTTGAAGTGTTGATACCTACTAGTAGAAATTTGGTCGACGTAGATCGTAATATACAGTATATTAATGAAATTTCTGATAAAAGCTATCAACCTCAAAAGAAATAAAAGTACAAAATAATAAAGTTTACAGGGTTATAGTTCCCTATCTATAACAGGTGGAATGGACATGAAACCTGGCTATTCGATGAAACTATTTTGAATCATTCGATCGTTTAAAATTATCGGTATGTATTGGATTGCAGTTATATCATCTTTTTTCATGAAAATGAGCAACAATTCAATTATAGTAGTTAATTTAATTATATATTGACAATTTTGGTCAAATATATTTAGCCAGCCTCGTAAATCTAAGCGACTAAATTTAGTATTTATTTTTATCTGTACCTACTTGGGGATTTCTGGAAATAAATGTTTATTGTGGTCCAATCAAATTTTTAATACAATTTAATTCCATTTCCATTTTTACCTGGTATATAGATTTCAAGAGTTCTTAAGGATCGAATCAAAAGGTAAAGATTAAGGATTTTTTAACTGTGGTTGAGTCGAAGAACTCCGACTTACATAGTAAGTCAAATATTACAATATTTGAAGATGAAAAGGTGAAATACATGTATCATTGTGCGTATAGTCTCGATTTATCAGGACTATTCGCTAAAAGAATAGTAGTTAACGTGTTTATAGAGCACTTTTCTGAATACTTTATACTAGTGATTCTTAATCTTTATTTTACCACCTTTTAAGATTCTTCGTCATGGTTAAATAATTTTCAATGGTTTGTACATATTTGCAAACATTTTTAAATTTTTTTTACTTTATGTTTCTGTTCCACAAATCCAACTTTCTACAAAAAGCATTAACTTTGTCAGTCGTATCCAAGATATATGCGTTTGTTCCTTGGGGTTGATGATTCAAGGTATTTAATTTCTCGAATATGTTGACCAAGTTGTTAATTTTTGTCACAAATATATCAACTCGAAACTACTCGGCTCCCGGTCTGTTTTTTTCTTTCAGCAGAATTTCTTCTCTTTATTCATAAACACGTAATAAGCATCTTACCTTGCTGTGAAATAGTAACACTGAATGTACTGCACCCATGTTTTTACAAATTGCAGCAAAGATTCTTAATTTATGGGTCTCATTTTGATATAATTTACTACGGTTACAACCGTCGTAAGCACAGTATTTAGACTACGACTCACTTCTTTGGAAGCCAAAGTTTCCCTGTGAATTATATAATGTGTTTCAGAGTTTGTTCTTCGTACTCTCTATGAAGCGTTTCCAAATGTTGTTTAAGTTTATTAGGTTTCATGCCGTCTGCTGTCAAATTTTTGAACAACACACGGGCCTCTCTTTTCAAGTATTTTTAAGAATATTGTCTTGATTTTATCTCCGGAATAACGCTCGTCTTCGTACTTGTTGATGATTTACTAAAGTCAAATTCCCGCGTACGCCCACTTAAAAATTTACCCATGATTCGGTATAAATCTATTGCTACTGAGATATCGACAATGGCAGCACATCGACTCGCCTGAGACTGGTTGAGGTTGAACGAGGTGCAGTATTTATATACTACAACTATATAGACCCATGGGTTGCGATCGTGACAGGTGTTCAAGAATGTTCGAGACAAATTGGAAAGTCCCAATAAACTACGATATTTACATTTACGGTTGATATAACATAGAGAGAGATAGAGAGACACTGATTCCGACTTTATGAATGCAACGGCTCGCTGTTGTCAAATATCAATAAATTTACCCTTATGTGTAATTAAGGCAGTGTTGTAGTGTGACTTACAGCACGATTTCAACAGAAAATGAGAGAATTGTGATTATTAAAAACTGGGTTACAAATATTAAAAGGTCGAAAAAAAGTATTCATTTCAACTGACTATTTTCTTTTTAGCAAATTTAGCAGCTATTCACGTACAATGACTATACAACGAAATGCGGTAGAAAATTGTATTATTACCTTAAGAAATATTAACTAATAAATTAGTACCGTTGATAAAGCGAAATACTGAAGTTGTTTAAATCAATTAAATAGCACGTTTTTAATTATATTCAATCGCATTTCGTTATTCAGCTGTTATTTATATAGAAAAGGAATAGCACGTTTGGTTGCATTTTGCAATTACCAGCGGTAATTTAATTACACAATATTCTTTGAGTGTTGGATTTAACGACAATATAATTTAATAACACAAGTCAATTAAAATTGAGTTATTTAGTAAAGATGTTACGGCAGATAACGAGCTGTCGTCTTATAGAATAGAAATTTCAGTCAGTTATCGTATTTACGTAATATATTGAGGTTCTTAAAACATACATATATATTGCCGTGTTATGTACTATGGAGCTACTACTTATCCTCTTGCTTATCGAGGATGTAACAATATACTTTGAGATAAATATTCTCTTACAGCAAAATATTTAATTTATATTGAGACTTGTTATTGTATTCTTTTACAAAATGTTTTAAAAGGGTTGTGTTGGGGTTAATACCTAAATCTGCCATGCCTAATATCCAGTTAACACATCATTCAGACGTGAAATAAATATAAATTAATAAAAAAAATTTTTACACACTATGGTTTTATTAATTAATAAGTGAGTTGAATGACGATATTTAAAAATTACACAGAGAGTTATGTGGAAAGATTGGTAATCCTTAATACGTTTTTATATATACTATGCACAGCAAATAGGGTGTTTTATTTATGTACAGAATTGATATTGCACTGTAGCTAATAACTCTTTAAAAAGATTTAAACTTTGAACCTAGTCTAAAAACGAAAGTCTTCGAGACTTTAAAAGTCAAAATTTGGATTATAACTTATAATTATTAGGTGCGCAACTAAGTTCTCGCTGTTTTTCAAGAGATGGCTCCAGTAGTAAATACTGGTCGATTGTAACATAACCAAAGCGTCATGAACCAAGCTTAAGGCATATGGTAAACATTTGACACATTTGAAACATTAGTGATTTTGTTTTTGCGTTATATACTTTTGGTTGTGTGAAAATGTCTGATTTTGGGCCAAATAATCGTCAAAACGGCGGCTGAAGCGCATCGAGAACTCAGCGATTGCATGCGTTGGGAATGATTCAAAAACAAGGAACTTGGGTTCCTTATGATTTGAAGCCAAGAGACGTTGAGCGTCGTTTTTTCTCCTGTGAACAACTGCTCCAGCGGCAAAAAAGGAAGGGTTTTCTTCATCGCATCGTTAAAGAGAACAAAATCATGGGGACTGCCCGGTCACCATTCTACGTCGTCGGTTCGGCCGAATATTCACGCTGCGAAGGTTTTGCTGTGTATTTGGTAGGACCAGGGCGGTGTTATTTATTATGTGCTGTTGAAACCGAACGAAACCATCACTGTGGAACGGTATCGAACTCAATTGATGCGATTGAGTCGGGCGCTGCGCGAAAAGCGGCCACAATACGAGCAGAGGCACGAAAAAGTGATTCTACAGCATAACAACGCTCGGCCTCACGTTGCCAAACCCGTTAAAACCTACTTAGAAACGTTCAAATGGAAGGTCCTACCCCACCCGCTATATGCCCCAGATATTGTGCCGTCCGATTATTACTTGTTCCGTTCGATGGCACATGGTCTGGCAAATCAGCAGTTTCGCTCATATGCAGACATCTCAAAATGGCTTGATTCGTGGATAGCTTCAAAAGACGAACACTTCTACCGTGACGGTATTCGAGCTCTGCCAGAAAGATGGGAAAAAGTTGTCGCTAGCGATGGGCAATATTTTGAATGATTCGTTTGTAAACATATTTTCACAATAAAGTTGCATTTTCATCAAAAAAACAGCGACAACTTCGAATTTAATCATATAAGATTGATATATAACCCCTTTTTATATTAATTTTTGTATTCTGTATATGTATTTCGACAACTAAGTTGTCATCATCAGCAGGTAATTAGTCAGTGTCCCACCTGGAAAACAACGGAAAAAACCCGCACGAAACAAATAAAAAACGCATACTTTTGCTGTAATTTTCCAGGTATGACACTGTTTAATTATCTGCTCATTATGACAACTTAGTTGTCGAAATACGTATATGGAATATAAAAATTAATGTGGAAAGAGGTTAAATATCAACCTTAAGTGATTAAGTTAATCAACCACAGGCTCCATCAAAATTACCTTGTCTTGAAGAAATGAAACCAAAATAACTAGAGATACATGTATTCACTGCTCACAATCATGGCCATCTACAACCTACTTACATGACTTGTGATTCCGTAAATTAAATTATTGAAAAACAATTATAATCTAAAGTAAACGAAATTATTGATTTTCTGTTTGTCTTCAGAATCAAAACAACAAATAAATCTAAACGCATTCGACCTATATATCTATCTAAAGTCAAAATAATTTAATTTAAAACGGCAAAGTTCAATGAAGATGTCCATTTCAAAATTCAAAATCTTAATAAAATTAAATTACTTAAATATTTCAAAATCATTAATACTTAGAAACATAAGCACCTCTAATATTTCACCCAAAATGTAATTGGATTAATTGAACAAAATTATATGGGAGCGATTAATTACAAAATTTCTGTACATTTGGACATCTTGAACAGCAGACTAACTTTCCTTTCTCCCTTCTCCGACTATTCCTTCATCATGTACGCAAAACAACACCAGAATGCTTTGCCGGCATTTCAACCACGTTGTCGATCCGATATTTCTTACTTACTCTTGTCAAAATGTCTTGAATCTAATTTCTAATTTTATTTTGGGTTTAATTTCCTTATTACGCTCGACTATGCATTAAATTCTAACTTTTCATTGTTTTAAATAAAATTTCTAAAATTACTGCCATCTATACGATATTTTTCCTACTACATATTTATTCTTGTAAAATATTGTCTAAGGGTTCCCACATAATCATTATTATCGACTTTATATACGTAACCTTAATCTTGGCTGACCTTATAAGCAACTAATTATAAAATTAAATAGACATTGTATGTTAATGGATTTATTTCCAATTAGCATAGTACGGTATTGCTCTATTGTTTAAAGGTATCGTTGACTATATACCATTTTGTCAATATTATACGTAATCTTACATGATGTTGCTTTTAGGTATATCAGCATTTATAACCTGTATAGACTCAAATTGCTTCTACTGGGCTAAAATTCCAAGAAACTTGCTAATTTACATTGATATAACACATTGTTTCAAGTCAATTTAAACTACAAGTATTTGTTTCATTACCAGAAATTATTTCCAACCTCTGAATTATGTACAGTAGAAGTGTTTTTGTCAATGTTTTACCATTTATTGGGGTTGTGGAATACAAGTTTTACACAAGGAAGATCTAGTAGTTTTAGAGGTACATAAAGATTATCTTACTGTTTCAATTTTATTAGAAATAAGATAATCTATATATAATTATAGGCATCTGAAAAATCAAATTAAACCTTTTTATAGTATAATGTCCATCTTTATATACATAGATATAATGTTTTTTTTAACATGAATTATGCACCTTTTATGTAGTGAAGTAATGTAAATATATAAGTGCATTACGAGTGAATTTTTTGATCGCGCCACATAAATATTTTGCACATGAGCGTTATGACATAAGTGCATGTTTACAGTTACATAAATGTCTAGTTTAAAATAGATAGTGATATGTATATATATTCCGTTGCACATGCACGGTAGCGTTGGTAGCGTTGTGTGTCTTCATATCGAGTGTGAGAGAATACCAAAGAGGTTGTGACAAACTTTTTTGTACGCAAATATATTAGCCATTAAATAACTTAGATTTCATTATGTAAATTATAATTAATTTAAAGTTACACATTTTTTGCATCACCGAATAGTGTAATTTCATACTAAAATATCTTTTGATAGAATTTGATTGGTTTCATTAAGAGACCAAACATTGGAATATTAAAAAAGTTAGACATACTTTGGGTCCTTATACACAAAGTGCTTAGTAAACATATGGCAAATATTTAAGGAGTAATTCCTTGGATTATTTTTATTATATTTGATGATTTTACTTCTCATTTGATGATTTTACTTCTTTTCGAAGTACTTTTTCATTAACTACATATGATATTACATGAATATTATATGTAGTTTAATATATAAAAACTGATGAAAATGACTACTATCAATGCATGAATCAAATTTTTTCCTTATTGACTAATAAGCTTTTTCGAACTGGAATATTCCTTGTATTACATCCATACATCCACATTTCAAATAGTCCCATAGGAAAAATTCTATGGCAATAAGGCCCGAGATCGAGCAGATCAAGGATGCTGTTTCGATCAATCTAGCCGTTCTGATATGCTGTATTTAGAAACTCACGAACAACCACATTACATTATGCCGGTGCTCTATCATGTATGAACCACATTTAGTGTCTCGTTTCCAATGGTGCATCCTCTAGCAACTCAAGAAGCGCATCCTCCAAGAAATTTAGATATACCTTACCGGTAAGTCTTTTTGGTAAAAATGTCGATCTAATTAGCCAATCATTTTTAAACGTGCAATGAAAAGTGAATCACATTTGTCTTTACACCAAGTTCGTAATAAGTGCGCCTCTCTACACATTTGTGCTGATTATAAATAACCAAAGCTCGTCTTCATCATCATCATCATCATATTCCTTCCTCTGCTACCTTGCGGTGTCAAGGTGTGTGTTTTGTTTACTTTCTCACAAATTTCCTCCATCGTTTCCTGTCTCTAGCCAAACTCTGAGCCTCTTGCCATGCTTTACCTCTCCTCTTCAGTATCTTCTCAATATCCTCATTCCAGGTCTTGCACGGCCTTCCTCTTCTGTTTTTCACCGTTTCTTTTGCTTCCCATACTGTTTTTGTTTATCTATCGTTCCCCATTCTAACCAGATGTCCATACCATCCCAATTTCTTTTCTTCTATTAATTCTATCAAGCTCGTATTCTTTAGTTTAAAATCCTAACTCACTTCTAGGACTGAACTAGTCAGTACCTCGGAGAATGGGGAGGGGGGGGGGGTTCTATTTTAAAGATCTTAGAGAGGGTGCCACAGCATTGGGTTCTCTAGAAGCTATTGCTGAAGCATGTGGAAACAAAATAGGTGATAGTGGCAAAATTTAAGGCAAAACAATGACGCTAATTTCTGCTACACAAAACTAAGTAAATAGTAATAGACGAAAACCAAGGTAATTAGAAACAATCTATTAATCTATTAAAACAATAAATAATCGATTGACACAATAGCGAAGATCCAAAACTACGAATTTATATCATCAATAATTAAATAAGTGATGCGAATATGTATGTATGTGTATATATATATATATATATATATATATATATATATATATATATATATATATATAAATCTTTAAGAGCATGAATTTATATAATTCATAATAATAGTAGTACATATATATACTGTTACAAACGTAATTTTAATCTCTATTTAATATATTCGATTGCATACATTTTTATTATTCTTTGTTACTCTTAATGGGTATTAAGAGGGTTCTAGTACCTGTCGGCCGAAGAATCATTACGTTCGATATAGATCACGTCGATATTTTAATTTCGTTTTAATTAATAGTATCTAATTAATCCAATCGTATGATTATTGTCTGTATATTGTCTGGAAGTTATTCCTGGTGGTTAGTAATTATTTGGTCATAATAATGAGCGTTCGTTTTCTTTGGAGAATATGTCATACTCTTAGTCGATTAAATAGTCGATTTTCTTGTGATAATTAACAAATATCTTCCTTTATGCCATTTAGTAGTTAACTTTGAATTAGTAATCGTGCTTATTTTTATTGGAATGGCAAATTACAATTCTTACGACTATGTTGGAATATTGCGAGCTAACTTTTTGATTTATCGTTTTAATGGGAATAGTTAGAATTCAGGTTGGATTAATCTTGACATTTTACTGATGGGACGATCATAATTCTGTTAACTAACTTTCAACATCAACTGGAGGAATGTAATCTATAAACTTTGTATTACATAGTTGCCTAATTCCTCTCTTTGTTTTTTTTCTACATTAACTTAAGGGTTTTTTTGTTTTTCCTGCCTACCACTTTTTGGTTTTTGTCGAATGGATGGAGTGATTGAGTATATGAAGATACCACGCTCACCTGAATAAGAAAACCGAGTCTAATCTGCAGACGTAATGTGCAACGAAGTCTTCAACTTTGTTAATTAAGGGCCTCGTTAATATACAATATAATTCAGAATTTATCAGTAAGATGTTGCCTTTACTTATTTGTTAACTCTAACTTTATTAAGAGCTCGTTGAACAGTTAACAGTAATTGTTTACTTTCGTTCGTTAATAATTAATTACACTTAACACTTAATCTTTTACTTCTTTTGTATACCTCAGTCAACTTCTTTTTCGTTATAACGTCAATTATTTAAAGTAACTATTAATTCAGTTGTAAGCTGAACATCATTATTCTTTATAATTTATTGCTATTATTTTGTTTGTGTTCTTTTGTTGTTGAGAAGTGGCCAATAAGTGGGACGAATACTATTAATCCTAACTTCGAAAATGATTTATTATTTGACATACTACTGTGGGCAAAAAATAGTAAGACTTTGTTCATAATTTTTAAACTCTTAATTTATTCTTCCAAATCTATTTCGCCCCCCTCAAAGTAATCCCCCTGACCCCAATACACTTGTACCAACGTTTCTTCCAATTCTCGAAACAGTTGTTAAAGTCAATTTCAGGAATAGCCTTCAATGCGCGTAGCGATTTACGTTTAATGTCTTCAATTTACTCAAAACGGTTTCCCCGGAGCGGTCGTTTGAGTTTGCTGAATAGCCAGAAGTCACACGGAGCTAAATCAGGCGAATACGGTGGTTGCGGCACGATATTGGTTGAAAATTTGGCGAAAAACTCACTAAGAATTAATGCAGTATGCGACGGTGCATTATCGTGGTGCAAAAAACAAGAGTTGTCGGCCCATAATTTTGGCCTCTTTTTACGAATAGCATTGCGCAAACGACGCATAACACTCAAATAGTATTCTTTGTTGACAGTTTGGCCGGTCGGAAGGAATTCGGAGTGCACCACACCTCGATAATCGAAGAAAACTATCAACATAACCTTGATTTTTGACTTGCTTTGACGTGGTTTTTTGGGCTTCGGCTCACCTTTGATACGATATTCGGCCGATTGATCGTCTGTTTCCGGGTCATAAGCGTAGATCCAAGTCTCATCTCCAGTTATGATGCCTTTCATTTTGTCTTGACAGTCGGAAAGCATTGTTTCACAGACGTCAACGCGACGCTGTTTTTCGAAAAATTGAGTGATTTTGGAACAAATCGTGCTTTCACTTTTCTTAGGCCCAAATGATCTTTCAAAATGGTTTTCACTGATCCTTCCGATATTCCAACTATGCCAGTAAGGTCTCTGACTGTTAATCGTCGATTCTCAAGCACCAATTCCTTAATTCTATTGACGTGTTGGTTATCAGTTGATGCTGATGGCCGTCCTGGACGTGGTTCGTCATCAACGTGTTCTCGACCCTCTTTGAATAATTTGTACCAATCAAAAACACTTGCTCACGACAAACAATTACCACCGAAGGCCTTTTGCAACATTCTGAACATTTCGGCACCAGAAATTTGATTCCGTACACAAAATTTAATGGAACATCTTTGTTGAATAATTTCACTCATTGTAAAAATCGCCGAATGCACTTTTTGTACGTCAGAGAGACAAGTGTATACTAAACACTAATGATTATTTTGATGTGACATTTGGCACAGATGTCACTGACAGTCATACCAACCTAGAAAAAAATATTTCGACAAATGGGTTTTCGCGCGAAATTTAAATTAAAAAGTCTTACTATTTTTTGCCCACAGTAGTAGATATGATAGGGATTATCAGTAAGTACAGCTTTCAAAGGATGGGGTTCTCTCTATTTCAATAATTTTCAAATAAATTCTATTTACCACATTAATACTATATATTTAATTCCTTTAATTAACACAATTATCAGTAAATATATTTTGTTCATATATTATTAGTATTTTAATTTTCTGAACATAAGAATTCCGATCTAAAATATGTAGCACGTATTATTTTTTAATATTTGTTGATAATATTTATTCCGAAAATTTCTATTTGGTTGTAGCGGCAACTTGTTTAAGTCAATGGTAATGTAAATCGTCTAACATATAGTACAGATAAACAAGTGAATGTCTTTATTTACAATTCTATCAAAAACATCAAATTCTATAACAATTATATTTTCGAAACCAACCCTTCGAATACATAATAGTATTTGAGCACGTACACGTACGTAGTTTCAAACCATTGAAACGCCACTGCGTACAGGAATGCACATATAACAATTTTATTTCAAAAGATCAAATGTGTAGACACGAAATGAAACTGCTGTACATGTTAAAGTAAACGACGAAATTTCTCTTTGAAAATATAATAATCTGATGTCGCAAAGATTATCTTTGTTAGGAAGCGAAGGAACTATGGAAACGTATTAGAATATACGTCAAAGCACCTAATTCGAGGGAAATAACTTAGTTTATTATTATAAAGGGTGTTTCAAATTTCGCGGTTTTTTTAAAGAATAAATAAAACACATAATTTGCATTCATTTTCAAAAACTATTTATTGGTAATTGAAGTATCAGTTATGACATTTATATGCGAAAAATAATATCTGCCAAATGGCCTCCTCTTGCAGCTGCACAGACGTCCAATGCTTTGTTAAAATTTTCAATGACATTTTGACATAATTGAGGCTCTAATCTCACCAATAACACGAATAATTTCATCTTTCAAAGCAGGAATTGATTGTGAATTGTTTTTATAAACCTGACTTTTCACATAGCCCTAAAGAAAATAGTCTAACGATGTCAAATCACATGACCTTGGTGGCCAATTAACATCACCGTTTTTTGAGGTTACACGTCCAAGAAATTTTTCTCTCAATAAATCAATTGATTTGTGTGTAAAGTTTGTGTGAAACCACATATCCTCTAGATTAATATTTATTAATTCAGGCCACAAAAATTCGGCTATCATCCGACGATATCGATCACCATTGACAGTTACAGCTTCATCAGCAGCCTTTTCAAAGAAGTAAGGTCCAATTACACCACCTGACCATAATGCACACTAAACAGTATCTGGTTTAGAATGCATAGGTTTCTCATGAATAATTCGTGGATTTTCCTCACCCCAGATACGGCAATTTTGTTTATTAACATAGCCACCAAGTTCAAAATGTGCCTCATCGGAAAACATTATTTTTTGAGAAAAATCAGCTGGTTGTTCATTGATGAAATTGACAAATGAGCGACGTTTTAAATAATCTAATGACTTCAGTTCCTGTGGTATTTGAACCTTATATGCCTTCAGAACTAAATCATTGTGTAAAATACGCTATGTTGTTGATCCACTAAGTCCAAGTTGTCGTGAACGTCATCTAATAGACATTTCAAGATCTTCAGCAACACTTTCACGAACCAAACCAATATTTTCTTGTGAACGACCACTACCACTGTATTTTTCACTTTTTTAATCTTCCACGGAACCGGTCTCTTGAAATTTTTTAATAATTCGACCAATAGTGATATCAGATGGACGATTATGTAAACCATAAAATTCACGTAATTTTCTAAAAGCTCTTTTCACAGAGCGCTGATTTTCATGAAATAATTCAACAATTTGAATGCGTTGTTGTACCGTATACGAAGCCATTTTTATAAATGTCATACATTACACTTTTTAAATGCCCACATACCCAGACAAATTCAGTGCGCCATCTACAATTTATTTATTCTTAAAAAAAAACCGCCTAATTTGAAACAGCCTTTACTTACTGCCTTCGCGCTGCCTAGTAGAGCATTGCGTTTATTGTATAGATTATTTGATTATTTAAATAATTTTTTAAAATTACCTGTGGACGTTATTTTTAACTATTTAAAATAGAATTTTATTTCTCTTTTATCATATTTGGTACATTTGAGACATCACCGTGTGCTAATTACTTATTATGTTTATTGTAACGCTACAGTTAGTCAGAAACTCTGCCAAGTGTAACAATAATTTGACGCAGAACAGAGGGCAATTCCTTTCAGACCAAGCGTAGCATTATACATACTACGACAACGCTCTATTTAATAGGTATATTTAAACAATGTAGTTTTTGTGCATATCGGTTGCGACTTGTTACATTTCCCTTATACCTAAACAAAAACTAAATTACAAGTTTAACAATAATAATATTTTCACTGCCTTCTTTACTTAATAAGATATAAAAATGATGTTGAAATTAATGGAATATATCTAACCAACACTACAAATTACAGTTTCAACTTTTAAAATAAAATATTTAAATTAATAATAATAATAACATTTATTGTTCAATAGTATACGGTTACAAGGGAAATATACATATCTACATGCGAATCAACGAGAAGTACATGAAATAAGACATACAGAAACCATAACAATAAGAAAAATTCAAAATTCTATAATAAAAAAAAATTAATGCTAACTCATTGCAATTGATTAATAAAATAAAAAAAAAACGTCTAAAATGTATCAGTATTTCGACAAATAGAGGTAAGATGAGCACTATGCAGAAAGAAGTACTGGAAAATGGTAAGGTAAAAGTAAAACAGGAGCAAGAGGACGAACAATGTACACAATGAGGTAAGTAATAGTGGGAAGCTAATAAAGTCGTGAATAAGTTTTTACAAAAATCTTGCTCCATGAATCGGTCGAGGATCCTATAGGCACCCCACATCATTCTTCTTAACAACGAATTATAATCGATATTACGTTCTCGATAGATATTATCAATCCTCTACTTTACGGATTTTAACCTTTTTTATACCCAATTACAAATAATTATAGTGCGACAATCAAACAGGTAAAACAAATATCAGTCTACGAATAACGAAATTCAGGAACATCGTTTTTATCAAAAACAATCTTCCGAAAAATTTGCATGTGCTGAGAACAAAACCTGTGCGAGTTTTACCGCGGATACAGGTACGACACTATTATTAATTATCTGCTGATGATGATAGTTTAGTTGTCGAAATATGTACACAGAATACGAACATTGATTGTTGTGATAGAGAGTTTTAATTACCTCTTTTTGTTAATAACTAATGACATCGTAACGTTCAGAAAAAATCTTTGTATTAGTGTAGGTACCATTCAACCACTTTTCAATTAGAACAATTATATCAAAAGACATCTCCCAAGCAACTGTGTAGAAAGAACAGAAACTATGTGTATTTTAGTAATGCAATTGTAACACAACATGTGTTGTATTGAATTGTTATAATCGTCCTATGTGGCAACTTTAGGTTTACCGTAGAAATATTTTATTCTTTAACTATATATATATATATATATATATATATATATATATATATATTAGAGTATGCTCCAGATACTTTAATTTTTTATTGCACTATTGTGAATTGATTTTTGAACATGAAAATAACAAACCTAAAAAGAATATATTTTTGAAATTATGTAAATGGTTTAACTAAAAAACGGCTCTAGAAATATTAAAGATTTGCATGGGCAAATAATAATAATATATTTAATGATAGCTTTATATTGTCTTTGTTCATATATGATTGATATTAATGTGTAATTTATACATTAGACTCGTCTGAATTTTCTCGTACTATTGTATATAATTAACCGGATACTAGTGCAAAACTAATAGTAATAGGATATTACAGATATATAACTGATCTTATCCACTTCGTGCATCTTCATTCTGACAACCTTGTTTAAAAGGGTAAGTATTATAATGAAGTTTGTTGAGACTTAATTGACCTGTCTATGTGTGCGAATCTTTGCGATATTATGAAATCGCTTAAGTACAGGTCAGAAATGTTGAAATGATAAATTTGGACGGCTAGGTATGAATTTTATATATTAAAATTGTAATGTATTTCGTGCACACGACTCCCGCGCTCCTCTTCTGCGTGCTCTGAACAGGTACCCCACGATTTTTGAGGTTTTCTCATATTCCGGGGGATATAAAAGGACTGATTTTTGGCAGAAATTTCATTGATTGACCGTCTGTCCCGTCTTTTTCCCGATTTTCCGTTTTCAAAGCACCGGATTGTACCTGAGATGGTCGCCTTTGGCGGACAAATTTCGCGGTTGAATAGCTGGAGTGCACCTGAGGTGCAGATCTTTTCCGTATTCCGTTTCTCCGTCTCTAAAGCGCCAGGTCGCATTTGAGGTGGCTACCTTTGCGGTTGAAGGGCGGAAGCATATTCGAGGTGTTTATCTTCTCCTTCTCCCCCAGTTTCTACGTACCGGGAAGAAGAAACGAAGAAAGAGCCCGTTACCAGAGAGCATGAGTTTTTATATATTATATATATATATATATATATATATATATATATATATTGGGTCTGGGAAAAAGTTCGTGGCGTTTTTTCAGTAAAATTCAACTGGTCCCCGCATGGCGCGTGGACGAATTCATTTAAACCGAATATGCTCCATTATTATCGACAATGTTTCGCCATTTTTTTGGTAGATCCATGATCCCATCGGTGAAAAACTTCTGTGGTTTCTGGTCGAAAAACTGAATCAAGTAGTTTTCACAGGCTTCTTTTGAAACCAACTTAATTCCATTGAGAGAGTTCTGCAGAGATCGAAACAGATGATAGTCAGAGGGTGCTATATCCGGACTGTAAGGTGGGTGCATCAAAACTTCCCAACCAAACTCTCTCAATTTTTGACGGGTCATCAAAGAAGTGTGTGGTCGTGCGTTGTCATGATGGAAGACAACACCTTTCCTATTAATCAATTCGGGCCGTTTTCTTTCAATCGCCTGGCGTAATCTCTCTAGTTGTGCACGGTAGAGTTGAGAATCAATCGTCTGACCAGTTGGAAGTAGCTCGTAGTGGACGATTCCCCTCCAGTCCCACCATACACACAGCATCACTTTTTTTGGCGTCAATGTTGGCTTAGCGAACGCTTGTGACGGCTCACCATCATTTCCACGATCTTTTACGCTTCCGATTATCGTACGTAATCCATTTTTCATCTCCGGTTATTAAACGTTTCAGAAACGGCTCGATTTCATTCCGTTTCAGCAGCGCATCGCAGATGTTAATTCGGTCAATCATGTTTTTCACGCTCAACTCATGAGGAACCCATACGTCAAGCTTTTTTTTGTAACCAGCTTTGTGTAAATGGTTCAAAACAGTTTTGTGGTCAATGCCTAGCTCCATGCCAATATCGACACTGCTGATATGCTTATCTTGTTGGACTTTTTCAAGAATTTCATCAGATTTTTCAGTGATTGGACGACCGGAGCGTGACTCATCTTTCACATTGAAATTTCCAGAACGAAAGCGAGCGAACCATTTCCGCGCAACAGATTTCGATAAAGTACCTTCACCGTACACAGCACAAATTTTATCACAAGCCTGCGCAGCGTTCTTCCCCTTATCATAATAATATTGCAGAATATAGCGAAATTTCTCATTATTCTTCTCCATTTTCAAGTGCGAATAACTTTCCAACCACTGCACCGATTACAATGTTTCTACGCTCAAACTAACGTTCGGAAGGTCATCTAAAAAACGAGCCGTCGGTGGTGTCGCTGTGACTTGTTGTTCTTTAGTTATCGGCAACCAATGCCATCTATCGGGAAAAACGCCACGAACTTTTTCCCAGACCCAATATATTAAAGAAACTGAATAAAACAAAAAGAAATGATACTCTTAGCCTCTGGCGGCGGGCTCTCTCCTGTATATATATATATATATATATATATATATATATATATATATATATATATATATATATATATATATATATATACTCAATGACATTAGAATTGTTACCCCTAGAAGGAACAATTTCCTGGAATTGTGCTTTTGACAACAGAATGACTATATTGACAGCTTGTTATGATAACAATTGTATCGTGTTATGTTTGACAGTTTTTGCAAAAAAAAGTTTTTTCTTTTATTGAGTTGTTAAGAAAACGGTTTATCAGAGCTGATAAGTACAAGTTTTTTTTTTTCAGTTATTGTGTCTTCGCCTACTTCTGTTAAGCATAACAAAATGCCTCCAATTCGAAGGCGTCAACAATATTACCATCTTAGTGATTTTGACAGGGGTAGAATTGTTGCTTTTAGAGAAGTCGATTTGGCCTACCGCGAAATTGCCCGCCGTGTTGGTTCCACTGCAATGACGGTAATGCGTGTGTGTAGGGTGTGGACAGAAGAAGGTAGAGGAACACGAAACAGACCAACAGGTCAACCGAGGCGTACCGCAGAGCGTCAAGACAGGCACTTCAGACTACTAGCTCTGCGAGACCGTTTTGCTACTACGCGCTAACTCTGTGACCAATGGTTTGCTGTAGAAGGTCGCATTGTCAGTATGCGAACATTATATCGCCGCATTCGAGCTTTTGGACTTGCTTCATACCGTCCACGATTAGTCCTTCCTTTGACTGCAGAACATCGTCGTCAACGTTTGGACTGGTGCAGAGAACGGCAGCATTGGGAAGAATGGCATAATGTCGTATTCAGCGACGAATCGCGATTCTGCCTAGGCATGCATGATGGCCGTCAGAGGGTAAGACGCCGTCGTGGAGAGCGACGTGATATTGGATTTGCTGTTGAGAGGCATGTGCACAGGACTGTTGGAGTAATGGTTTGGGGGGCTATTGCATATGGAAGCCGATCACCTCTTCTGTTTATTCGGGGCAGTATGACAGCTGCGCGTTATGTTGATGACGTCCTACAAACCACTTTATTGCCTTATCTAGATGGCCGTCCACACGGCCTTTTTCAGCAAGACAACGCGCGTCCACAAGAAGCTGGCGTTAATGTTTTGCCGTGGCCACCCCGTTCACCGGATTTAAATCCCATCGAACATGTGTGGGACATAATGGGGAGAAGACTGACCAATTTGAACCATCCTCCACAAACTCTGGCACAGTTAATCCACCAAGTTCAAGTTGCTTGGAACGAGGTGCCACAAGCAGACATCGACCATCTTATTTTGTCGATGCCTAGACGTGTACAGGAGTGTCTACAGCTACGGGGTCGCCAAACACATTATTGATCTTTTTTAAAATTAATGTTAATAAAATTTCTTGGAAATCTGATCGTTTCATTCTTGACTTAAGCTTATCACATTACCAAAAAATCACGTCCAGGAAACTATTCCTTCTAGGTGTAACACTTCTAATGTTATTGAGTATATACATATATATATTGTTGTTATTTATCTGATATTACATTCCCGAGACGTTAATTAGATCCCGCGTGACTAACGGTGCACTTTGCGATGTGTAGTTTTAACGCAGTCACTTCACAACATCCAGCCTACAGAGAAGGATTAAATTCTTCTACTACACGACATAGCTGTTGCACATAGCAGGTTTCATGAGCACAATTTATTCACGTTCGTTGTCTTTCATGATACATACATGTATATGTATATATATACATGTATGTAAATATATTGACTTACTGAATATTTATATACTGACTCCTTTTTTTTCATTTTGCACGTTTCCCTGTCGCCGGATGGAAGGTAAAGAAAATAAATATTGAATATACGAAAGACGTTATAACTGGCTGTTCAAAACGTCACAATAATTATTTACGTTGAATATGCTTATTCTATTTATTTTGCAATAACACGAGCGGAAACTGTATCTCTAGCGTGTCTTTGCAAATCTCTCTGACAAGTTTTCCGCTTATTTAATGCAATGAAACTTAGTGAGTTTCCTTTTCTTTGTTCTATTTTATGTAGAGCAATAGGCAAATTTCACAGAGGGTTTACATCTGATATATCTTTCAAATTCGACAACTTGATTATTGTCCGAATTGTAATTAATTTATAGTTATTGTGAAAAGGGAACGAAGTGTAATTCCTTTTAATGCAGTGTAAACCGTGTTTAGTGCACAATAAACGAAAACACGCTAGATTCATGTAAATAAAACTTGAATTTGAAAGCTGAATACGATTATTTTTTTTGTGGTATAAGAAATGCTGTTAAATGATTGTTTATTCCTTTTTTCGATGTGGTATTTATGTTTGTCTTATACTTTTTTAATGCGTAAATAATAGAGCATTGGTTTCTTGTTATAAATGTGTTTTATACTTACTCTCTCTTACAGTTTATTAAATGTCCATTCCAAGGGCAAATATACTGATTGGATCGTCTGTCTACCGAATATGTAACAACTTTAATAATTTAACAGCCGCGGATATAAACTATAGTCCTTTACCAACGATTTTACGTCAGTGCACTTACCGTGTTTGTAGCGTACAAGTGTGTCTATACTTTTTATGGTGGTGGGTCTTACAAATAAGTATTTAATGCACATAAATTAGTATTTAATGTATTTAGAAAATTGGGTGTTCACTGTAAGTCAAAGCAGAAGTAACTAGACTTAAAAGTTGTCCTGCAATGGGATTGTAAAGATCTGTTGGGCAAATATATACATTATTATCATTATTATTAAATGGACCAGAAACACGAACAAAAACTTAGTTTTGAATCCGAAAATACGTACAAGCTTAAGGTTAAATGTATTTGTAAATAAATTACCTGCGATTTAAATTTTAAACCGACATTTGCATGTTCACTTTAACAACACCTGCCAACTAGAGTTTTCTGGGTTGTTGTGACATAGCAATTACCGTTATCACTTACACACGTATATTTATACCTGATTTTAAAGCTGTCAACGTTAGACGCATTCCGAAAGTAACAACTGAACTGATACTGCAGGATAGAACAATTTTGCCAACTCCGAATACAGCATGATTTGTTTTCAACTTTTGAACAATTAAGGGATTCAAAGACAGAAAGAGAAATTAAAATAAATATAATTAAACAAATAGGTAGTTTAAGTCGTTATATCGAAACGCCCTTTAGTTTAAGAAAGCGTACTTATTCTCACCGTATTTGCTTTTAAGCTAAGAGATAGAAGCAAAGGCCTGCTAGGCGTCCTAAGGTAACATAGCAGTTAGAGGATAAACGACTACGAGGGTAGTTTGACAAGTAGTGAAAATGGAAAAGAAAAACGAATTTTTTAAATACAAAATAATTTTTATTTTTCAATATATTCTCCTAAAAGAGCAATACATTATTCCAACGGTGCTCCAATGCCCTTATGCCATCTCGAAAATGCGATTCCGGAAGACTTGCAAAATACTCATTTACGAAGATGATAAGCTCATCGTTAGACGAAAATTTCTTTCCACCTAGTGCCGTTTTTAATTTTGGAAAAAGATGGAAGTCGGAAGGGGCTAGATCCGACGAATAAGGCGCATGCGGTACTAATTGGAAATGCAACTCGTGGATTTTGGACATCGCAACTGTGTTGGTATGCGAGGAAACGTTGTCTTGGTGAAACAGAATCTTTTTCTTTGCCATTCCTGGCTGTTAAGCACGAATCTCAACATTTAATTTTTGTAGAAGTTCTGCATAATATTGTCCGTTTATTGTGGTACCTTTCTGATGGTAATCAATGAGCAAAATGCCCTTTGAATCCCAGAAAATTGATGCCATCACCTTGTTTGCCTATAAAGTGGTTTTCGCGTTGTTTGGAGGTGCAGAACCACGTTCTAACCATTGTTTCGACCGTTGTTTAGTTTCGGATGTACTGTAGTGTATCGAACTTTCATCGCAAGTAACAAATCGCCTACAAAAATCAATCGAATTCCGCTTATAAAGGTCCAAACGCTCATTGGAAATGCGCAAACGAGTGAACTTTTGATCAGTCGTAAGCAATCGCGGCACCCGTCTTGCCGAAAGCTTGAAAAGGCCCAATTTTTTCGTTAAAATGTGGTGTACGCGTTCTGTTGAAATGTTTACCATGTCTGCTATCTCTCTCACTTTGAGTCGTCGATCTTGCGTAATAATATTATGGATTTTTATAATCATTTTCGTAGAAGTCACGATTTTGGGTGCTCCAGAGCGCGCTTCATCAACACAGCTTATTCTACCACGTTTAAATTCATTTACCCATCTACTTATTGTGGCGAATGATGGAGTAGATTCACCTAATGTTTCCCGTAACTCATCTTTTATTTCGGTAGCTTTTATACCCTTAATTACGAAATATTTAATCACCGCACGATACTCTGCTTTTTCCATTTTAACAAAACGACGTGTTGCTTCTTTTTCAATCAGCTATCAAAAATAAACTAATCAACCGATTTATCTAAATATCGGAATGTAAACATATAAATAGGCAACCTAAATTACAGTGCATTTGTGTTACCAATTAGAGCACCACCTATGTGTCATTCTCACTACTTGTCAAACTATCCTCGTATGTTACAGTGTCTTACAATTCATTTCTGGTAAATCCTTTGCACTTCTCCGAAATGTGTACTACTGACCGAATACTCGCAATACCAACTCTAGTTAAAACTAGTTTATAAAAGTGTTTGTTAATTGGCACTAATTTTTAATCTTAATTGTACAGAATATTCGTTAATTCTTTAAAAATGTGATAGTAATTACCAAGCTTAAACTTAATTATTAACCCATTAAATATTTATTTATATTGTATATATAAATGTTAAATTGTAAACGCACCTATTCATATAGAGCTTCGTTTCATTAATTTTTCTTTGTATAAATTCATCATACCATGACATTTTTAAGCACTAATTAGCGTCTGTTAAAATTGCCTTAATTTTTATTGTGGTTATTTTATCTCTTTGTACGGCCTAATATATATGCCTTTGAGTTACCGTGGCTATGGACAAATAAAGAGTTTACGTTTTAGAAACAGTACGAACTATGATCCACAAAATTGCCTAAATCTAAACTGAAAAAGATATGTCCAATATTTGAACACATAAATATAAAATATTCTTTTGGACAATTACTTCTTTGAATGTTAAAAGGAATCATTAAAATATTGACAACATCCTGTTTACTACTTATGTTCCAGAGATTCACTCATCATCAGGTAAACTTGTGTTATTACGAACGATTCCTTTGTAGGATTTATCGTATCTTTTCGATACAGAAAAATGATGAAAAAACATTTCCTCGCTCTCTCGTACAACACACTATACACGCTCTGGGAACGACGAAATGCGAGATAGACACGTTCTCATTCTGTCGTTCAAATACATTCGTGTGTTGTACGAGAGAGGGAGGCAATGCTTTTTGATCATTTTTCTGTATCGAAAAGATACAATAAACTCTACAAAGGAATCGTTCGTTAATAACACAAGTTTACCTGACGATGAGTAAATCTCTGAAAAATATGTAATAAACAGGATGTTATTAATATTTAAATGATTCCATTTAACATTCACCTGTTTGGCAAATCGCCGAAAGAGCGAGTGTCTGTCTCGCACTGGGATCTTTGTTGTCGACATGCGAGATAGACACGTCCTCATTCTGTACTTCAAATACATCCGTATGTTGTACGAGAGAAGGAGGTAACGTGTTTTCATAATTATTGTTTATACAATAGAGGGATGTAAAGTTTTTTCTCTTATTTTTACGATAAACCCACAGAGAATAGTTCGTTAATGACACAACAGGTTGCTTGATGAGAACCGAATTACTCGAAACACGTTGCAATCAGGATTTCAGTAACATTTCAATTATTCTCTTGTCCACTATATGGTTTATGCAAAGCTGAAAATATTTACTGTCCATATACCTGTCGTGACAACTTAGTTGTATATTTTGTTCGATAAACACGAAACTCTCCGTACCCTCAAAAGCCAAAACGCATACTAGTGTGCGTTTTACCTGCTGATGATGACAACTTAGTTGTCGAAATACATATACAGAATACGAAAATTAATGTGGAAACGGGTTATATATCAACCTTAAGTGATTAAAAAATATATAAATTGATAACTAAAGTTCTATAAGAAAGATAAATGCCAGTAGGTGTATTAGTATTAAGAAAAAAACTGTAAATAAGCAAAATAACAGTTATTTTTATCGATGAAATTCAGATAATATCGTAATATCATGATGTTTTCTTTATACACGTCCACTAAAAACCAAAGTTTAATATGTCCCAAAACACGCGCAAAATAACAGAACCAGGCATTTATAACTTAACGTATGACAGATATTATGTATCGAGCTTATATGTAACAAATATTTAAATAAACCTTTAATGCTTAAATAATTCAACTAGTTATATTAATAAGATAATTTAATTGTATACTTATTTGGCATGAACTGTTTTCTTTAATTTCAAGTTCGTGGATAATGCGCTTGCTTATTCTACGAAAGTTCACACTTGAGCACATTCTTAATTTGTCTTCATATTTTTATAAATGATTTGAAGTATTTTTTAACGCAATTATAAATTTATTGTTCTGCTTTCTCTGGCTTCTGTGCTAACTGCGTCTTTTAAAATTATTAAAATATTTATATCCTGTTTTTTTTCTAATCTTATGATACAATTTTTTCAATCGAATAAACTAATTATTTGAAATTTTACATTCTCTTAGAAAATATTACCATGAAAATCTTTAATCACATATTTGGTAGGAACGTATGCAAACACAAAGAAAATTTGAATATAGTACTATATATTTATCAAAATTTAAATCTTTTAAATCACAATTAACATTAAGTTTACAATTATCAAACTTAAAAAATAATTACAAACAATTTGCAATACATTGAAACGTACTCCCAAAACGACCCTTTCATCTATAAAACAAATTCTTAAAGCAGCATTTCTCAACCTTTTAATATTTGTGACCCAATCACAACTTTTATCGCCCCTTCCTCCTATCCCCTTTTACAGCACTAAAAAACACAAAAAGGTAACTAAAGTTAAAACAATTTGAAAAAAATTTTCTTGCAGGTCTGTGTAATTAAAGAAGTGAAATTGAGCTACATATATGCAATAGTCAAAATAAATAGTAAGTAGTAAACGTGGTTTATAGTATCGTTTTGAACGTCTTCCGTGGAGTCACAAACTGGATAAGATCTGTTAAATATTTAAAGTATAGGATATGTTTTCACAATTGTTTCAATAAACTGAGCGCGTCGTGAGGAAATGCGCAGAAGTAGACCGTTTTACATCTGATTACGTAATATATGCATAACACTTTTACACTTTTCTAACACACAATCATTTTTTGGTTCTTCTGCAGCGCATAACTGTAAGTGAACAGCGTTCACTATTTGTACTGATTTCTCTAACGACAATAAAGGATTTTCTAACCTTACTATTCCCTCCACTAGTACGAAATAATTGTGAACAGTTTGTAAATCTGTTTTGACTTGACCATCTTCAAATTTTTTTGGCTTTTCTTGATAGCTGGAGCTTCTTTCGGATCAAATTTTAAAACGAATTTTATTTATATTATAAAAATATTTATGATAGTAAGATGTTTCTTTCCAAATATGTAAGAATGGGCTGTGATGGTTCAGGAATTTGCGGATACAGTTTGCGAAATTTTCAAGTATGTTTGGGGGACTTGCAAAGCAATGTCCTTTTACTTGCGATTAATGCTTCCACTTTCAGGTAATATCTACGAATAGCTTCGAACACAAGATGTAAAACAAGGATTTTAGAAGTATCATGTAAGAAGTTTCCAGTTTTCTTTAAGGGACCGACCTACAGTACGTATAGTTATAGCGGCGTCAGTCATAAACATTAAGAGTTGGTTCTTTGAAAGTTCAATTTTTTCCAATGTGTTTGATACTACTTCGGCCGCGCATTGTTGTACTCTTACGGAAACTAGTAGATTAAAGATGGAGGTTGGTATGGTTCCATTCTATGTATCATAACACTAATCACTTAAAGTTAATAAAACTTCTCTCGACATAATTTTCTTATTTTCTATACGAAAACTGTGTTAGTTAGTGTATGTTTGTTCATGAGGGTTTTGTCGTGGATCCAGGTGCGACACTGTGATTAATTTTCTGCTGACGATGACAACTTCGTTGTCAAAATAGGTATACAAAATACGAAAATTATCGTACATCTTAAGTGATTAATTCAGCCACTGTCTCCATTTAAATTTACCTACCATAACACTAAAAAAGTCCGCACATAACAACAGTTTCTTATTCTTCAATTCGTATTTAATTCTATTCTCAAGACGTCCATGAGCAGATGGTACAAAATTTTGTAATATTTTCCCGCCAGGTAATATACGTTTTGCGTATTTATACCAGAATGAGACAAACGATTCGTTGTAATGGGTGTTTTTTTAAGAGCTTGAGAACTTAAAATGATAATACAAGACAGAAATATTGTTGGAATGACATTTTTTTATTATAATCTGATACATAATTCCATGGCATTTATTTTTTAAATATGATTTCCGGCATATGTCCACCGCGGTTACGAGTTACATGGTCCATTCGATCAGTCCAATTTTTGACTACTTTTTCCAATAAATCTTACCGTATGGAGTCAATGGTAGCTTGAATATTGGCTTTTAATGCTTCAAAACTTGCTGGTTTGTCGGCATAAACCAATGATATAACATAGCGCACGCGGGGGGGGGGGGGGGGTCAGTGAAAAGTTGTCATCAAATTGATTTTGCAATAAATCGATTGTTAAGCGCGCTGTATGGCAAGTTGCGCCGTCTTGCTGGAACCAAATGTCGTCGATGTTTAGCTGATTAATTTTTGGAAACAAAAATTCAGTAAGCGTGGCTCGATAACGCTTGCCATTCACAGTAGTGGCAACGCCTTCCTCATTTCGAAAGAAATAAGGACCGATGATGCCGCCAATGTGTAAACCGCACCAAACAATCAATTTTAATGGATGTAATGGTGATTCGTTAAGGGCTTGAGGATTGTCTTCGCTCCAAATACGGCAATTTTGCTTATTGACGTAGCCATTTAACCAGAAATGAGCTTCATCACTAAACACAATTCTTTGATAAAAATGCTCATCTTCAGCCAGTTTCAAATGAGCCTAGTCAACAAAAATGCTACGCAAGCAATGGTCGTTTGGCTTCAATTCTTGCACGAGCTGTATTTTATAGGCATGTAAGCCAAAATCCCTACGTAAAATTTTTCACGTAGTCGAAGGACAAAGGCCAACAAGTTGAAAACGACGACGAATCGACATTTCGGAGTCTTCTTCAATACTTCGCGCTACAGCGGCAATATTCTCTTCGCTACGCACATTTCTTTGTATTGTTGATGGTTTTGAATAGAGAAGAGTAAAATTAGTGTGAAAGCGATCAATAACTGTACGAATTTCTTGCTCACTATGCCGATTATATTGACCGTAAAATGGACGAAGTGCTTGATGAACTTCGCGAACAGATTTATTTTTTTCAAAGTAAATTTCCAAAATTTGGAAGCGTTGTTCTGGCGTTAAACGATTCATGATGCCTTGCCAAACCTTACTGAACAGAAATTTCAACACAGTTTGATATTATCAGCTGTTGAACCATAGTTATCGATATCGATAGTTCTCATGCAGTTTAAAAAGCATCCTACATAATAAAGTAAACGATAGATTTCACAAAATAAATTGCACATTCGATAGTACCCCAGTGTTTTTATAATCGTGCTCCGCACTATTTACGTGTAGTTTACAGTCACACAGCCACAATAAATTAAATCCCGTAAATCTTTAATAAAGTTATTCACTGTGTCTAACAATGGTCGTTTTCTCGAAGTACGTAATTGTGACTTACAATAGCGCAATATTCGAATATTCAGTAATATCATAATAATTGGTCAATCTTCCGTAATTACCATAGCGTTCTAATAAATTTATAGGACGACGAGTAATTAGATATAAATATAGCTTAAGATGGGCATAGAAGTAAGAGGGTGGAACTAAACTCAGTTGCAATTAATAATAATGCATTCGGGGGCGGTTCGTAACTCGTCCGATTTCAAAAACTACCTGCAAAACTATAACGTAATTCGTCCGATCGGATGGCTGAATTCGTCCGATTTGTCATTACCTGAATTATCCTCTTATCATAATAAAATAATTTAATACCTTGTTGATATACTACTAAACCAGAAACCGCCCGAAAATAAATACAATACGAATGCAGTGGTTAAAACGAAATTTCATCAAACAATAATATATGTATGCAATTGATTGAGGTATGTTTAGTTCGTTTATTCGGAAAGAGGACAGGATAAAAAATAAAAAAAAATGTTTTATAGAATAGAATATAATAATAGCGTAATATATACAATACATATAATAATATAATTACATTGAACAAATATTTACAATGAAAGTTAGCGAACTTTATAATTTTACATACAAATTCATATCTGGAAAGAACATTTGAATTTTTATCTTTAATAAGATCTTCAACAATTTTTAAAGTGCGTATCATATGGGTTCTTATTATTTTATTTGAATTTACACTTTGAATTTTAAGGTAAGTATCTACTTGAAACTCTACTAATTTATCAATAAATACAAATATATTGGGATGATTATTATAAAAACTACCACTAAAACGCGAATGGAAAGATTCACAGCAGTTTGTTGTATTTTCAATCGAAGCGGACTCTTCAGACCATATATTTGGCGGGAATTTAGAAGTATCTTCTATGTAATTTTCAACCAGATAATCGCAAAATTTCTGCATGGCTCCATTAGTTGGTAAAATGCTCATAAAGTCGAAAACAAAACATTCTTCTACTTCTTCAGGATTAAGAAATGGAAGGCCAAATATATGCGATAGCCATTTCCCAGATTCGGACGCTTCGTCCTTGTACACACTTGTCAATCCCAGTGCCTGAATCTTTCGGTACCAAGCTTGTGCTAGATTGAACCTACAGCCTTTAATAGCAATTTGTGGCCAAGTTACTTTTAAAGCATTATGAACGGCGATTTCAAAATCCACTAATGCAATCTTCGGTTGAAAAGGAACGAGCGAGATTTCATATATTTGGTCACACAGTATCCGAAAAAGTTTTTCATATGTACCTTGTTTTTTGTCTTGTAGCAAACAATAGACGAGGGGGATATAGTGACCATTCTGTAGGCCATGTATAGTATAAAATTGATGAAAATGCTTACAGCAATAGTCGAATGTCCCATCCATATAAATCTTTTCAATTCCAGCCAGAAATTTCAAACTTGTAACACATGTAAACATCACTAGTCCTGAGTTTACATCATTGAATGAAAGAAAATTCTCTCCGCGATGTGTTTTGAGATCAGCTGTTTGCAAATATATATGAACTTCGTTTGCGTTTCGAGGTAACATAGGGAACGTTTTTCTTCTTGCGTAATATATATTTTTCCGAATTTGCGCCACGTCCTGCAGATCGATATCAATATTCGGATTACACATAATCTGGTTTCTTATAATCTTTGAAGGTCTCATCGAAGTATCTTCTGTTGCTTTTCTTTTACAGACACTACTTAAACGTTGCCTATTAAGGCTCTTGTGATTTTCTTCATGATTGTGATTGATATTTACAATATTATCTATAACATCTTCTTCACTCGAAGTAAAAAATTTGGCACTACAACCAGAAACAGAACAAACCCATTTTTTCTGTCCACTCTTTAAAGTTGATTTATGCTTATACTTGAAACCATCAAGTATTAACATCACTTTTCCACGTTCACTTAACACGGTTTCTACAGACATTTTTTAAATAATTGGCGATATTGTCACCACGAATCAAGCGTAAGAACTAATTACAATAATCAACACATTTACCTTATATAGTGTCTTCGAGTGGAGTGCCATTTAAACACAATTATTTATTAATTATTTCTATTTCCAAAATTATTTACAATTATATCTATTTGTCAAATTATATATTAATTACGCCTATTTCTACAATTTAAGAAATTTTGGATTAAAAGATTATCTGTATTAGCCGACCCTTACCCGGCTTATCATCTGATCGGACCGGTTACGCCATCACCTTTTCTGACCCTTGGGTCCATCTACTTAATTCGGACGAATTGCGATGCGCCCGCATTCGGCGTGCTGCTATTTAATGCCACCGGTCAATTAGCTTGCATTATCTATTTAACAATTAGTACAAGCTGTTGTTCACTGAATCGTCACTAATAATTTATTACTAATTTGACACTTTTAGTTTTCCCGTGGACATTCCGCGATTCTTGAATTGATATGGCTTCTTTGTTTTAGACAATTCATTGATAAGACAAATACAATTGCATGTGTAAGTAATAAAAGATTAACAAAAGGAATTAAAGAAGATATTTATAGTAAACCTTTTCTAATACATTCCATACACACATTTTCAACGGTATTAGTAAATACATGAAACGGAAATAATCTTTTATTGCTTTTGCCCTATCGCAGAGTGCATCATCGTCCATATAAGATCCCGCTGCCATATGTAGTCCACTTATACATATGTACATATATGGTGGCAAAACTTTATAAAGTACTGTTTTATATTGTTTTTAGTTCATGGAATCAGAGATTACGGATGTTTAACAATTTTCAAAATACAATGTCTATCGTATTACTCTAAAGCTTGTTTATATTTTACGCAATTTTTTTAAATATGTAATGTGAATGTAAATGTAAGGGACATACTACAAGTTTCACAGATGTC
Organism: Dermolepida albohirtum; assembly: GCA_031893035.1. Lineage (NCBI taxonomy): Eukaryota > Metazoa > Arthropoda > Insecta > Coleoptera > Scarabaeidae > Dermolepida > Dermolepida albohirtum. The sequence goes on from JAVIWB010003131.1 coordinate 185,893, forward strand.
AGGTATCGCTCATGTACTTACTTTCAGATTTTTAAATATTATGATACTACGTTAATGCTAAGCTTCATTATTTTCTTAAAAAAAAAGTAAATTGATGTGGTTTTAATTCCATTCTCGCGTTTGTCCATGCGAATAGGGTGCTTCATTTAAAGTACGACCGTAGATTCTTTCAGTGGCTATCAAAAATACTTCATAGAACCTGATACATTGCTTCAACAACACATATTCTAAATCGGCTGATACCAAAAAATAACATGAATGTAATAATGCAATGTATATTGAATGAAATAAAATAAATAAAATAAAATGTATGGTATTCCAAATGGTTAAAAATCTATAATTAATAAATTAATAATATATTAATTAATAATATATTTATGGATTGGATCTGGAGCAGTTGGAAACTGACCCTAATTTTCATCGAAAAAACATCTTCAGCGATGAGGTCCATTTCTGGATGAATAAGTCAGCGTTAACAAACAAAATTGTCAAATTTGGGACGATACCAATCCACATGAGGCGTCCAATGCATCCCGAAAAAGTCACTGTTTGGTGTGGATTTTGGGCTGGCGGCGTCATCAGTCCATATTTCTTTGAGAACGACGTTGACCAGGCCATCACCGTCAACGGCGAGCGCTTTAGGTCGATAATTACCAACTTCTTTTCGCCTGAATTGGATGATATGAACACCAACGACATGTGGTTTCAACAGGACGGCGCTACGTGCCACACAGCTCATGTCACATTGAACATTCTGCAGGAGCGATTCGAGGGCATGGTCGTCTCACGTGGAGGTAATGTGAACTGGTCACAGATATCGTGCATTTGACCTCGTTAGACATTTTCTTGTGGGGTTTTCTTAAGTAGCAGGTCTATGCGAATAAGCTACAAACCACGGCGGCCCTCAAAGTCAACATAATCCATGTCATTGGTCAAATTCAGTATGATTTATGCGCGAGAGTCATGGAAGATTATACATTTGGGATGCGCGCCACCCAGCGAAGCCGCAGTAGACATTTGCACGATGTTATATTCCATACATAATGGCATCGATAGGCCTTTTAAATGAATAAACAATTTCAATGATATCTCACACACACTTTGTTTTATTTAAATTTAAAGATGGGAAGCGCTTAATGAAAGACCGTTGGGTCTTCTAATAGGGATTTCCGAAATTTGACAGTTGCTAGCGGTCATATTGTTGAAGCTATATCTATTGAACTGGCTATCATTTATTCAGTCTGTTTTGCCAAATCACCATGAACGGATATAGCGTTCAACAACACGTGCAAATGATAAAATTGTTTTATTAAAATGGATGTACTGTTCGGGCAACGTTCCGCACGCTTCGCCTATTTTACGGTGGCCATACTCGTCCTACCGAGAGGACTATTCGCAGTGCGGTGGATAAATTTGAGTCCACTGGTTCAGTAAACAATGAGCTAACACCCGTACGACGACACGCAAGATCTGCCGAAAACATCGCTGCTGTTCGTGAGAGGAGAATCTGAGGCAGTCGATTTCGCGTCGCTCACAAGAGAAACTATAGACTCTCTGTAAACAGAGGGTCTGTAGTTTGGAAGTTTGTAACCTGTCGATTACGTAAAAATTGAAGCTAGTTACGGATAGTAGCAGCAAATAAAGTAGTGGTATAAAAACATAGTAAGTGTTTTATTTGATTTTGTATACTGAAAATAAATTACTTACATGTATCTAAAATCTTCTGTTTAGTTTCGCACGAAAACATTTTTAATTAAATTAAACTTGCATGGTGCTATACAGATTATGTATTCCGAAAAAACGCGTATTTACCTTCATAATTTTAACCAATTAAAATTTAACTGTTATTTACCTTCATAATTTCGAAATCTACAATTTATGAAAAGTTTTATTTACTTAATCAACTACAAGAAGCTATATAAACACAACTTTTCGACGTACACAGTAATTTTGTTACATATATTTATAATGCCTAGAATAAAGACGAATAATAAATTTAAAAATTTAAAGCTTGGGATAGGAATAAAATGATGCACATTACAAAAGGTGTTAGAACCCAAGGAGTGAATGTAAAAACATATGAAATCTATATTAGAAAAAATTTTTTCGAAGTGAAAATTTAAAAGCTGAGGAGTCATACAAATTAAACTTGGAAGAAAATTTGTTTTAGGAACTGAAGTTAAGAAAGAACTTGTTAAGTAACTTTTAGTTACGAAAACTAAGTTTTATGGACTAATTAGAAATTATGTTTGAAGAATGGCCTACAATTTAACAAATAGAATTAGGCATTACTTTAAATGTGGTGTGGCCGAATGTAGCTAGTTGCACATTTTTACGTCGCCATAAAAATGTATTTTCAACGGAGAATAATTCTTTATGCTTGCGGAAGTGGAATACGAATAGCATAACTTTCCATCTCGAAAACGTCGATAAAACGAGCCTTTCTATTGTTCAAAGCAAAGTTGCAGAAGTAGTTGACCGAAAATTAAAAAAAACAAATAAAATCGCTAATGTTAGCTGAGCATGAATCTTGAATAATGCTTATTGTAGACATGAACGTTGAAGGACAATATTACATTTACACATTAAGTACCTGACGGTGATCGTTGATGCATCGAATCACATCGAATGCGCAAGGGGGAAAGTAGTGGACGTCTCTGAAGTTATACTGGTTAATGGAAAAAGCTTGGGTTATGGAGAATAGGATGGAAATGTAGGTGTTCGAAGGAAGTATAAACCTATTTTGTTATATAGTTTCAAGGTATGAGGAGAAAAAACGCGCAGTCGCAGGAACAAAGTCAACCTAAACACAGAACAGTGCCTCTTTCTAGTGACAATGAAAGTGGCCTTTCGGACGGCACTAACGAATGCTCTGACATTGAAAGGCAGAAATGCAATCGAAAGCCCGCAGAGGGGTTTCGAAGAGTAAAAGATGAGCAATGCGGCAACCGGGTGAAGTTGGGCGAGACCGAAGAAGAAAGTTTAACTGATTGATCAAAAAAGGCAAAAAAATGTCTTGACATATCATTGTTCGTACTCATTATACATGTTGTGATAAATAAGTTGTTATCATCAGCAGATTATTAATCACAGTGTCGCACTTGGAATCACGGTAAAACTTACGCAGAAAAAATTCCTCACACTCATCCCACCAAAACCAAAACACACACTGACGTTCACAAAACATCTGTATGTCAATATTTCTTAATCTTAAAACTAACACTAGTACCCATGTACGTATCCACAATAACGAATTAATTTTCGCATATGAAATGATTTTCCATTTATATACCGTTTCAAGAAATCAATATCTGTAGTTAATAACTTAACTTTACTATATAACTTGTGAAACTTTTTAAACTTCTTTGACGGGGAAGTTATCGTGAAGATAAATATACAATAGTTGGAGATTGTGGTTAATTATATTAATTGAAATAAGCGAAGAAACCGACGACTTCCCCGCCAAAATAGCTTAACCAGTTTCACAAGCTATATAGTAAGGCCAAGTTATTAAATGCATATATTAATTTCCCGACACAGTGTTAAAATAGAAAATCATTTTTTAAGACTAAGAAATTTCAAGTTATAAATGTCTTGTGAACGTCAGCGTTGTCAGTTTTGAGATGAGTGCGCAGAATTTTCTCTGTGTGAGCATTACCGCGAATCCAAGCGCGACACGATGACAAATAATCTACTGATGATGATAATTTAGTTCTCGAAATACTATACGGAGTACGAATATTGATGTGGCAAGGAATAAAAGTCCGAAACCTGCCGAATTTGAAGATTATGTTGATGAAGAATTTGTTCCTGCTGATGGGGATCAAGACGTGGAAAACATTCGTCAGGTTACAGATAATGATGATGCTGTATGAATCTTCATCGATCACTTCCTGGAATATACGACGTATTGCAATTAAATAGCGAGACTGCGAGACTTCCATCGCGCCGTCGTATCGTGCGAGGATGTAACTAGAATGTTAATGACCTTGATGCTTCTCAAACAATAGCCCTTAGTTTCGTCTCACTGTTTGCTTTAGTTAACTTTCGAGCATTAATTGTAAAAAAAAAATCGAGCAGCGAATTAACGTGAAATTCCCTGTCGAATTAACAAAATCGTCAACAGAATGTTTACAGATGTTAAAGGAGGTGTTTGGTGATAATGTTATGTCACGCGTGCGAGTTTTCGATTGACACAACGGTTTTCTGAAGGTCGGGAAGAGGTCGAAGAAGATGAATGTTCTGGTCGATCTGTGACTACTAAAACTGAAGGGAACGTTCCGAAAATTAATGAAATTATGCGTAAAAACCGACGTCTGAGCATTCGGATGATTACCGATATGGTAAACATTAACAAAGGATCAGTAAGACTCATTCTGCATGATGAATTAAACATTACAAGAGAAATGGTGCCCTACCTGTGAAGCAGTTTTTAGCGGACAAGCTTATTGCTGTTCTTTATCATCCTCCGTATTCGTCAGGTCTCGCACCACGTGACTTCTATTCACAAAATTAAAAATGGCATTTAAAAGGAACACATTTTCAGTCTTTTGAACATGTAACAGCAAAAGCGGTAAAGTTGTTGAAGAAGCTCAACAATGGAAGCCATGTATATAACGGCAGTATATAGATAGGGGGAGAGAATGTTGAAGGTGATAAAAGTTAAATATAAGTTTATTTTCAATAACTAACATTTCTCACATCAGTCTCGTTATTTAATTATCACACATCGTAGATGGGCAAAATATACACCATTCCAGCACGTATTGTCATTGTATACTATCAACTGTATAACATATTTTAAAATATTTTTTTAGAATTGCTAAACTTAATATTAAACATATACTCAAGATATAGTAAAAACTATGTAATAAATTTGAAAATTTAAAAGTATTTAGGAATCTAAATAGTTCTAAAATTAATTCAAATAGAAAATTAGAACTTGAATAAAGAATGTAATTAAGACCTCTTTAAACATGTTATTTACCTTAATGGAACGAAAGGTCTGATGTGGGAATCCAATACGCAAAGTCTCAAATACACTTATTTCGAGTGTATTCTATAGTACTTAAATATGCAAGTATGTAAAGATACTTCAAGAATTTTAAATTAAACATATTATGTTTACCATAAAGTTACCTTGGTCGTATAATTTGAAAATAAAATGTAAACATTCAAGACGTTTTGATTATTACGATGATGATAAGTAAAATAAAACGCAAGTCAGATTGTTTTGTCAACTTGAAGATCACTTTTAAAATCACTATGTATGAATTGTTTATTTTGTGCAAAAGTATAAATATTAATGAATCCGTTGCAGTGCAAAGGCAGTTGTAAAATTGGGAAAGGCCCACTTATATTGTTTACATAAATTGATAGTTTCGAAACACTTATAATTTCCTTTTAAAGTACTTTTACTGACATGCATAGAAAATGTGTTGTAATGATCAATAAGGATATAAACACAAATTAATGTTTCACCGTTTAGTATAATGTAAATATACAGACGTATGTATGTATTAGTAAATTGGCTATGCTGGTATGGATAAGAGCAATCAAGGAAGTTGGGAAGATCAAGTTAGAAAAGACATCGTAACAATGAGGATAAAACGTTGTTCAGGAGAGACGAAAGTAGGAAGCAATAGCTGAGAAAACAAAGAAATACAAGGTATACAAATTAAGTAATAGCTAGTAACATGAAGTGACTTACTACAGAAATGTAACCGATAAGCTCAGAGTCGCTAATATTCCACATGACTGCACTTCCAGTTAAACTGAAAGTCGCTACCAACTCGTCTACTTTAAATGAAAGGATGTACTTTTCATTGCATTCGAATTCTGCAAAATATTCTAAGAAGACTTTTACCTATAATTAAATTTAACCATTTTAGAAATATTTGAATTTTGTTAAAAAAGCTTTGTTTTACATTGTTACGAGGGTAGCCGTTTATATTTCGGGAATAGCAAACAAAAAAAAATAGCTTTATTGCTTTTCAAAATATTCTTCTTCAAAATCAATGCACTTTTGCATTCGTTTAAACCAATTCGAAAAGAATTGCTGCCACTGTGAAGGCGGTATCTCCAAAATATGAGTTTTGAAAGCCTCAGCAGCCTCTTCCGGCGTAGAAAACCGTTGACATGAAGCTTATTCTTCACGTGTGGGAACAAAAAAAATCACAGGGTGCTAGATCAGGGCTGTACGGCGTATGACTCATTAATTCAATGTTTTGCCTGGTCAAATATTTTTCAAAAACTTTTGACAAACAAATAGTTGTGTACCATTCGGAATTGACCATTCTACAAGTCTCTGAAGGCACGGCACCGTAACCGGTTTTTCCGAAAAAACAGGCGACCATTTGTTTTGATGTGCTTCGAGCCAACTTTTGTTGGTTTTGACTTATCTTGGAATACCCATACTATGGGGTTCATACGTATAGGTCCTAGATTCATCACCTGTGATGACTTTATAAATGTTTTTGGAAGCATCGCTATTGTATTTTTTTTGCATTTTTTGGCACAAATCGACAGTCCTTTTTTGAGCGGTTGTCAAATTATGTGACACAACATTTATGGAACGACCTTCACGAAATTCATTGTCCAAAGAACGCCGTTCAAGTTTGAATTCACTATACCAACGATATACTGTAGTTTTCGATGGTACTTCACCATATAAAGAATTCAGCTCGTTGATGCATTCTTGTTGGGATAATCCACGCCGAAAGTTATGAAAAATAATTGCACGAAAATGTTCGCGAGTTAATTCCAGTTTTTCGCTGACATAAAATTTTTCAAGTCAAGGTAAATATGTTGTCAAGAATGACAAACTTCACGATGCAATCATCAGATCGGAGGCAATAGTGTTGCCAGTTCCCGAAATATAAATGACTACCCTCGTATTATTGTAATTTGCTTTAGCTGACTCCTCAACTTTTACTACGAGGCTTTAATTTTTGACAAATCTTGTACAGTTCATAAAGTGGTTTCGAGTATGTGCAAGTTTAAACCATCGGAACTTTTTCAAGTTCAAAAATCGATACTTTTTTCATATCTGAATACAGAACTTACTTCTACATCTATACGTACTTAGCACTTTCTATACCTATTTTCAATCTCTTTCATGTTATAAAGAGTTTATTGTTGATTCGTTGTTGTAATGACTGTTGATAATTGTGGAATTAACAGGTAATGTCGAAATAATTTAATTATATAATATCCTACTATAAAATTATAAATAAATAAATTAGATAATAGAACACGAACGTTTAGAACTTATTTTATATAACAGAGAATTTTGTAAAGTGTGGTAAATAAGAGAAACCCTCATCTACCACTATTGAATAAGCAACAAATTTTAGCTAATAAATTCAAACATACGATGCAGTATGAAACTTATTGCATTATTAACAAATTTGCTTTCCAAAATTGTAAATAATTTAGAAAGTTTAGTAAATAAAAAAACAACTAATTCACAAATGTTCGATGCAACACATTCAAGTTCCCCTCTTGTGAATGCGTTTTCAATATCGACATATTGAAAACGCAATTTAGTTGTCGAAACGTTGTCCTCACTGTTTGCTCCGGTCGTTCTCTTATTTGAATTAGAGTAGCGTACACTTGACCTTCAATGTAGTCCCATACGAAAAAATTAACAAGAGTTAAATCAGGGAACTGGATAGGCCATCGCTATTGTCCCCTATTCGGAATTCAACAATAGTGAAACATGTTGGTAAGCTTTCTATCACCAACGTGAGTGGAATGTATGGTAACTCCATCAATTTGGTACCAACATTTTTATAAGTAATTTAATGGCAAATCTTTTAGAAAATTTGCAATAATTCCTCTGAAAATCGACAAACAACGATTATTAGTTAAATTTTTTTCGAACATATAAAGTAAAACACTATTGTGCATTATTAAGCAAAACACATAAATATTACCCGTATTTTAATAATGCGCATTGACGTTGTTTCGTCAAACAGTTTGTTCTAAAATGTTCGGTCAAAAAGAGATTAAAAATCAAACATAATGTGATGATATAAACTCTTAGTTGATCTCAGAATATGTAATTTTCGGTTTAACGGTAACCAATAATAATAAATTATAATATTAATAATAATATTAAGTAACTTGAAGCTATAATTGCTTAATGTTTCTTTACATTTTAAGTGAAGGATTAAAGTAGATATTATTGGATCGATTTACATGTCTAATCTAATTTGTCAACATACCGAAACATGCACCATTAGAAACGAGCAAAATTATTTTTTTCATTTCTAGATTCATTGAAATTCTTCAATTTTCGAAAGTACATACTTTTTTAAACTATTACATTTACCTAAAATATTCTTTCATTGAACAGCCTGTATACTATATTTCACCTGACTTCATTACCATTAACCTTGACCTTGTTGACATTGTTTATATTTCGTTTCAAAATTTTTATACTTTACGAGCTTTATTTTAAGTTTTAGTTAATTAATAGAGTTTATTTGAAATTTAAGTTAATTAAACTAATTTTTTTTCCCTTTTACATATTAGTTTAATGTACAGTAGGTACCACAAAAGGTGTGTACTCTAAAATATATCTGTCGAGGTTTGAGCGTGTGTATAATTCATAATATATCCTCATATGTAATAGTACAAAAGTTACATTCTTAAAAGATAGTTGTTAAGATTTATATCGATAAGACATAGCAATGCACACAAAATATGAGTCATTTTTTTCTTTTAGTTCATTTATTAAACAGCTAATCGCAGAAGCAAGGACGGAGGCGCAACTACATCTCCATTATTAGACGAACAAAATGAAAGCTCCACTGCTCACTACAAAACCGGCCAACTAATAGTTATGCGGCACAAGCCGAGGCAAATGCACAAATACCAGGACAGGGCCCAGTCACGCGCAGTAAGACAAACAGCATTCTATAGAGAGCATCGTCTGAATATGGTAAATGAGATTTTTAGCAAAATATCGCACCGTAAAAGCACAGTTTGTATGATAATATGTAATATGTAGTGAAGCGTCAACCTGAAACAGTTTCAGGTTAATGCTCACTGCGACACAACTCCTGAAGAAGATGATTGAGATGTCATCGAAATGTCGAGACGCCAATTCTTTCGAGATCTTCTGTACAATATAGAGCAGAGCCTGAGAATCGAATATAACTCATACTTACAACCGCGAGAACCTTCGTTCAAACATAAGTATATGTATATAAGTATGTTGTAATAGTCACAATATGACATTAAGATTAAGTTATAATAGAATTAATTGATTTAATAAAATTGAATACTTACATAACATTGCATATATGTGATTGATAGTTGACTATTAGATAGAAGTTCTATTAACTTTTATAATTCTACAATAACATTTAATAGCAATAACCGAATTTTCAATTGTAGCATTATGATTTACTACCGAAGTTAAGTATGGACCTGTTCTTATTTATCAAAATTTTAGTAGGACGTATAATCTAGTAAATGTCATTTATTGATATGCCAATTGTAACGAGGTTATACTAATTTTAAAACTTACCTTTATATCATCATTTACATTTAAAATTGTATAAAATGAAAATATGATAAGGAAATAATACACTCTAGTTAATTTAATAATAGATAGTAAAAGGTGTTTCAAATTTCTCGATTTTTTTTAAGAATAAATAAAACATAGATGGCGCATTGAATTTGTCTAGGTATGTGGGTATTTAAAAAGTGTGATGTATGACATTTATAAAAATGGCTTCGTACACGGTACAACAACGCGTTCAAATTGTTGAATTATTTTATGAAAATCAGCGTTCTGTGAAAAGAGATTTTAGAAAATTACGTGAATTTTATGGTTTACGTAATCGTCCATCTGAAAGCACTATTGGTCGAATTATTAAAAAATTTCAAGAGACCGGTTCCGCGGAAGGTCAAAGAAGTGAAAAATATATGTAGTCGTAGTGGTCGTTCACAAGAAAATATTGGTTTAGTTCATGAAAGTGTTGCTGAAGATTCCGAAATGTCCATTAGACGACGTTCACAACAACTTGGACTTAGTGGATTAACAACATGGCGTATTTTACACAAGGATTTAGCTCTGAAGGCATATAAGGGTCAAATAACACAGAAACTGAAGCCATTAGATCATTTAAAACGTCGTTCATTTGTCAATTTTATCAATGAACAACCAGCTGATTTTTCTCAAAAAATAATGTTTTCCGACGAGGCACATTTTTAACTTGGTGGCTGGAGTGAGGGAATCCACGAATTATTCATGAGAAACCTATGCATTTTAAACGAGTTACTGTTTGGTGTGCGTGCTGCAATATGCTCTTACACTTGAAGAAAACGACCTTTTTTTGAAGCTACTGATAACCGGTGTTTAAAAAAGTGCATTATTTACGACCTTGTTTCAAAACGTCATCGAAAGCAGGCCTTCTTCAAAGGAATGTTATACTGATATGATTTTAACTGTATCGTGTTTTTTCTACTAAGGGAAGAACTAACTGAGTAGACTTTACCCAACTTTACATAAGTTTGACGCGCATTCTTCCATTTGCGGAAGAAAGATGCTAGCACGCTCATTTTTAATCATAGTCTCCTATTCAATAGCATAATGTCATCAGTCAGAAAATTGCAGATACGTTGATCATCTTCATAGGAATATCGTTATCGTAAATTGAACAAGAGCAATTCAAGTATTAATAATTAAATTCACCACTTTATTCTTATATTTTTCGTATTTTGCCAAACTGTTTTTTCCATCCACGGTATTTTTGTTGTATTTCGAAAATCTATGAAATTAACGAAAAAGATATTGAGTCCTCTTAACAGGGAACAATCTTTCTCTACCAAATTGAGTGTAATTGCAGTATTTTGGGTAGCTGTTACTTTTGAATGTGCCGTGCCTTTCAAAGATTCACGGCCCAAACAAAATTCTTTATACTAACTTCTTCAGTTCATGAAACGTTCACGCCGCCAATGCTGGTTACTCGATTTTTAGTTTTTCTTTTCATACAACGAACATCAGAATTATTTCGTTATTTCTTTAATTTCTGTTAAGAGATGAAATGATAATATAACGACTCTTTTTAAATAAATCACCGCTTACTAGTTAAATTCAAGGTTAAGAAAACAACCTTGTATTTCAACTACGAGCAAATTTAGTAACTTGATTTTTATAACGGCACCTATAATTATTCATGTTATTGTCTCTGCAAGCATGTATAGAATTGATTAAACAATGACAAACATCAAAAGGAATTAAAAGCAGAAAAGAGAACGAAAAAATCAACTAACAAGTTAAAGATGTGTCTGGCCCCATATCATTAGCCAATATTGTATTATTAACCCGTGTGTAGATAAAATCTCTAATCAAGTTTAAGAACTTCAGTTGTAATTCTTAGTTCTTTCAATTGGAGTATAATAAAACTCCGGGTGTCAAATGAGGTTATTGTGAAACATATTACATTTCAAGTAGGTCGATACTAATCGGAAGCGTGTATTTATGAGTCATTTGAATATCATTCCACAATTACCAACTATTGTCATCCTCAAAAGTCAACAGTTCATTATAAAGTAATAAATCATGTAGGATATTGTGCTACAAATTTAACCAACTATTTAAAAAGTCTACTGATGTTTATTTTTAAAGGTTTTGAACTATTTTAATTGTAAAGTGAACGTATTTTTGTGCATAAGATATGAGAGCAGTGTAAAATGTTTTCGACTGCATACATCAGGTATGGGCAACCTTTGACATGTTGTGGGCCAAACTTTAATGTGCAAATACGTTCGCGGGTCGCGTTTAAAGGTAGCGCATTTTAAAGTAGTGTTCATAAGTTTTAGCGATAGATATCAGACATGAAATACTACGACAATGTCTTGCGGGCCGGATCAAATCTTACAGCGGGCCGGAAGCGGCCCGCGGGCCTGTTGTTGCCCACAAATGGCATACATAAGCGGAGATCAAAGTGTTAACCAGAATTTATTTTTTGAAAGCAATTATTTACGTCAATGGCTAATTAGCAAGGTCGTTTACAATACCAATGGTTTGAAGGAAACAACAAAGTTAATCCCACTGATTACTCTTTTTGTATTATTGAAATATAATACAACCTTGTTAATTCGAACTAATTGGAGAAAGATAATATCCAAACTAATACAATAGAAAAATGTAACAATTTTTTTTACATAAAATGTTACTAACGAGTATTTTAGGAGTACACATATGGATTAAAAAACTTTAAAAACATTAAATAGAAACTAAGTTTTTGTTTGAAAGTATGAATCAATATACGGGTGTGACAATTAAATAACGAGACTGGTGCGATGTTATTTAATGATTTTGTTATTTATTGCAAATAAAGTTATATTTAACTTGTATCTCTTTCAACACGCTCTCCTCCTCTATCTATACACCGCTGTATACGCGTCTTCCATTGTTCAAAACAATGCTGTAGTTCAGCAGTTATCAATCTTTTCAACAACTCTGCCGCTTTTGCTTTTACATCTTCAACAGACTGAAAATTTGTTCCCTTTGTTCCACTTTTCACTTATGGGAACAGATAAGTCACACGGTGCAGTATGTGGGGAATACGGAGGATGATCAAGCGCAGCAATGTGCTTCTCCAACATATTTGCACAAACTTTTGCCATGTTTAATTCATCATGCAAAATATGTCTTACTGTTTCTTTATTAACGTTTACCATATCGTCAATCATCCGAACCGAGGTCGGTTTTTCCTTCGACCTCTATCCGACCTTCAAAAAACCATTTGTGCTATTCAAAAACTCGCGCACGTGATAACATTATCACCAAATACCTCTTTTAACAGTTGTAAATATCCTGTTGACGATCTTTTAATTTGAGAAGGAATTTCGGGTTAATTCACTGCTCAGCACTATTAGGTAACAGTGCCTCCTACAATTAAAGCTCGAACGTAAACTAAAGCAGACAGAGAGACGGAACCGCGAGTTGTTGCTTGGGAAGTAACGAGTAACGTTATTTCAGGGATCTTATAAACGTAGCAACCGTTTGATTTCTAATGCGCTATAGAAATAATAGTTGATGATCTGATATGTTATTTTCTATACTCCTCCTGTGGCACCTTTTCGCTTTCTTTTTATTTCTTATTGCTTCTTTAATCCACTGTCAATGATTACTCGTGGCTAGAATACTACAAGCAATTGCGCAATTTCATTGTTACTCTTATCACCATGCGTATTTGCTCATCATCATTGACTTAATGGAATTCAGTGTTCTGAACATTCTGAAGATTTAATAATCTACCTCGTAAACAAGTTAATAGAATAGAATTCTCATTTTCATCATTTGATTTGAATTGCTCATTCACATTAGACTACAGTTTCTTTTTCTTCACTGTCGAATGAGTTCCAATGATACAGCACACCAAGTATCTGTATCTTCATATGTGTTAAAATATCTAAAATAAGCAATGTTTTTCGAAGACAAATTTAGTCAAAGTAAAAGTAAGACAGAATCGAAAGACTAAATGGGTACAAAATTAATAAAAGAAAGTAATTATGAAAAGTTAATAAAGCTATGAATAAGTTTAAACGAAAAACTTACTTCGGGACTAAATCATTGTCTTCTTAATAACGAATTATAGTCGATATTACGTTCTGGATAAAGATTATCAATCTATTAACTTACATATTTCAAAAAATATCGTTACCTTTTCTATAGCCAATTGCAAATAATTATAGTGCGTTGACCATAGGGGCGAAGCATATTCCAGTCTGCTGACAACAAAACCAAAGAACGACGTTATTAGTAAAGAAAAGCTTTCAAAAAACTTACAAATGCATAGTCCAAAACATACTACTGTGAGCAAAAAATAGTAAGACTTTTTAATTTAAATTTCGCGCGAAAACCCATTCATCGAAATATTTTTTTTGTAGGTTGGTATGACTATCAGTGACATCTGTGCCAAATGTCACATCAAAATAATCATTAGTGTTTAGTATACGCTTGTCTTTCTGAAGTACTAAAATGCATTCGGCGATTTTTACAATGAGTGAAATTATTCAACAAAGAAGTTCCATTAAATTTTGTGTACGGAATCAAATTCTGGTGCCGAAACGTTCAGAATGTTGCAAAAGGCCTTCGGTGATAATTGTTTGTCGCGAGCAAGTGTTTTTGATTGGTACAAATTATTCAAAGAGTGTCGAGAACGCGTTGATGACGAACCACGTCCAGGACGGCCATCAATATCAACTGATGATCAACACGTCAATAGAATCAAGGAATTGGTGCTTGAGAATCGATGATTAACAGTCAGAGACCTTAGTGGCATAGTCGGGATATCGGAAGAATCAGCGAAAACCATTTTGAAAGATCATTTGGGCCTAAGAAAAGTGAAAGCACGAGTTGTTTGAAAATCACTCAATTTTTTCGAAAAACAGCGTCGCGTTGACGTCTGTGAAACAACGCTTTCCGACTATGAAGACAAAATGAAAGGCATCATAACTGGAGATGAGACTTGGATCTCCACTTATGCCCCGGAAACAGACGATCAATCGGCCGAATATCGTATCAAAGGTGAGCCGAAGCCCAAAAACCACGTCAAAGCAAGTCAAAAATCAAAGTTATGTTGACAGTGTTCTTCGATTATCGAGGTGTGGTGCACTCCGAAATCGTTTCGACCGGCCAAACTATCAACAAAGAATACTATTTGAGTACTATGCGTCGTTTGCGCAATGCTATTCATAAAAAGAGGCCAGAATTATGGGCCGACAACTTTTGGTTTTTGCACCACGATAATGCACCGTCGCATACTGCATTAATTCTTCGTGAGTTTTTCGCCAAATTTTCAACCAATATCGTACGTCAACCACCGTATTCGTCTGATTTAGTTCCGTGTGACTTCTGGCTATTCAGCAAACTCTAACGACCACTCCGGGGAAACCGTTTTGAGTCAATTGAAGACATTAAACGTGAATCGCTACGCGTATTGAAGGCTATTCCTGAAATTGACTTTAACAACTGTTTCGAGAATTGGAAGAAACGTTGGCACAAGTGTATTGGGGCCAGGGGGATTACTTTGAGGGTGTCGAAATAGATTTGGAAGAATAAATTAAGAATTTAAAAATTATGAACAAAGTCTTACTATATTTTGCCCACAGTAGTATAGCTCTGGATGCAGTAATGCAGATATTGTCAATATGAAGAGTAAAATTAAGACTTGAGTCAAATAAAACGCGCATATATTATTATTATCAACTTTCACGAGACCATAGTGATTAGTGTAATATACTGAGTCGATAGAATGAACTTTCATCTCGTAAGAGACAAAACAGCATTTCTAAATATTTAACTGCAGCTTTTATGAAAAGAATCATCGCGAATTTGTATTGAGACTATATTTTAAGTGAAAGATATAATACGAGGTCCAGATAGAGTGATAAACTTTCAAATCATCCGTATAGACCAGTACGGGGCATGACAAGGATGTCAGCAAGTCATTGATGAAAAGAATAACTGGTCCCAAATGAGATCCTACATCCTCAGATGTAGGAGAATATTTAAATGACATATAGCCATTGTAATAAATATAATTTGCTGCTTGTCAAATATGAGATTAAAACATGAACAAGGAAATAACTAACCAAAAGCTAATAATTTAGTAAGTAAAATTAAATAGTTTATTGTATCAAAACCAATACTAACGTAAATGTAAATGACATCTACTTGGCCACTCGCACAAGCTGTTCACTAATAGATTGTCATATGGTAACAAGATTTGTTCCAATATATCTTCATGCTGCCAGGGTGGAAGCCTTGATTTGATATTAGGGTGTAGCCAAGAATAGCACTTTCGAAAACCTTAGCAAAGTTTAACAAAATTTCTACTGGTCTATAAATATAGACAATCTGCAGTTACATTATGATTATTTTCCGGCACGTATTTTTCTAAACTGGATTTCTCAGGTCTATTAAACTTTATGCACGTCACATGTTCTTTATACCGGGTTCCTATTGACGGTTTTGTCTGCCGATATATTGTTTATTGCAATCTAAACATTTTATTTCGTAAATCCCCAATTCCTGATTTACTCTCTTGTCTCTCCCATTTCCTAAGAGAGATTTAATAGAGTTACTGGATCGAAGTGTAACTTGATAACCGTGCTCTTTAAAAATCCTTAATTTTTCGTCATAAGGTGAAGCGCTAGGCATAGGCTTCTCTTGGCAGTTTTGAGGTGACAGATATAATAATAACAGATATAATTGTGGGGAGGGGTTTTATTTATTTCAAAAAAAAGTACCGTATCACGTAACAATGACCAATTTTCTCCGTTTTTACAAATTCACTGAAAACGTTCACTATTGATGGCTGCCAAACAAATAGTAAACAACGTGGCGTCTTCAAACTTGAAACATATGCTTTATAGATTGTGTACTTTCTAATACAGTGATATTTTTCAAACAACTACCGCCATCTCTCGGTCAGGCCGGATACTTATAGGACCACCCTTGTATAGCGCATAAGTATTTGTGTGTAAATTTTAGTAGAATAACGCTTTTGTTGTTAAGATTCGTTTCGCAGAAATATCAACGGCTTTTAGTTTTTATACTGACTGTATTTTGTAAGTTCGTGTGTTTGACCATGTTCCAAGCAGAGTTCTATACTAACTAACGAACTCACTGTATATCTGTGACTAAATACGCTAAAGTAATAGCTGTATCTTATACTCTTTTATCAATTTCAAATAGATTTTTACTTTTCTTATAGTCCCATTTCCGGAGAGACTGCTTTTTTGTTTCATAACTAATAATGACTTTCATAAAAGACCTTTCCGTTACATTAATATTATTACAGATTCCATCTAATATTTAGTGCAATCTAATTACATCGCGGAAGATGAATACTTTGTAAAGTATCTATTACTTACGCACAAAACAAAAACTCATTATTAAGAGTATAGAATTCTAACGGTAATTTCAGAAAATTACAAAAAGGAGCGGTAATACCTTAAAAACTTTCTATGTTATAATTTATGTTCCACTAACAGTATACAAAATTTATATTCAGAGTGTGTCCAAGTCATGGATGAGCTATTGTTACGTCTTTTCTAGGTGAATTACGGTCACATTGATACGAAATAATAGCGATTTTGAAACTATTTTAATATCTGTTAATTAATAAAATAGAAAATATTTTTCTTATATTATTTCTTTGTTCATAGCTGTATTCATAAATAATGTATTTGTAGAGATATTAAGAATAGAATTACTTTCGCAAGTTAAATTCAGTTTAAGTTAAATTTAATTGAATCAGGTAAGGTAATTTTGATGGAGCCCGTGATTGATTAAATTAATCCCTTAAAGTTGATATACATATGTCTCCTTTGCACATTAATTTTCGTATTCTGTATACATGTTTCGACAACTAAGTTGTCATTATCAGTAGATAATTAAACAGTGTCACATCATACTAAGTGCGCGTTTTGGCTTTCGACGGTACAGATCGTGTACGGAATTTATTTCGTGCGGGTTTTTGCCGTAGCTTTCCAGATACGATGGAAGTTTAATTACTTGCTGATGATGCTAACTTAGTTGCGGAAATATGTAAGCAGAATACGAAAATTAATGTGGAAACTATTGATATAACAACCTTAAGTGATTAAGTTAATTGAATCAAATTGCTCGGATTTTCTAAAGCAAAGAAAATACCGATTTTAAATAAGGTAGTACTAAATGAGGTGACGACTCCAGAAATGGTGAAGAAAATCCACAAAGCGGTACTGGATGAGCCTCGACTGAAAGAGTGCGAGCTATCAGACGTAGTAGGCATTTTAAAAAGTGCGGTACATCGTATATTATCTGAAAATTTGGACATGAGAAAGCTGTGTGTAAGATGGGTGCCCCATTTGTTCACACTAGCTATCTTTAGCGAACTTTCACAGCAACAAAGCAGAATTTTTACGCCGTTTTATAACCATGGATGAAACATAGGTCCATCACTTCACACCCGAGACAAAAGAACAATCAAAACAATGCACTCAAAAGAGAGAACCAGCTCCAAAGAAGGCGAAGACCGTTTCATCTGCAGGCAAGGTC
Source organism: Dermolepida albohirtum (assembly GCA_031893035.1). Taxonomy (NCBI): domain Eukaryota; kingdom Metazoa; phylum Arthropoda; class Insecta; order Coleoptera; family Scarabaeidae; genus Dermolepida; species Dermolepida albohirtum. The sequence continues at coordinate 203,966 of JAVIWB010003131.1, forward strand.
ATGGCATCGGTTTTTTGGGATGCGCGTGGAATGATTTTCATTGACTATCTTGAAAAAGAAAAAACTGTCAACGGCGAGTAATATGCGAACTTATTGCAACGTTTGAGCGAAGAAATCAAGCAAAAACGGCCGCATTTGGCTAAGAAGAAAGTGTTGTTTCATCTAGACAATGCACCAGCTCACAAATCCGTTATTGCAATGGCCAAAATTAATGAATTAAAGTTTGAATTGCTACCTCATGCACCCTATTCGCCAGATTCAGCCCCCTTGGATTATTTTCTGTTCCCAAACTTAAAGAAATGAGTCATTAGTCAAAGATTTTCCAAAGATGAAGAAGCGATGTCGGCAGTTAATGGCTATTTTGAGGAGCAAGACAGTTTTGTTTATAAAAAGGGTATCGGATTTATTGAATATCGCTAGGAAAAGTGTATATAGCTGAAAGGAGAATATGTTGAAAAATAAATATATTTATTTCTAAAATTTTTGTGTTTTCTTTGTTGGGTCGGGCACTTCTGGGACCACCCTCGTATAATAGTAATCTCTATGTAAATAGATGTAACGTTTTCACTAGGACTCTAAACATTTTACATAGTGAATTAATGTACATATTTGCATAACAGATGATTTTAATTTCTCACCGCATCTTCTGTACACTTGAATGTTGTCGCATATTGCCTGATTATTTCTGTATAAAGCTTACTCTAAAGTGCATAGCAATGTGCATCGGCATCGTTCATAGCTTACTATTAATACCTTCTTTTACAGAAAAGAAATATATTTAGTTTATTGTTGACCTTGATTTTCAGAAGCTACATTCATATTTTCCTATGCTTCCCTTGTTGACTTCACTTTATGACAATAATTTCTAACTATACCAGAAATAGTTTGTAAAATTCTTCTGAGAAGCCTCCTTTCCTTGAATGAGTTAATTATTGCTTTCTTCTGGTGCTGGTATACTTTTGTTTAAAATACGTTCTCCATATGTTATACTTTCACAAAAATATTCTAACAAATTTTTTGCCAATGTTTTTGAGTCTTCTGTACGTTAAATGCAAGAAGAGCTATATTTATTTAAATCACTTTTTAACTATATTCCTCAATGAGATACCGATATCTTTACTTTTCTCAATTATCCATTGATTATAAAGGGTTTTCCAATAGGGACTTGACAACTTTTAATTCAATTTGTGAACGCACCCTTTCACTATTCCTCGAACTGTCACTGTCAATTTATTCAGTAAACTTAACATTTTCATCATGGTAAAGTACACGAACGAACAACGTCTGCAAATTATAAAAATTTACTACAGAAATTCGGAGTCGGTGACCGCTACTTTAAGAGCGTTAACTCCGATTTTCGGTCGTAATTCTCACCCTAGTAGACAGGCAGTAACAAGTTTAGTGCAAAAATTTGAGTCTACATATTCGTTGTGTGATGTTGCCGTGCCAGTGAGACAACGGGTTGGTTGAAGTATCGAAAATATCCCTGCCGTTGAAACGTCAGCAGCAAATGATCCAAATCAGTCAATTCCACGGCGTTCTCAAGAGTTGGGCATCGCCCAGACCACTTTATGGCGAATTTTGCGTAAGGTTCTTGGTTTACACCCATACAAGATCAAGCTGACTCAAGAATTGAAGCCGATGGACCATTTGAAGCGACGTACGTTCTCCGATTGGGCTCTGGAAAAGATGCGCCAAGATGATCAATTTCATCGCAAAATCATTTTCAGTGACGAAGCTCATTTTTGGCTCAATGGGTTCGTCAATAAGCAAAATATGCGTTATTGGTCGGGTGAAAATTCACATGTGCTTCATGAAACACCACTTCATTCACAAAAAATAACTGTTTGGTGCGGTTTGCATGCCGACGGCGTCATAGTGTTATTTTTTTTCGTCGACGATAATGATCGTCACGTTACTGTGAATGGTAATCGTTATCGCGCCATGATTACCGATTATTTTTGGCCCGAATTGGAAGGTATGGACTTGGACAACATGCGTTTTCAGGAGGACGGTGCCACAAGCCACACAGCACACGTTACAATCGATTTATTGAAGAGTAAGTTTGATGAGCGTGTTATCTCAAGAAATGGACCAGTCGATTGGCCGCCTCGTTCGTGCGATTTAACGCCTCTAGACTTTTTTCTTTGGGGCTACGTCAACTCATTGGTCTATGCCAATATGCCGACAACGTTGGAAGAGCTCAGAGCCAACATTGAACGCGAAATAGCAGCCGTTTCGGCCGAATTGTGTGGCCGAGTAATCGAAAATTGGGTCCAACGAATCGACCGCTGCAAACGTGCCCGCGGTGGCCATATGAACGCAGTCGAGTTCCATTCATAAAAGTTTAGATTGTACTTCAACCCGATAATAAAGTTTTTGAAATATCTCAAATAGTCTGCATTTTATTTTGAAAAAAAGTTGTCAAGTCCTTATTGGAAAACCCTTTTTTTTCATCAAAAGCGGCGGTAATTGTTTGATAATCACAGATTACAAAGTATTTGAAAAAGCCTAATATAATTTCTCAGTCGCTAAAAACATGCTTTCATAAATGTCCTAAATGTTCCGTATTTACAGTTACTTTTACTTCATCGACGATATGAATAGGGCTGCCTACTTTAACACGAATGTTATTCATTATTTAACAAATAATACCGCCATATTATATATACATAGACATTTGTCTATAACGCCTTCGTTTATGTGTTTGTCTCAGAAAATCGATCAGCATTGATCAACGCCATTAGTTATAGACACTGATTAATAATATAGCTGAAGGCGATAACTGTGGGTAATGAGATGAGAGAACAGAATAAATAAACAGCTATTAATTAAAAAAAAATTCTTGCGCAACGTCTTTTCCCAATTGATATTTAACTTAATTAGAAAGTTCCTATTTATAAAACAAGTAGAGAGTTTACTTCGCTTAAAAACAACTAAATGTGAATCTCGCTGTTTATTAATGACACATGCCACACAAAAATTGTGACATAAATTGTAATTGACATGTTTCAATTCTCTTTCTACTTTCTTCGGCAATTTTATTTCTTCATTTACTTAACATATTTAACCGAAATATTCTATTTGCATTATTTAGAAACATTTTGTTGTCGGTAAAGTGGTGAAACATTTTTTCAACAGATGGCGCAAGTTGATTTCTGCTATCTTTATCTAACTTAATTTCGAAAGAAAAATGAGCGGCATGGTTGAGTGTTCGAAACACACCAAAGATACAGAAGGCCAGCGATGGAAATAGACAGTGAAGAAAACGATTAGATATCGGACCAGCTAAATCATCAATGTGAAGATTAATCACGACGACGACTGAGAGCAAAACGGCAGAGCCCTAGCTCGCATATACTATAAAGAAACAGAAGCAGAGTGTTCGAAATTTTACAAAAGTTTATAATGGAAGAGCGAACGCGATCCAGAGCTGAACAATAGTTCAGTACGATTGGATTACACTTGAATACCATTTATTTAACTTTTTAGGTATGTACATTGACTCCGAGCTCATTCCCAGAAGTTGAATAGTATCGCATTTATGATGAGACTTTGAGTGGTAATACTACAAAAAAATGTTTACTCATCGCATAATATTCGCTTTTTTCATTGTAGCGTCGAAGAATCTGTATGATTGGCGGTCTTAACTACTCGGATGATTACCTCATAAAGTTAGGAATTATTCAAAGAAAGTACCTGCATGAGTTTACTGCAATCTCTCTTATCTATTGTATAAGAGGTCAAAGAGAGATGAGTTATGGGTAGGGTCCATATCAGTCTTTAAATTGTACATGCTTTCATGTGTATCTAAGTCGCGATAATTAAACACATTCTTTACCAAATGCTAACATTCTTTATCAAACTCAAACAATCCGGGGTTACACTATGATATATATATATATAGTAAGGACTGTATAATCGATTGTACTCTTAATATCTTTAACGTAACTATTATCAGGTGTATCGGTCTGTTGAACAAAGACTCAAAGAATTTTAGTAGTTTTAGAATAAAACTCAAGTTGAGTTTTATTCTATTTTACAATTAAAATTGAAAGTTATTTACACAATTATTTTGAATCAGCCAGTGTATGACTCCTTTTAGTTCACACTCTTGAGAAAGCTGCAAAGGTTTGGCAGCGAAATATAGAGTATTGAAAACTAAAATTGTTTGAGTCTTTTTTCAACAGATTGATACACCTGATATATATATATATATATATATATATATATATATATATATGACACTATTACTAGCGATTAGTGCTGGGCGAATCGAATCCAAAAACACTCGGTAAGGAAAATCGAGTTATAAATCAATTCTCCTGGAATGATCGAATCCGAATCCAGGATCGTTTCACAGCTCGGTCTCGGAGAACCGATCCAAATCGGTTTTCACGCTGAATTCGAATCCAGAAATACATATACATATACTGCATTGAAACTATGATGACTTGAGGTGTATAGAGCGCATTGTATTCGGCGGAACTTATGTATTAACATAATATACATACTTATGAATGAACTATTTGATTTTTGGTCAAAAAGGTGTTTTACGCATTAACAGATGTTTTAAAATTGATTTGTACGGATCGGAAGGTTTACAACTTATTGCCGATATCGAAAATATAAAACTAGAATGAATTGGTAGTAGATATACTAAATACTAATTTAGAATACGCATAATATTTAAACAAATATTTTTTTTTATGATTACCTATAATTGGGATATACGAGGGCCATTCAAATATAAATGAGAAATAACTTTTACTATCTACATAAAACAACGAGTGGTACCTAGTAAATAAAATTTTACGTTAATATGAACAATAACCATACTTTATAGAAGTGGTACGCAGTTTTGTTTATTTCATTGCAATCATTGCCTTACAGTACTTTCAAAAACATAAAGACAACCAATAAAAATATATATAAAATTTCCATTTATTCATTCGTAAAAAGAACACAAAAAAGTCCCATTTACTAAAAATGAAATAAATGAATTGAAATATATCCATAGATACAATAAAGACAATTATAGAGTGTATACAAAAACTAATGTAACTTGCTAATATATCGATTTCTGATAAATATACAAAAAAGTTTTTTAAATATATCAAGTTATCTGTGCAAGTCAATCCTGTAGATATTTGCAATTTTCTTTAATTATTAAATTAAAAATACAACCGTGAAGATCGCATGGAGCTGACTGCATTTGCTACTGTGGCTTGAAAGTAAAATCTTAAAAAAATATTTATGGCAAGAAAATCGAGTAAGCACTTTTTCTATCATTCTCATTAGGTTTCGCAATTAATAAGAATTTCGATCGTCTTTAGTTATGTTACTTTTTGTACACACTGTATACAAAAATTATTCAAAAACAAAAGAAAATGATCTTAGATTCTAAAAACGAGATTCGTGTCAAGAACAGGCATCCAAATTCGTATTTAAGAAAATTATCTTATCTAAGTTTGTGGCTGATAAACAATTTCGTCGTCCGTTGCAGATTTGGCCTGCTTTTGAAAAAATCCTTTCTGCTGGAACCGACGTTGCTGGAATACATAAATATTTTTCTTGGAGTGCATTTAATTCTGGCAGTAATAACGCGTGGTCTCTCCAAAAATCACAAGGGTTTCTACATCTCTGTAAGTGTGGAAGGTCTAAATAGTTTTTAATTATGCTTTCAGAAGAAGTTGTAGCACGATTTTGAGATTTTTTTAAAAGTTTGCTATCAAAATATTGCCAAATTGATGGGTGGCTCACACTGTGTTCTTCGGTATCGGTAACAGTTGCCATAGAAGTATTGCTTTCTATTACATCTTTTATCCATTGTTCAACTTTGGACGAATCGTCAAATGCCACATTTTTAAATCTGGGATCTAAAAAGGTTGTAATTGCAGCAAGTTTATTTTGTTCGAAGACTACTAATCTTCTTTCTATTGTGTTTAGCAGTTTGCTTTGAAGGAGTACACCAACTGACGTTGTTGGTAATTGTTGTGTTACCGTATATACCACGCTTTTAATTAAAGGAATTGCCATCGACAAAGTGGGGAAGCTTTCACCGGATAGTTGCTCCGTAACCTCTTTTAACGGATTTAGTAGTGGTGAAAAATCCATTAATACAGTCCATTGCATTTCATTTAGTGGGTCAGGTGCTCTGGGAAGATCAGTTACAACTTCTGCTAAAATAGTTTTTAATACTATTAACCGGTTTATCATTATAACTGTGGAATTCCACCGTGTTGGTACATCTTGTTTTAAACGAAGGAGTGGTACATTGCGTTGCGTCTGTAATAGTCGCAATTTATCTGATGCCAATACACTATGTTTAAAATATGTTACTATGCTACGACACTTTTTAATTATCTCTACTAAATCACTATTACTTGCTAACGATTCCTTTACAACTAAATTTAATGTATGTGCCACACATGGTAAATGTACCTTTTTTAAATATTCATTCACTGTATTCTTAATATTTGGACCATTATCTGTTACTATTGCCACTAATTTTTCACTGTCCCACTCGTTAAAAATTTCTGTTAGAACAATAGCCAGGTTTCTTCCGGTATGCTGTTCTAAGATTTGTCTAGTATTCAACACTAATGTAAATAATGTGTGATGAAGAAAATACATCGGTAGTAATTGCAATATGGTTTGATCCTGCAATTAATAGTTTGACCTTGTCGTAAATTGCTCTATACAAGTCGGGTAATATAGTACTAGTTAAACATCTCCTACTTGGTAGGCTATATTTTGGCTGCAATTTGTTGCAAAAATGTCTAAAACCTTTGTTTTCTACCATGGAGAATGGCTGGTAATCTAACACCATCATCTTGATAAGGCTGTCGTCCAAGACTCTTCTATGCATCGGTGTTAATCCTGTGGCCGTTGTTAATCCTGTATCCGTCGCTTCCGACGTTGAAGGAGCATGAATATCATTAGCGTGTCTTCGTGTTAGATGTCTGCCCATATTAGTGGTATTGCCAAAATATTTGTATTTTTGTTGGCACAAACGGCAAGTAACATACTCGCCTTCTTGAACAAAGTGGTCCCAAACGGAAGAACGTTTTCTTTGGCTAGCCATTGTGTTGAATCTAGCTTGGCTAACGCTGATGGATTTATGTTTCGATTCCTTTACACGACTGCTTTCAAATACACATAATTTAGTATTTATAACAATTTTCAAATAATAAAATAGTCAGGGAAAAGGATACGAATATTCTAGAAAATAATTTCGTTTTATAAAGTGCATGATATTTTCGTTCTTAAAGTTATTGATATAACTTTTTTTACACAATACGATCCTTTTAAATCTTCAACAATCGCGTTGTTATATCGATCGACAGACATAGGTACGTAACAATTAACGGTATGACCACAAGTGTTTCACAACAGGTAATAATTTATGAATTTAAAAAAAACAAACCGCCCGGCAATAAAATCGCAAGCAGTCCTAAATAAAGGAACAATGACTGCCCGCAGGCTTTGATATCAATAATCCCGAGGATCAATCATTTCCAAGAATTTAATTCAAACACACAAGAGGAAAATTAAAAAACATATTTATATGCAGGCTTTTAGGTTATAATATAAATCAAAATATTAGGGATGAAAAGTAAATTCAACTAAAGCGGGGAAAACTGAAATTCCAAGTAAACTAGCAGAAATACAGTATTGAATTTGCCAATAAGAGAATTACATAAAATAGTTTCAATGTATGACTAATTTGCTTTTATATAAAATAATTTGTCCTAAAAAATATCTCTACATGTAGAAATATGTTTCCTCTTTCTGCAGCTTAATATTTGGTAATAAAATGAATCGACGACTACCATGTTCTTTTAGTTTTATATAACCTTTAACAATTTCCATAACCCTAAACCTTCCATTGCATTGCATAGAAATTAATTTTAAAACATCTGTTAATGCGTAAAACACCTTTTTGACCAAAAATCAAATAGTTCATTCATAAGAAAGTATATTATGTAAATACATAAGTTCCGCCGAATTCAATACGCTCTGTACACCTCAAGTCATCATAGTTTCAATGCAGTATATATGTATCTCGGGATTCGAATTCAGCGTGAAAACCGATTTGGATCGGTTCTCCGAGACCGAGCTGTGAAACGATCCTGGATTCGGATTCGATCATTCCAGGAGAATCGATTTATAACTCGATTTTCCTTACCGAGTGTTTTTGGATTCGATTCGCCCAGCACTACTAGCGATACACGTGGATGTCACCATTATCGTGAATCCGACGGCGAATTTGGAAACATTTAATTTTACCTGTTTTTCTTCTGATTAATTCTAAAAATCATTAGATTTATATTAGCAAATCTTTTTAGATTATTTAACTTCGTTCATAATTTTAGAACGTTTTTGCCTTTTATCTTGATTTTTGTATTACCATTTATAAATCATAAACCATATTCATCATTAAAGATGCCAATTTCGAAATGAGCTCTACTGGCATATTAGCTTAACGCACAGTTTCCTCTCTTCCGATCCGCAGTTTCCACAATTTCATCTGCGATATTACATAATGTGTGAATCGAGAGCGACGTGTATTTGTTTTGCAACAGACTGTTATATAATAATAATAATGTATATATAATAACAATGTCACAATCGGTGTATCGAGAATATCCGACCAGGCAAATTGGTTAATAAAGTAAAGGAATAATTGATGAAAAAAATTTAACTTTCGGGGAATGGGAAAAAATTTGAAACTATAATTGGCAGAATTCATTTTAACTATATTTAAAAGAGAAGAACTCATGTAAGATATGGGTACAGCCAATGTTTTTTATTTATTTCTTTTCACAAAATTTTACATTAATATTCTACATATGAAAACATGAGAATTACAGTAATACTTGGTCATTTTATCGTTTAAGGCGAATACCGAGAGCTAAGGTCTTAAGTCTATCCACGGGCGTAATAATAGCACAGGCCAATTAATAAATATTTTTTAAAGACTTTTTCGAAGTTCAACCTGTTTCTTATGTATTTTGGTGTGCTAAATCCAAATTTTCAATCAGTGGAACTTTCTACAGATGGTACCAATTTTTCGCAATCTTTATCTTTTGTTAGGAATGATTGTATTTAAATATACAGTTAAGATTTAAAGGTACGTAATTTATTATCAGAGTATAATTGAAAAATTTAACATTTTATTATTACAATGGTAATGTAAGTTTGAATATGAACAGTTTTTTACTTATTAATCTAAAGAAGATATGGGCAACCTTTAACATGTTGTGGGCCAAACTTTAATGTGCAAATATGTTCGCGGGCCGCGTTTAAAAGTAGTGTTCATAATTTTTAGCGAATAATACGACAATGTCTCGCGGGCCGGATGAAATCTTACAGCGGGCCGGATGCGGCCCGCGGGCCGTTTGTTGCCTACATATGATCTAAAGTTTTGTATTTCCTCAACCTCTTCACGGTTAAAGTTCGAGTGTAGCTTTTCCTTTTATATGATGCTTCTGGAGTTGCTCGTAGAAGGTTCCAACGTTTCTCCATCTCCTTTATATCTTGGTGGAAACGCTCCCCTTGTTCCTCACTTAAAGCTCCAAGATTGTCAGTATGAGTGTAAAAAATGCACCTTCTTACTCATGTTACATCCAAGTTTTCGAAATGTTTTCAACATATTTTGAATTATATTTTCGTAATTAGGGTCTTTCTGATTGCCAATTTGTTTAAATGCACCTCATGCTGCTTTTTCTTTCAAGTTCATCGCAATTTCGAAAATAGGGTCTTTCATAAGTTTTCGAATGTCAGGGCCAACAAATATGTCTTCTTTTAACTTTGCTTCTGACAAACCAGGAAATTTCTGACACAAACATTGAAAGCAAGGTTCTGATTTTGATCGAGTTATTATTATACGCTTACAATGCATAAATAACGTAAAACAAACATGCGAGGGAACTTTACGTACTGTGGTATTTTAAAGTTCATTTTCGAATTAAGCACGGCAAAAAACATAAAGGGCAGCTAAATTTATAAAAAGATTTTTTATGGTTGGCCTGTGTAATCTGTGTCCTCCCAATTCCCATTGTAATATGGGTTAAACTGTTATCAGTTACGGAGATATGGGTTACTATGATAGAAGCATTATTATATCCTCTTTTGTACGATTGTTAGAATGTTACGGAATACGATTTTATTAGTTATTGATTAATCAATATTAAAAATGTACGATAAAAGTATAGTTTATTATTAATTATAATTCTTATCATAGGATTTCACATATGCCTCTTAGAGGATTCTTGTAAAGTTTTCTAAATATAATATAGACTATTACAAATAATAATAGTATAGACTATTATAATAACTAAAACGTAATTGCGACTAATATTGAGTAAGTGCAAATTAGCTTTTCATTACAGACAATTTACAATCCAGTATTAATTCAGGATCACAAAGGTGAAGGTAGGAAATATTATCGCATATTTGCCAGAGGTGCAAACAGGTGTTTGGGCGGAGAATATATACGCTTCAAATTAGCGAGAGATTTTCAACATTACAAACGCGCTATTCATGTATGAGTTGCGATATGTGGAAGTGGACAGGTGTACAAGTATAACTCGTAAATAAATGTACATATGTATATTAAAGTATGTGTACCTCAATACAATAACACGCTTCGCTGACTGCATTAGATATATCGATGTAGTGTGATTCACTTTAATTCGTAAAATGAAAGACATTTCTTTACTAATTTGTGCTGAAAATAATTAAAAATATTAACATAATATACATATTATACTATCGCTTAGTTACATTGACGGTGTATAATTAATAATTATTACTTATTAATACTAATATATTATTAAAGTGGGTCATTTTATATGAAAGTCAGTATCGTTGAAAATTATTATGTTGGTTTTGGTTTTAATATATGTTAGCGACTGAATATATATACAAAAGGTACTAGGAAAGTTTTGCAATACAACTTTGTTTATTTAATTTTAAGTAATTTCCTCTACACACAATACACCTCTCCATCCTGAGAAACCAATCTTTAAACCAGTTCTGCCAAGTTTCACTAGGGAGTAAAGCACACTCGTTGTCTCAAGCCCGCACATCACTGGAAAACCGCCTTAGCTTCATTTTCACATGTAGGAACAGTGCAAAGTCGCAGGGAGCAAGATCTGGACGGTTTGAGGGTGCTCGAGAAGTTTCAATCCTGTCGTGGTCAAATATTCGGTGCAGGCTTTAGCGCGGTGAGCTGGAGCATTATCGTGATGGAGGAATCAGGTATCTTCTTCATAAATAAATAAATAAAATGACTTTAGGCAGGCACTGTTCAGTACGCCACTTAGTTGTGACTGTCCCCTGTATGTCCAAAACGACGCGTTCCACAATTCCACTCGATTTGAAAAATACAGCTATCGTTTTCTTCTTTAGAGATCGGGATTTTCTAACAGCTAGGGGTGTGTCCTCATCATAAAAGACACAAACTTTGTTTTGAGCTTTGGTCGGCACATCGTAATAGTACAGTCAAGTCTCATCACCTGTCACGATGTTGTTCACATACCGAGATTATCCCTTATTAAACTTTTTTAGCATGTCCCGGCACCAAGTCACACGTCGTGTCATCTGCTCTTCAGTCAGTCGATGCAGCACCCAGACAGAACAAAGTTTCTTCACGTGCAAATGATCATGCAGAATCGAACGAATTGCTGATGCATTTAGGCCTGAAGTACCCTCCATCTGTTGGTAGGTCACTCGCCAAGCATTTTCCTCACAGTAATGGCGTTTTCCTCTGTAACTGACGTTCGTGACCTTCCCGGCCTTTCAGCATCCTCCACAGTTAAATTTCCCGTTTCGAATTCTCTATACCACCTGAATATCGTTGTGCGACATGGACAAACATCATTTAGTGCAAGAGTCATTTCTTCGAAGCACTGGTCTATGTTTAAACCGCGCACGAAATTTTAACGCATAACTACCATAATCTTATTTCGCGACCACGATGCCATTGTAAGCACTTTACACTCTCACTGCTAACGAATAACTGAGTCCATCGACATGGCGCGGCGGCTGCTATGCACGTATGAACATGTTTCAACATGCAGCAACAAGCAGCTTCCTACGATTCATTGTTGTGTCATATTGCAAGGCTTTCCTAGTACCCTTTGTATGTATGTACCTACCGGTTCGTCTCCAATAAGTAAACTGTACTATTACGATGTGCCGACCAAAGCTCAAAACAAAGTTTGGTTCTTTAATGATGAGGACACACCCATAGTTGTCAGAAAATCCCGATCTGTCAAGAAGAAAATGATAGCTGTATTTTTCAAATCGAGTGGAATTGTGGAGCGCGTCGTTTTGGACACACAGAAGACAGTCACAGCTAAGTGGTATACTGAACAGTACCTGCCTACAGTCATTGGTTCTATGAAGAACCTGCGGCCAAAATCAAGAATGGACACCTAGTTCCTCCATCACGATAATGCTCCAGCTCACCGCGCCAAAGTCGGCACCGAATATTTGACCACGACGGGATTGATACTTCTCAAGCACCCTCCTTACAGACCAGATCTTGCTCCCTGCGACTTTGCACTGTTCCCGCATGTGAAAATGAAGCTATATATATATATATATGTATATATATATATATATATATATATATATAAACATTCTCATCAAATTATAGACTACTGTTTTGTTTATTACTTAACTAGAATATACTATATAGAAAAAAGTCATCTACATTTAGGTCGTGAAAATTTTTTAATTTAATATGTCTAATTGCTTCTGAATTGGAAGCCGTAATTATTTATAATTGGAGTAATCTAGTGGATGCTCATACGTCAATAAAAAAACTTATGAAATCAGCCTACGGGAGTTTTGAGTTTCTATTTTGTAAAGACAAGTGTAGTGCTAAGAAGACAAATATGTTAAGAGTGATAAATTACATTTGCCATCAACGAAAACTTAAAAAATACACATATAATTATGTGTCGCACCTGGTAAAAAACGGCGAAAATTTTTTCGCCGTGTTTTACCAGGTGCGACACTTTGAAATTATCTGCTGATGATGACAACTTGGTTGTCGAAATGCGTATACAGAATTTACAAATAGTTAATTGTGGAAAGGGGTTATATATCAACCTTATTGATCAAGTCAATCAACCACAGGCTCCATCAAATTCAACTATATAATTATGTGTATTTAAAAACGGGTAAAAACAACGGCACGCATGAATAATAATAGAGTGAATGCTACAAAATTTTATCAAACTATAACACAGTGGATTGCTACAATCTCCTACAGAAAATACAATTTCAGGTTTTGCATCTACAATTCGACAGCGACTGCGTTTTCAGACTACCTGTACCTAGGGCCAACTGCTTACGAAGAACTGCCATCAATGTAATGTGCGGTATCACCAACAAAACTACGGAGATAATATTATTGAATTCATTGTTATATTCTTACTTCGTTCCCAAATCAATAGAACTAATTACTTTCGTTAATGTAATTACTTTTTTTGTATATCTATTGTGACTCTAGTTATGTTGTATTGTATTTAGTTCTCGACCGGTTCAATAAAATTTTAATTATGGCATAGATTTTTTTCGCACCACCTCAGTCTAACGCAGAAAATCTCTCACTCCACTCACATATAGGAGTTTAAAATCGGACTATACACAGCTAATACTGCGGTGCTACACGTATGTATTATACATGTTAAAATGCTAAATTAATATAGTCTATATGATGCTTTGTATCTTCATACAAAGGATTGTAGTTACCTGTTTGCTTTTTTTAACTATGTACTTAAATGCAATTGATATTAGGTATATTCCTTTCATTGTGTTTAGGAACATATGACGATCGGCAAGGTGTTAATAATACTCTTTATTATCATATAAGTATGTATGTATCTGTCTGGATTGAGCGCAGAAATTTTTAATTAATTTCTGTGTATTTAATTAACGATGAAATAACGTAATAATATATTTACTTACAATTAAATAATGTTTAAACATTAAAACAAAATCTGGTACGTAGACTTCCGCGGTCGTGGTCCATACTATCTGCTTCTGGGCTTCTGGACTGGAACCGCGTCACTGGTATAACTGCTGACGTTTCGTACCCACTCGTATGGGAACATCTTCAGGGCTCAACTATTGCTACTGTCTGTCGCACTGAAACTGTCATCAGTTTCAGTGCGACAGACAGTAGCAGTAGTTGTTATTTCTTATGATTATAAAAGGCATCTACATAATATGTAATACACTATATTAGAATTCTATTACATTCATGTAATAAATAGAGAAGTGCTCTAAAAGAAAGACCTAAGAACTATAATTATCAGATTAGGCAAAAGCATTTGCGAAATTTCTCAACATTTCTTATAGTTTGCACTATGTATTTATTTCTTGTTTCTTGAAATTATAGCGCAAAACTGCCCTTATCTCATTTCGCGACCACGATGTCATCGCAAGCACTTTACACTCTCACTGCTAATGAATAACTGAGCCCATCGACATGGCGTGGCGGCTACTATGCTCGTACGGACATGTCTCAACATGTAGCAACAAGCAGCTTCCTACGATTCATTGTTGCGTCATATTGCAAAACTTTCCTAGCTCCCTTTGTAAGTATACATATATTTATTATATTATATATTATTTATTAACGGCGTTTCAGGAAGGGGGTTTCCTTTTTCAAGTTATTTATTTTTCTTAATCTGCTATACATATTTTTTATGTACATATTTGTGAGTACTACATTTCTGCTTTATTATATATTTTTTCAGTTTAGTACTATAAAATTTACAATCACACAAACATTTCTAAAGTTAACGAACTTATACCTCATACATATGTACACTTCTCAGAATGCAATTTCTGGCAAAGGTTTCCTGCACGTGTGTCAAATATGTATGTACGAGGGAGCGTTTTTATATTCGCGGAATGGGGGACAAGGGGTGGAAATAAAAAAAACAAATTATTTTTCTTTTTCAATATATTCACCTGCAAGACGGATACATTTTTCACATCTTTCAATTAATTTATTTATACCCTCATAAAAAAATGATTTCTCTTTATCTACAAAATACGCCGAAACTGCCTCCTTGACTTCATCATCGGCAGTAAATTTTTTACCCCGCAGCTCTTTTTTCATTTTCGGAAACAGGTAATAATCACTCGGGGCCAAGTCTGGGCTGTAGGGTGGGTGATTCATAATTTCGAAGCCCACCTTATGCAGGGCAGCTAACGCAACGCGGCTCTTGTGGACGGGCGCATTGTCGTGCAAAAGCAAAACACCTTTTGTCAATTTTCCCCGTCTTTTCTCTTTAATGGCTTCTTTTAGTCGCTCTAATATTGAAGCGTAATATTCTCCGGTTATAGAAACACCTTTATCTTTATAATCAATCAACAATATTCCTTCCGAGTCCCAAAATACCGTTGCCATGAGTTTCCCAGCTGATTGTGACACTTTAAATTTGTTGGGAGGTGCTGTGCCCTTTTTATGCCACTGCATGGAGTCTTGTTTGGACTCTGGTTCATAATGATGAACCCAAATTTCGTCTCCAGTAACAATTCCACTCAATACACCATCCTTGTCTTCATTACAGAGGTCCAAAAATGCACGCGAACACTCTACGCGCTGTTGTTTTTGCGGCGGCGTGAGCATTCTTGTCACCCATCTTGCGCTGACCTTAGACATGCCGAGATGATCGTGTAGGATTTTAAAAATTGTTGTATCGGATACTCCAGCCATTTCTGCGAGTTGTTTCTTCTTTAGTCGAGCATCTTCGAGTACAATTTGTTCAACTTTTTGGATAAGTGCTGGCGTGGTCACCTCAATGCTCCTGCCCGGCCTCGGGTCGTCTTCAAGGGATTCCCTTCCTTGTTTAAATAAACTATGCTACTTGTACACCATGGGTTTTCCTGGACAAGAGTCGCCGTAAACCAATGACATCTCATTCATTATGGTCGCGACTGATTTTCCTTGCCTGGTAAGGAACTTTATAACGGCACGATATTCGATTTTTTCCATATTTCACTTTTCACTCCTGATTATGTTACTTGGTTGACGATAGCTCAAAGACTAACTGTCTAATAACAATGAAACTTCGTATTTATACTAATCATGAGTCGCTGCACAGGCCACGCTCCCAATGCGCCTACTCACCCCTCTACAACCCGCTCATTCCGCGAATATAAAAACGCTCCCTCGTATGGTTATTTGTAAATTTACGTTGATAAAATGTTTGTATATATAGGAAAATACAGAGAATTTATTTTCTAAGAATAAATTTATTATAAATGTCATTAAGATACAAATACAATAAATAATGTCTTCTATCGGTTATTGTGTTTTGGTCTTTTTCATGTACATATATCATTTTTTTAGTTATAAGTGTATTATAATTGTTTTCTGT
The DNA here is from genome assembly GCA_031893035.1 of Dermolepida albohirtum. Taxonomy (NCBI): domain Eukaryota; kingdom Metazoa; phylum Arthropoda; class Insecta; order Coleoptera; family Scarabaeidae; genus Dermolepida; species Dermolepida albohirtum. Next base: position 220,381 of record JAVIWB010003131.1, read on the forward strand.
TTCGAAGTTTCCAGTGTCATTAAAGTCGAAGTCACGTCTTTTCTCTAACTAAGCACGGTATGTTTGTTAATTTTTAAAAATGTTTGTCTGATTGCAAATTCGACAGTACTAAACAGGAAAAAAATATAATAAAATGAAAGATATACGTACTCACAAATATTTATGTATACATTTTTTAAAATAAAAACACCCTTCAGCTGGCGTCAGGACCTGAAAGGCCGCCTACCCACTATTCCAAGATCATATTTTGTTTTTAATTAAGACACGGAATCTAGTTACTGTGGCGTATAGTTCTACATCTTATAATAATAAATTTATAAATTAGCTAAAAAAGAATAGAGCCTTTTAACAGTTTAATTTGCATCTAATAACTTCAATTAGTTCTTTTTGCGTGCTTACACATCATCACTTTTCATTCGTAGTATGGACACTCGTACTCTGCTTTGCTTTTAACTTACACGATTTCATAACACCAACTGTTTATTTCGCTTGAGTCGACGCACTAAGTTAATATTGTTCAGCAGCTGAATGACTTTACTCTTGAGGTGTTGAAACTGTCATAGAATTTGATAAATTCGTTTATTTCACTAGTGACTATATACACTTGAAAATCCCTATGAAAATCAACGTTGCAGATGTACTATTTCGATATAATAGCAGCCAATAAAGCCTTTTCATATTTCAATTCTGATTTCTTTCGTTCAATACTTCAATACTTTTCCACTGAAACTTTCAGGTTAATATCTTGGCTAAATATTTTGCGATATTATTATTAATAATTATAATAAATCTTTATTGTCCAACAACATTTCCTTAACAGTAACTATACGACAAAAACATGAAATGTAAATACGAACAAATAAAATAATTAATTACAGATGTAAATGTAAAAGCAGGAGAATATAAAAATATAAATCAAACATTTCAACTAAATAGTGACATATCAAAAATGTAAAACTAGATCCAGATTCTAAGGAATAAGAGAAACAGTAATATTATTGAAATTCCAAAAAAATGTCTAATATAAGTATATTGGCGATGCGACGCATTAATGTTATAGGCGCTCTTTGTAGAACATTGATCTTTGCTGCCGTAAGATGGAATGTGCTTTCATGCATGACAAAATCCTAGGTACATGAAAAACCACTCGCAATAGAAGAAACTCACAGTCAATCTTGCTCTGCAATAAATTTTACAAAAACTTCGTACAATGTAAATTTTGTCTGTCCATAAATGATTGCATTCCATGTCTGGAGAGTAATCCTGCTAAACTAGTTTCAATGGGTTCCGATGTTTATAAAGTGGTCGGATTAGACTTTACATTAGCTGCAATACTAGATAAACAAGTTTGATATGCTTGTGAAATCAGCACTTCTCTGTTTTTTAAATTCGTAACCATAGACTCACCGTGAGGTATTATTTAGTTGTTAATAATACTTTTAAAAAACATATTATTTTGCCAAAAAATTGGTTCACTACATACTATATGCGAACTAGTCATTATGTTTGTTGTGGATTTATCTACCACAATTTATTAAAGTTATTTAGATCAATTCTACAGAATAGGCATACAATTGTAAACGAATACTAAAATAAATGGTCTTGAAAAAGTGTTCTTGATAAGCAAACATAAAAGAATAGATTGCCTTAATTTCGAACATGTTTCCTAGATTGAGAGCTTAAAAGAATATGCCGCTGACGTTTATTTTCCACTTATGTAGGACATCTTCAGGGCTGATACTCCGTTCGTTGTTACACCAAAACTTAAGACTGTAGTGGATGAGTATATATATATATATATATATATATATATATATATATATATATATATATACATATATATATTATATATCGAATTTTTCAATAAGAACATCACAACTTTGTATTTAAACAAAACAGAATAATCGAGATATTGAGCTGAAATTTATTAGAGGTGTAGTATACATGTTACATATACTTATGGAATTAGATTTCGTTCATATTAGCACGTTTGCAGCATTCGATTCTGCGGAACCAATTTTTCACCACTTTTTCATACATATTGGCCGGAACGTTGGCGATTTTGCGTTTGATATTGTCCCTGAGGTCCTCTAACATCATTGGCTTGTTGGCATAAACTAACGACTTAACGTAACACTAACTTTAGCAGAGCCTAATCGGCCAAGTTTCGGCGCCTCAAATAATCAAAACGCTTTAGTTCTTGAGATAATTTGATCTCGTAAGCGTGTAAGCTACGGTCTTTATGCAAAATTCGCCACGATTTGGTTCGAGAAGTTCCCAATTTCTGTGAACAGCGTGGAATTGACTGATTTGGCTCATTTTGAATTGAAACACTTACGACTGTGATATTTACTTCGACCCATCCGTTGTCTCACTGGCACAGGAACATCCAATAGTGAATATTTTGACTCGAATTTATCCACTATAGCATGCACAGCCTGTCTGGTGGGACGATTATTACAACAGTAAATTGGAGTAAGCCCTTTTAAAGTTGCGACCACCGATTCAAAATTGTGATAGTAATTTTTAATAATTTCCAAACGTTGCTCGTTCGTGAACTCCACCATGATAAAAATGTTAACCTTGACTGACGTCCTGACGTTGACGGATCATGAAAAATATTCAAGACTGCGTTCGCATTAAAAGATAAACTTATGTCTCTTGGAAAACCTGATATATGAGTGGTTTGGAGATACAGGATTGTCAGCGTTGTATAGGGGTAACCATTATCACAGTTTGACTTATTAGGGTGTTTTGAGATCTTTGTAGATTTACGAATGTTGCGACCACAATAATGACTAGTGTGGGGCTGGAGAATTAAATTGGATATAGTGCCCGGTAAATAAATTCGAACCAGTTTAGCGAATATGTCCGTCAATCGTCGATCGTCTTGAGCGATGTGTGCGCATATCATTGTGCTATTAGTTAGCATCGGTAGTTGGTTTAGCAACGTTATTTGTTTCATGTTTTATATAAATGTTAATTAACTATGTCGAACATTCGGAAGGGAAAACCCCGACCATTAGTTGATAGAGTCAAGGAGTATATTAGTGAATTTCCTTATTTATTTTATTATGCTCCTATGATAACATGTAAAGTTTTGCAATAAACTGCCTATGTGCTGGGGTAAACACGACTGTAGAGAATATCCTAATAATAAAAAACAGAAATAAAGAAAATAAATTTATTTGTAATGACAACAACATGCTATTTACTGGACTAAACTTACTGAATAAAGAACAGTGTCAATCCGTCTAGTATAAATAAACGTGTACTGGAAACTGTCATTGACGAATACGAATTGGGTCCCACTCTAGTTCGAGACGGTTTGGACTGGTCTGAAATCCGAAATAACTTTATTTTCATTCGACTGTATCTGACTCATCTGAAAGAGATCTAAAGGCTGATCCAGTTAGATTCGATCTAAACTTTTTTCTCTACTACAGACCTGTAAAATGCATATTACTTTAACTGCAACGCATGGGGTAAAGTCTTCTCATTAGAATAGATATATAAAATTATTTTCCTAAATCGGGAATATAACTTGAACACCATAAGTATGGTACCGTTATTTTGGCGCTGAAGATTATTTGCTCAAAATTAATTGAAAAGAAAAACGGATAATTCTTGAATTAAATAATTCCCTGTGTATTGTATTTTGTGTCACTATATTTCGTTTATCGTTTAAGAGAGATTCTACTGTATCTGTTGATGCGTCAATGTTATTAAATTGGAAGTCTACATCGTTTCACTTCCATGTATAATAATTTTTTTTATATATCATGCATTTTATATATAAATTAATTTACTTTAATTTAAATACAATTCGATTTCGAATTGTGATTTGGACATATTTTGTTATATTCTAATGCGAAATCTTTTATTTTCGTCATGTACGATCGAGCAGTAAGAAAACTAACCGTCATCGTTTTCCAAGAAGTCTAGTACGTATAACCGTACTTGGAATAATCTCAGTAACTTTCCACTGACTCTCATTCAATATTAATTCTATTTTATTAATCTCCATATGCAATTCAACGAGTTTCAAATATTAATCATTTTTTTCTTCACATAGAATACACGTCAAGTATTCTATTTAGGTATTTATCTGCGTAGTAATTATATTGATATCGAACTTTAAATTTATCCTAATTTTTGGCGCACCTAATTTCTAGCGCACCTATTCTCTCTTCTCACTGGTTAATTCAAGCATGACAAGCCCCTTTTTAAAAGCCCCAGCTTGTAAGAAGAAGCAAGCTTTCCTACTTCGGCCATGACCAAGGCTATACACCTATTTTTTATGAGATTGTACGGTTAAAGTTTACCCGTACATGCAGTGACCGCATGTGTGCGTTACGATGGCAAAGTATACATGATATCCTAGTCAATGATATACGAGTATACACGCACGTATGTACACCTAAGTACCTCAGGTTCAGTTCGATACCTAATTTTAATTTAATCCTTTTATATTTTATTCCATAGCTTTGTATTACTCAATTGACTTTTATTACAGCTTTGTGATTACGTATATCTTGTTTTTATTTACTGTTGCTCTAGTTATTATTAATTATTTTCATATACTCAAGTTTTAAGAATCAATTTAAATTAGTAAATAAAATTTTATGAATAATATCATGTCTCCCTCTCCCAACCAATACATAGATGTATTGACCGACAAAGCGAGAAACGCTTCTATCTCACAAGATCGGTAAACTAGGTTTCCAGTGTGTAATAGACAGAAACTTGCGTGCTCGGCTTTATGCCAATTAAAGAATGTTAAAAGGAATCATTCTATTATTAATAACACCCTATCAACTACATATGTTTCACCGATTCACGGATCGTCAGGTTGATTTGTGTTATTAATGAACGATTCCTTCATAGCGTTTATCATATCATTTCGATACAGAAAAAATAATGAATAATATCATGTCTCCCTCTCTCAACCAATACATTCATTAATAACACAAATCAACCTGACGTTCCGTGAATCGGTGAAACATATGTAGTTGATAGGGTGTTATGAATAATAGAATGATTCCTTTTAACAAAATTTTATGGGCAATCCTGTTATTTTATTTCCACTAATAATCTTTCTTTCAGTTTGACCCACGTCCTGGACTTTTAATGCTCTTTGAAAACATTTATTCATTATTAACTTCTGCAACTTCTTTTCTCATTTGCATTTATTGCAGTGCTTCAGTTAGATAAGGGACCATTTAACCTTCGTAATACACTTCATATGAAGATAAGAGGTAATAACATTCGTCAGCTTAACTTTTATGAACAATAAAACTCCAAGACTGCACAGTATATCTCAGATAAAACAGAACTTTTTTAAAATAAAAACAAAAGCTTACTATTTTGGTAAAATTCATTAATTGGATTCTAAGTAGTCGCCTTCGGCTTCAATAAAACGTTCTGCACGGTCAATTAACATGTCGAATGAATTTTTAAGTTCTTTAGAGATGTAATTCAAGATCGCTATCGACGCCTTTTTAATGGTTTCGACGTCGGCATAACGTTGTCCTTTCATCGACAAATGTAGTTTGGAGAATAAACAGAAATCACAGGGGGCCAAATCCGGTGAATACGGTGAATGGCTAATGGTTAAAATGCCATTTGTAGTTAGAAAATCAGTGATAAGCGTCAAGCGATGAGATGGTGCATTATCATGAAAGAGACGCTAGCTACCATTTTCACGATATTGAAGGCACACACAACAAACACGCGCCAAAAGTGGCGTCATAGATAATATATTGATTGTTTGACTAGTTGGTACAAAGTCTTTGTGCATTACGCCTTTCGGATCATGAAAACAAATCTACACTGTCTTCACTCTTGACTCCTACGAACGGTTTTTTTTCTGTCTTTCTTCATTTGGATGCTTCTATTCAGAGCTTTGACGCTTGGTCTTTAGACCATATTGAAAACACCAGGCCTCATCGTCAGTTACAATAAAATACTTGAAGTTTTCATTCTTCTTTAGTCAAGTCTGTACAATGTCTAATTCAAAGCAATTCTTGTTCATCAGTTAGCTTGTGTGGTACAAACCTTGCACAAATCTTTCTTGGTCCCAAATGCTGTGTCAAAACGCGATGAACTGAATCTTTGGAAGTATTTAATTCTATTCCCATATATCGTAATGAGGATTCCGGCTCATTTCTAATAAATTCACGCACAAGTTCGATGTTACTTTCCGTAATCACAAATTTTTTTGCACTAGGATGTTCGTCGTCATTTATGTCCGTGTCTTTAAATCGTTTATATCACTCATGCACACTCATACGTGATAAACACGCATCATCATATACTTGTTTCATCAAATTAAACGTTTCAGTAAACGATTTATCGAGTTTAAAACAGAACTGGATATTTGCTCTTTGTTCAAAAGTTCCATTTTCTCTGCTATAGACTATGTATAAGCTTTTTGATTGAACATTGTAATGCTCAAATTGTTTACTATAACTACATAATGAAATAATAATAACAGCAAAATTAATTATCGTTTAATATGTGTACACCTTCCAAAAAAAAAAGAAATTATATAGCGGTATTTATTACAAGTTGTAAACGTAATAGAACAGAAATGATTAATAAATCAATAATCTTGAAACTGCCGAACAAGGTAATTGATTAACTAAAGTCATAGTATAATTAATGTTGTAAAAGGAAGTGTCAAATAACATCGTTAAAGTGCTTAAATGAGAAAGAGCGAAGACGTTTAAAGTGAATCGCTGGATCACTAACACTTTAATGTATGTATGTGTGTATATATGTATTAAACGTGCAAATATACTTCCGACGTGATTGAAAATTGCTTTCAGAAGATGATTCATATCTATTTACAAATGTAGTCGTTGAAAAATTATTTATGTTTACTACACGGATATATAATTTTTTTATCATGCTTTTAAATTATTTGTTTTAATTTAAATACAATGCGATGTTAAACACGAAAATAATTATTAAGACACCGTTGGTGACTCAATAAATACAATATTTCAACGAGAAATATCTTTGTTTGTCAATATTAGTATTCCTAGAATAGTTTAATCACTGAAGATTGATATATTATATAACCCCTTTCCACATTAATTTTTGTATTCTGTATACGTATTTCGACAACTAAGTTGTCATCATCAGCAGATAATTAATCAGTGTCGCACTTGGAAAACTACGATAAAATACCCGTACGAAAATAATTCCGCACACGATCTGTACCGTTGAAAGCCAAAACGCACACTAGTGTGCGTTTTGGCTTTCCAGGTGCGACGCTGTTTAATTATCTGCTAATGATGAATTAGTTGTCGAAATACGTATACAGAATACGAAAATTAATATGGAAAGGGGTTATATATCAACCTTCAGTGATTAAATTAATAAACCACAGGCTCCATCAAAATTACCTCCTAGAATAGTCTTTTAATATTATATTTAATATTAATTCATTTTTATCTACTTCATCTAATTTCTAACTACAATTATAAATTCAAACATTAATCCTTTTTCACATAGAATACAGATTTGTTATTCCGCTCAAATATCTACTTACCTGATGATTATTTTAAATATACCGCGCATTTTAATTCATTCGAACTTTTGACGCGCCTTTCCTGTTCTCTCATAGGTTCACTTCTAATATAAGTAGTGCCCATTGGACCTTCGTCTCACTAATTTTATTTTAAAAGGGCCAACCTCTTGAATTTCTAGTAAAGATCGAAGCTAGTAGAAACATCTTTCAACAATAAAACACGTACACGTTCATGAGTGAAATTTTACTGTAACTCGTATATGTAGTGTACACATATTTATTTCGGGTTTGCAAAATACATATATATATATAAACTTGCGTGCATAGAAATCGGCCCACTGTAAACTTTTGACTTAAACTATATATTTTTTCAAAATTATTCATCAGATCAAAAAAAGAAATATGCTGTTTTAACGACAATTTAATATGCTTTAATGTGAGTATAAATTTATCAAGAAGGCTTATCGTTTATAGCGTAGCAACCGATAAAACAAATAAACCGTGGATGATTCCAACGACAATAACAAATTTGTCAATATTAAAATTATTGCGTTTGCAACTGATATTTGCATATTATTCGTTTTTCTTAATCTCAATAGTGTTCAAGTGTGTTAGTTTAATGCATACTACACCAGAAAAAGCCGCCCAAGTTATTGCTTTAATCGAAAATGGGCTTGGGAAGAGTGTGCAACCGTTATGAGGAGATTGGATCCTTTCATAGGCGACCTGGAACAGGCAGAAGGTGATTTACTACCGCTCGTGATGACCGCTTTATTGTGTCAACAACATTAAGAAATCGTCACCTTAATGCCGTTCAAGTGCAACGACAGCTCCGTGAGGTGCGAGGAGTGGTTATTAGTCAGTGGACAGTAAGACGAAGACTGCAGAAAAATAACCTGGCCCCTAAACCACCTGCGATTGGCCCAAAACTTACTCTAGCTCATCGGCAAGCACGCCTGCGTTTTACACGGGATCATTTGAATTGGACATTGGAACAATGGGGATCTGTTCTATTCTCAGATGAGACCAGAATATGCCTCCATGGTAGCGACCGGAGAAGGAAAGTGTACGGAAGACCAAGAGAGCGATTTGCAGATTGCTGCCTTGAAGAACGGAGTGCTTATGGAGGTGGTTCGTGTATGATCTGGGGTGCAACTTCTATAGGAGCACGAACCGACCTTGAGTTCATTCGTAAGGGCGACCGCGTTCACGGCAGAAGAGGTTTAACGGCTGCTAGATATATCGAGGAGATTTTAGCAATTCATGTGGTACCTTACGTCGACTACATTGGAGACGAATTTACCTTTATGCATGACAATGCAAGGCCGCACACCGCAAGAATTGTGCAAGATTACATTGCAGAAGTCGGTTTTCGGGTTATGGAGTGGCCAGCATGCAGTTCTGACCTAAATCCCATCGAACATTTATGGGATGAGCTAAAGCGAAGAATTTGAGCTAGACTTCATACCCCAAACTCGATCCCAGAGCTTATTGTTGCAGTAGAAGAAGAGTGGTTTAACATCCCTCAAGAAACAATAGCAAACTTGATTAGATCAATGCCTAATCGTATGAGAGATGTTATTAGGGCAATATGAGGTCATACCCATTATTAAAAAATTAAGTGTTAAGTTTTAAATTGCCAATAACCCTATTTATGTTAATAATAAAAAAGCTTAATTTGCTTAATGCATTAATTTCACTATGGTAAACATAGGAAGTCGAAATAAGTTTTCATAAATTTATACTCACATTAAAGCATATTAAATTGGCGTTAAAACAGCATATTTCTTTTTTTTAATCTGATGAATAATTTTGAAAAAATATATAGTTTAAGTCAAAAGTTTACAGTGGGCCGATTTCTATGCACGCAAGTTTATATCTATATATATTTATATATATATATAACTTCCAGACCAAAGACACGCACACACACACACACACACACACACACACACACGCGCGCGCACGCGCGCACGCAAGTACATCACGGCTTTATTACCTCAATTACTGATTACCTTACTAATTATTTTTATTTAATATAGTGAAGCTTCAAGAGCATATTTTATTTACATTAGTAAGTATAATTTTAAAGGCAATCCTGTTCTTTCGTTTCTCCTAATAGTCTTTCTTTCACACGTCCTGCGCATCTGATGCATCGTCGTAAGGAAAACTATTGTTGATTATCAACTCTTTTAACTTCTTTTCTTATTTGTATTTATTGCAGCAGTAGAGCTAGCCAAAAACTCGTTCAGTACGGCAGCGTTCGTAATAAATTTACTGACCACCAAGTGCAAATTATCATTAATATTAATTACCACAGTTGAAGAAAAGATAAATACAATCACAGTATGGCCAAACACACACAAATTAACAGTGTGTGCTTGGCTTTTGACGGTTTAAGTCTGGTACGGACTTGCTTCTGTGCGAATGTTACCACGGATCCAGGCGCACGGTGATTAATTACCTGCTAATGACCACAACATTATTGTGGAAAGGAGTTTAATTTACATTTTTAGTTTAATTCAATAAAGATTTTGTTATTACAGTTAATAAATTTGGCACCATACAACGACATAAAGCGAAAGAGGTAAGAGTAGTACTCTATGAATCTATTATTATTGTAAGACCAGTATATTAGATGTATGTATGTGCATCAATAATCAGATTCTTTATGATTTGATGATATATTTCAAATCAAGAATGTTATTAGTCTGTGTATTTCCATGTACATATATGTGTTTATTATTGACATAAAAACAATCTTTACAACCTTGTACTTGAAAAAATAAATGAGAACACGTGTTTCCATTAAAATAATTTATACGAAAGAAAGTTTTAAAGACAAACAAAAATTAATAAATAATACGACTAGCTCTACATATTCATGTGTATAGTAACACCAGCGTGCATAAGATCCTACATAAACATTTAGCCGTTAAGATGCTATGTTCGCGTTGGGTACCACATAATTTAACAACCACTCAAAAAAGGACTCGCGTCGATTGGTGCCAAGAAATGCACAAAAAATACAATGGTGATGCTTCAAAGAATATTTATAAAGCCGTCACAGGTGATGAATCTTGGATCTATACGTATGAGTCCGATAGTAAACAGCAGTCGACTGTGTGGGTATTCCAAGATGAGCCAAAACCAACGAAAGTTGTTCGCGCTCGAAGCACATCAAAATAAATGGTTGCCTGTTTTTTTAGGAAAAACTGGTTAAGTTGCAACCGTGCCTTTAGAAAGATGTAGAGCGATCAATTTCGAATGGTACACAACTATTTGTTGGCAAAAGTTTTCGAAGAAATAAGGAAAACAAACCAAAAACGACAGATCACTCTCCACCATGACTATGCGAGCTCTCACAGGTCGGTTCAAACAATTGAATATTTGACCGGGCAAAATATTGACGAGCCATCCGCCGTACAGCTCTGATCTAGCACCCTGTGATTTCTTTTTGTTCTCACACGTGAAGAATAAACTTCGTGGTCAACGGTTTTCTACGCCGGAAGAGGCAGTTGAGGTATTCAAAACTCATATTTTGGAGATAAAACTTTCACGGTGGCAGCAATGCTGTTCGGAGTGGTTTAAACGAATGCAAAAGTGTATTGATTTCAAGGAGAATATTTTGGAAAGCAATAAAACTATTTTCGATAATAAAAATTTTTTTTGTTTGCGATTCCCGAAATATAAATGGCTACCCTCGTATAAGTATAGAGTGTTATGTTGGGAACACCAGAAAAAGAAGAAGACGTAATATAAAACCAACCAATGGTACTACAATGGTAAATTACCTTTCGATATTTAAGTACTTTAAGCACTCGCTGCTGAACGAACGTTTAAAGTATATCTTTAGAAATAACAGCCTATTTAGTCGGAGGTACCGAGTTAAATCGTAATACAAGGGAATTGAACCTTGTATCTCCACAGCATTTCTAGCCATGCTACTTTACACCCTAATTTGACCTCTTAAACCTCTTCTCTCTATTGTTAGAAGAAATTCCAACGAGTGCCTGGACTGAGGCATTGTACAATACTTCGAGAAACAGTATAGTTTCACAATTTTTAGATTATTTAAACTATTAATAATATTTTATATGTAAGAAAGTTCAATTACGTAGAGCTTTCTGTTCCATCTTGATTTTAGTTTGGGCAACTCTAGTTATATATTTCGTAGATATTATTATGTATTAATCAATGAAACCCATGGTATTTTATCTGTCCTTTTCTAATCAGCATAAATTCCTGATATAATGTAATAATAGTAGTTGCATAAAAGAAAATATTATAACATTTTACTTGAATATATCTTTTAAAATAACTTTCTGGTGTGCGAACAAACTAATAAATAATTCATTGCCTTGCGTTGTCAAAAACATTTTGCTACCTACGTTGCTTGCTCAATCTTTAATTAAAATTTTCATACAAATTTAGAACACTTACATATTATTCATACGCACGCTTTCTTCTAAACTTCATCTTGAAACAGATCCAGTTACTTTGCGCATAGATTAATCTTCAGTAACGAAGGGTGGGGCGATTGAAATATGACGAAGACATTTTTAGTTTTCTAGGTCGCGTCTAAATGACTTTCATGTTTCCTGTGAGCCGCTGAAATTTAGAATTTAACTCGTTATTACTAAATCTAGACATTGGGAACGGTAATACACAGTTGCTGTGAATTTCAACGATTTCGAGTGTTTAGACAGACATAATACTATGAATATACCTTAAATTAGCAGTACTTACTTTGCTGATAAATTAAAAGTGAAATTACCTACTTAAAAAAAGCTCTTTGCATAATTCTTAAATTGTGATGTTTATTTCTCTTTCTTTATTTTTTTGACACTTTAATCAATTTATAGATTTTTGTTCTACTTATTAAGTAAGTGTTCCAGTTTAATTATCGTTCTTCTTTATTTTCTCAAATAATGTACGAGGGTAGCCGTTTATATTTCGGGAACTGGCAACACTGTTAGTGTTGGCTCTGATCTGATGATTGACAGTTTTATTATCCGGTCGCTTTTTCTATTGTTGAAAGTAAATTGAAGATTTTATGTCAGCGAAAAAATCAAATTAACTCGCGAACATTTCGTGCAATTATTTTTCATAACTTTCGGCGCGGATTATCTCAACAAGAATGCACCGACGAGCTGAATTCTTTATATTGTGATGAAGCACCATCGAGAACTACAATATATCGTTGTTATAGTGAATACAAATTTAGACGGCGTTCTTTGGACGATGAATTTCATGAAGGTCGTCCCATAAATGTTGTTGTGTCGGAAAACATTAATGCAGTATCTGAATTGATAATGCAAGACCGTCATGTGACATACCATGATATTGACGCATCTCTGGGTATTAGTAACACCAGCGTGCATAAGATTTTGCATGAAGAAGCTATGTTCACGTTGGGTACCACATAATTCGATAACCGCTCAAAAAAGGACTCGCGTCGATTGGTGCCAAGAAATGCACAAAAAATACAATGGCGATGCTTCTAAGAATATTTATAAAGTCGGTACAGGTGATGAATCTTGAATCTATACGTATGAGTCTGATAGTAAGCAGCAGTCGACTGTGTGGGTGTTCCAAGATGAGCAAAAACCAACAAAAGTTGTTCGCGCTCGAAGCACATCAAAACAAATGGGCGCTTGTTTTTTCGGAAAAACCTGTCACGTTGCAACCGTGCCTTTAGAGAGTTTTAGAACGGTCAGTCCCGAATAGCAGACAACTATTTAGTTGTCAAAAGTTTTTGAAGAAATAAGGAAAACAAACCGAAAACGACAGATCTCCCATGACAATGGGAGCTTTCACAGGTCGGTTCAAACAATTGAATATTTGACCGGGTGAATCATTGAATTGACAAGCCATCCGCCGTATAGCACTGATGTAGCACCCTCTGATTTCTTTTTGTTCCCATACGTGAAAAATAAACTCCGTGGTCAACGGTTTTCTACGCCGGAAGAGGCAGTTGAGGCATTCAAAGCTCATATTTTGGTAATACCACCTTCGCAGTGGCAGCAATGCTCTTCGGATTAGTTTAAACGAATCCAAAAGTGAATTGACTTTCAAGGAGAATATTTTGAAAAGCAATAAAACTATTTTCGATAATAAAATTTCTTTTTTTGTTCGCTGTTCCTGGAATATAAACGGCTACCCTCGTATAAGTATACAGTGTTATGTTGGGAACACCAGAAAAAGGTGATCACGTAATATAAAACCAATCAGTGGTACTACAATGGTAACTTACCTTTCGAATATTAAAAGTAAATTTACATTTAATTTGTGTGGGAAGTTCTGGGCGTGAAATTGCGGTAAATAGCCTTCTATATTGAAAGGAATTCTAAACACGATAGGTAACGAATTATATTAGCGTATGTATACATATGTATATGTACGTAAGTATATATTTTACCTATCTGCATATTGCAACTGTTATTGGTACTGCAAGTATTTACATTTTGCAGAAAAATTTATTAACCAGGTTACAGCCATGGTACGTTGGATTCTACATATGATTCACAGGAGGTCGCGTTTCATTGCGCAGTGAAAAGACATTAATATAATTTATTGATCACGACAAAAATTCAGTCTTGACAATCGTATCTATGACTACATAATCTAGAAAGCTTTATTCTCTCTACTCACAAATACTTCATTCTATTTACTTATTATTACTATTGACCTTTGCATAAAAATATGTACATATATTGGAGCTCAATAACAATACCGTTGAATATTTGATATGAATTCGAAAGTGTTATTCATTATTATAATTATAGTTTTAGTTAACGAAGATGAGAAAAACTCTTTTTCTCTCTCTCACTATGTGTGTGGTTTGTGTGCGTCAATAAGCGTGCAAGCATACGCATATGTAAGGTTTTCCAATAGGGATGATATGATTTTGAAGTGACATTTCGGCCATTTGTAATATGTCATGATCTGTCATTTGTTTTTCATTGTATTCAGTAGTGTTTACAATTTCATCATGGAGAGATATACGCAAGAACAACGTTTACAAATTATTCAGTTTTATTATCAAAATAATCGTTCTCCAATTGCAACTTTTCGTGCGCTTTTGCCATTTTATGGTCGTAATAATCATCCAAGTGTGCTCGCTATTCGTCGAATTGTTAAAAATTTTGAGGTTGCATTTTCTTTACATAATTTTCAAGTGCCAATAAGACAAAGAACCGCTCGAAGTAATGCAAATATTGCTGCCGTTCAGGCAAGTGTTACTGAAGACCGTAATTTGTTGATTCCAAGACGTTCTCAACAATTGTGACTGTCTCAAACCACAAACCTGGCGGATTTTGAGAAAGGATATTAGTTTGCATCCCTATAAAATTGTTCTCACTCAAGAACTGAAGCTATTGAACTACCGTAAACGTCGTGAATTTGCTGATTTTGCCTTGGAACAACTTGAAAATGATAACGATTTTTTTAAAAAAATCATCTTCTCTGATGAGGCTCACTTTCATCTGGATGGTGTGGTAAATAAACAAAACTGTCGATTCTGGTGCGAAGACAATCCACAAATTATTTATGAAAAACCATTACATTCACCTAAATTGACAGTTTGGTGTGGTTTTTGGTATGGTGGAATCATCGGTCCGTACTTCTTTCAAAATGAAACTGGTAACACCGTTACTGTCAATGGAGAGCGGTATAGATTGATGATAACCAACTTTTTATGGCCGACATTAGAAGAAGTTGATCTTGACAACATTTGGTTCCAACAAGACGAGGGTACATGCCACACAGCAAATGCAATAATAGAATTATTGCGAGAAAAGTTTGGAGATTCGATTATTTCAAGAAATTGTGATATTAAATGGCCTCCAAGCAGTTGTGATTTAACACGATTGTGTTTTTTTTAAAGAAATCATATCACTCTTATTGGAAAACCTTGTATAACGAAATAAAAGACGGGAAGTAGACAATTTTCAATTATTATGTCTACAACTACTGTACTGTCAATATTTTTCATCATTTTATGATTGACATTAGTGTTCAAGTATTTATAAGAGTTTATTCGTGTTATTAATTTTGTTTCTTAATTTCGTATTATTGTTATTATCTACCTATTATAAAAATAAAAATTAACAATTACAAGGATGATAGAAATTTATTATTTAGTGACACTGATTATCCAATTTTAATTCAATCTGGTTCTTAAATGTTGCAATATGTAAAACAGTTTGCATGCAATTATCTACAGATAAAGAATGAAATAATTTTTTTTCAAAATCAATAAAAGACTAGAAACATCTATAAACTCTCGAAAACTTAACTTAAAATGTTGTCATTTCTTTTGGTGTAGTTATTGATGACATACTTAAATGAATTATCATCTAGAACAGGTGTGTGTAGGACGTAAGACACCGTAAGCCTGTTTTTTGCAGTACATGTTTTAAACGGGGTAATTAATTTCACAATTCTAAAAACTGTATACTATACTTCCTGTGCTAGAGTAATTTGTTTGGGGGAGGGGCTCCTGATATCGAGCGGATATTTATTCTGCAAAAGAGAGCAGTGCGACGGCTACTTGGCATCAACTGTGGAGTATTCCTTCGTTCTTGATTCAGAGCAAGTGGTTTACTCATTGTATAAGGTTTATATATACTTGAGTGCCTCTAATTTTAAAAATCAGGAATCCTTCAGAGCCAGTATAAAAACGCATTTGTGTGGTACTCATCATATTATGTTTACCAGGGATTTCTTATTGAGCGATTACAAACAAAATTTTTAAAATTTTTATCTTTTAGACAAGACGAAGAATATTCTGTTCGCGGTTTAGATTATAATACCTTTCATGAAAGGCACGGTTTTCAAGCATTATCTTTACGACGTGACATTTCGATGCCAGGTTCACGTTTAATTTGATAAATAATACTATTGATTCTTCATCATTATTATCTCAAATTTATTCCCTTGTGCCCTTCTGCGGAATCAGATCTGGGGATGTACTTCGCGTCAAAAGAGCTAGAACAAACATTATGATCAAGGGCCCGCTGTACCATATGGTCAAAAGCTTCAACGAACAATTTGTGATGTTTACTTTTGAATATTATAGTTTTAGGTGCAATAGTTAATATTTCCTTTTAATTTGTTTCACATTTAGAATTACCTTTTAATAAATTACCTTCATACTTGCGTACGAAAATAAGCCATATTCTCTAAGAGTATATTGATTTTTAATTTAAAAGAATCTACTATATTTTGATGACGCCAGTTCTACTAATGTACCAGGGTTATTTTGCAAATAAGATCCGTTTTTAAATAAGAAGAAGGGTACAGCAAATATCATTAAACTATATTTGCTGTATATTTTCATCTACTTTTCTACATAATTTACATTGTTTTCATACATTATCATACCGTTCAGCAAGTTTTTGAATTCCGACGACAAAGAAATCTGCTATCTGTGAACAAGATTAATCCATGACTGCAGTTTTCTCATTTTGGTCATCGTTAAACAGTCGATCACCAAGAACTCCCTTAAGAACCAAAACAGGTAAAAATCACTAGATGCAAGGTAGACTGTGGATGATGTACATGTTTCCATCCAAAGGACTTAATTAAACCCTGTGCTCGTGCAGAAACATTGTCATGAAGCAACATTACCCCGGAAGACAGTAGGTCACGCCGCCTGTTTTGTATGGCATGCCGGAATTTTCTCAAGATCACACAATACGCATCAGAATTGATCGTTGTTCCTCTAACAATGAAATCTACTAACAAAATCGCATTCCTATTCTAAAAGACAGTTGCCATAGTTTTTCGTACTGAAATTGTCTGTTTGGCTTTCACTCTGGTTAGCGACAATGTGCGTCGCGGTTCCATTGACTGCCGCTTGGATTCAGGAGTCATGTGGGACAGTCTTGGAACCCACCGACAATACAATTTTCAATACTTCAGTTTCTCCGAAACAATGGTGTTCAAAATTTACTTTGAAGCCTATGGAAAATCAATCGATAACTTTGAAATCGTGTTTCATCGATCCTCTCGAATTTTATTGCGCACGTCGTAAACTAAATCTTCAGAAATCAGAGAAGATCAGCCTGGACGTGGCTCATCATGCACACTAATTCGTCCGCCCTTGAACATTCTCATCCACTTTCCATCTTAAGCATTATCACCGTACACTTCACAAAACTAGTGATGAATTTCTGCTGCTGCCAAGTTTCTTACACTCAAAAATCGAATTACAGATCGTATCTCACAGTCTGTAGACGAACCAATTTTTTTAAACATTATGAACTTCTACAGCTCAGTACGCAGACAGACAGATCGCGCGCTATTCTTATTCTCATTCACAAACAGACCTTATTTAAAAGATAATCCTTGCATGGTTATTTTAATGTAATTATATCTAGTAGAAATAAAGCTATTTACTATTATTAAAAATTATATAAATACTTAAACGAAAAACTTTAATTATTAAGTAACTTACAAAATATATTATAGTACATTTTCGTTCATTTTGAGGATATTTTGATTTGAAAATTTAATTTTAAAACTCATAAACAAAGTGCCTTCCATGATTATTATAATGTAGGTAGTTAGATCAGTTATTCTCAACCTGTGGGCCCCTGCTCTCTAAGAGATGCGGTAACTCTAAACGGAGGGCACAAGCATATCGTAAAAATAAGAAAAAATATTATATTTTTAAAATTGTTTATTTCACTGGCAGAAAAGCAATAAAGTATATAAAATTATAAACGGGTTAAATAAATATCAATGACTATCTTGGGCCTGTTTTGCAGTGCAAAGTTTTTCGAAGGAAGGTTTTATTTGAAGTTGACACTCTTAGTTCTTTTTATGTATTTGGTCTTAAAAGCTGTCGCCGTATAAAAATTCGGTTTTGCAAAGGTAGGATGTTGGAAATGGTACGAGAGTACTGCTGACCGTTAACCGTGTTTTCATTAAAGAAGAATGGGCCGTAAACAGGTAATTGGATACCGCACAAAACACATTGATTTTCGGCGAATCTCGTACATGTTCAATGACTGCATGTAAGTTCTGTAGAACCCAAATTCGAACATTGTGTTTGTTAACCAGACTACTAACATGGAAAGTCGCTTCATCACTGAACAGGATGCGTTGTGCGAAAGTGTTATCATTGTCAATAGCATCATGAATCTCGTTACAAAATGCCACACGTTTCCGTTTGTCATCGGGACGCAGAGCTTGTAACAACTGTAACTTGTACGGCTTCATAACCAACCGACGTCTCAAAACACGCCAAATTGTTGTTGTAGGCAGTTGTAACTCCCGACTGGCACGACAAGTTGATTTTGAAGGATTACGTTGGAAAGCAGTTTGAATTCGTACAACATTTTCTTCAGAAACACGAAGGCGGCCAAAACTCTTTCCTTTACATACACATCCTGTATCTACAAACTGTTAATACCATCTGCGAATGTTTCACCCATTCGGAGGATCAATTTGGTAGCTCAACCTGAAACGTCTTTGCACTGTAATCACGGAATTGCACTTCGCAAACTCGAGAACACAAAATGATTTCTGCTGCGGAGTAGCCATTTTAAACATATGACGGTTACCAAGAAAAACAGAAAACAAGTAACATCTAGCAACTATTAAATAAACTAGACTATGTATTCGTTTCTCCAATAGCCGAACCGAGGCGCAACGATCGATAGTTTGGACAAAATAATACTTTGTAATACGTATATTCTTTTTGAAACACGCTGTATATTTGTATCCGACTGTGACCCAAATTTATTTGAACTCTCATTACTTACTTCTTTCATTTGTCACATGATTAAATACAGTATTAAAAATGAAATGAATCTAGGTGTTCATAAGATTCATATTATTAGTTTTTGTAATTGTCTTGTTAAATGTTGAGCCGCGAGGGACAAGATAAATATCTATTTAGATTTCAAATGGCAGGATGTATATACGTTAAAACCAATAAAGATACAGTTAAGGAATTACGCATTCATTTAGCAATTTTTTCCTGTAAGTCTTTGTGAGTTTTGCTATTTTTTAATAAACATAATTGATCGAAGATATAAACATATTGTTAAAAGCCTTCAAACTTGATTTAAAGTAGATATAAATTGCCATATACAAGTATTTGGAACGGTAAATTTAGAAAGATGATATATTTTTTTAATATTTAATACATAATAATGTGGGTACTCGTATGTTCAGGTTCTGGATTTTCCAAATTTACTTCGATAAGAGTGTTTACCTTCGAAATCCGAAACAGCAATTATTTCGACATAGTCATTGTAAAAGTAAAATACTTTCATAAAATCGACGTCAAGATTTTGCGACTATCTCAAACATCTTTTTAAAAGTGTATTTTATAGATTGAAATGACTTAAATATATGTACACCTGTACACTGGATAGCTTCCGGCACAAAATGTAAAATCGCATAATAAGTATTAGGAACACATCGGAATTGGTGATAATAAATTGCAACTACAACTTAATGGTTTGTGAGTGATAGAAGCAGGGTTAACTTAAAAAGCTTATAACTAGTTAATGGCGCAGGATAGAAAAGTGTTCTAAAAAAACTGCAATTTTGACCCTTAAAATCCGACTGTTACCTATGACCATCTCAAAATATGCTTTTCCCCTAAAGTGAAGTGTTCAAATTTCAACACCACCACATGCATATAAAGTTGACCACAAGGCATGACCCTTGGTCAGTAGGAAGAAATAGCTCATACAAATAAGTAGAATAATCTAAAATGCCACTAGGAAGGAAAAACGAAAGTTCAAAATAAATTTAAAATTTATTAACAATACTCCATATAAATCCGAAAAATGGTGTTAACAACAAATATTTAAATAGACAAATTTTAAAGTTGGGAAATTGACAAAACTAGCCATTCAATAAAACTAATTAAAATGAGATAATTAAAACACCAATAACTGATAAAAAGAGAATGATTAAACTAAAAAAAACAACGAAAGATAAAATTCGACGTAAAACATGAAAGAATCAATTATTGGCGATTAATAAACCAACCAGAAAAGAACAATAAGAGTAGTGCTGATTAAGTTTCTAAACTCAGTAGTAATTGCGGAATAACAAAGAAAACGAAAATTACTGAATTCATATATTCATATGTACTAGCTTTTAAATTAAACAATACGAGGTATGTATATCAAGAAACTAAATCGTTTAATTCTTAACGGTCAAGTATTTATTGTTTGTTAATAAAACTTTAAGGGTATTTTACGTGTGTATGTATAATAAACTACTTTCCCATGTAGTAGCCACCTCTCTCAATGACCTTTCGGTATATAGGAGGAACCGGCAGCGAAGAACAGCGTCGAATGCTTTGGACAGGTCAGAGAAAAGTGCAGCTACTTTTAATTTTTTATTAAGTAAATCATTTATGCACTGCATTAAGTCGGTACATGCAACTTCTGTAGAAAAATCTTGTCTGTAACCATGTTGACCGCAATAAAACATTTTAAATTTATAGAGTTGTTTGTTGGGGTCTCGGTACTTTGTGTCATTCCATTACACTAAATGAAATTCCATTACAATAAGGAATTAATAAAGCTTTTTGTCTAAATTTCACACTATATTATTCATTTACATCGACTAGTTTCGCCTGTTAGAACATTATCGAGCAGTACGGGTTAGAGTCTTTCATATAAGAAAACATTTTCTTATATGAACGAGATTCTAACATGTATTGTACTTGCTGGATAGTGTTCTAACAGACGAAAGTAGTGGCAGTTAATATATACTATAGTCTGAAATTTAGAACAATTATTTATATATATACATATATATATATATATGTATATATATATATATATATATATTATATATATATATATATATATATATATACAGTGTGTATCAGCCAAATGGAAGGGTGTTCGAAAAAACGCTAGGACACGTCGATTGGGATTTTTAGTTGCGTATTTTTTTAAATAAAAAGTTTATATACAGGGTGTGTCATGTAAAAGTGGTCAATACCAACTTTCTTATTTTAAATGCAACACCCTGTCATAATATTAAATTTTTGGATTCTTTAGAAGATTCCAGACATATTTCATGTACAATGTCCTATACCTATCTTCGACTGTTTCGGAAATATTAAATGTTTTCAGATTAATTTGAAAAATTTTTGATAATGTAAAAAATAACAAGAAAAACATTAATGTCACTGTAGGATATGTTCAAAGTGTTCGCCGCAAAAGTCTTGACAACATCCTAATCTTAAATAAAAATTTTTTCTAACGTTGCTCAACATCTCAGGTGTGACCGATCTAATCGCAACTATTATTCGTCTTCTTAAGTCAGCTAAGTCTAGGGGTTTAGTTTTGTATACTATACTCTTGACATATCCCCATAAGAAGAAGTCTAATGGCGTTAGATTAGGGGATCGTGCTGGCCATTCCATCGATCCTCGCCTACCTATCCACCGATTCGGAAATATTTGGTTGAGGTACTGCCAGACATTGATTTGGTAATGGGGTGGTGCTCCATCTTGCTGGAACCACATCGTATTTGCTGGAACTTGTGGGTTTTCTAGATCAGGATATAAGTTTGTCAAAGCTGGCACGAGATTATTTTGAAGCAATGCTAAATAATTGTCGCCATTCAAATTTCTATCAATGAAAAAAGGACCTACGATGTGATCTCCAACAATTCCTGCCCAAACATTAACCTTCTCAGGGTATTGCGTATATTCTTCCCGCATCCAGTGAGGATTTTCCCTGGACCAAAAGCGGCAATTTTGACGATTAGCATGACCGTGAAGCGTAAAGGTACACTCATCAGAAAATAAAATATGTTCTAATTGGATCACATTGTTATCTAACATTGTCATCATTTGTTCACAAAAATACGTTCTCCTATCAAAGTCGTCTTCCATGAGCTCCTGAGTTGGTATAATTTTATAGGGATGCATTTTATTTTCTTTTAATGTGCGAGTAATCGATGAATGGCAAACATCGAACATTGACGCTGCTTGTCTACTAGAAGTATGCGGGTTTTCTTCAAACTCAAGCACAATATCCAGTTTGGTATCATTACTTACTGCATTCCCAGCTGCAACTTCCATTTGTGTCCGTGTGTTATCTCCATAACCAATCATCTGCAGAATTGTTATTTTGTGCATTTCTGTTAAATGAACCATTTTGCTGAAATGTAGTTAACGAAATTCAAACAGTTACGACACTGACAACACTTTGCTAAGGCAAGGTATTTTAAAACGAAGTACAAGTACAATTAAAGATTTTCCCTTAATAGTTCGGTAAACAAACTATTATGTGAAAATCTTATTTTAATTGTAAACAAAATTATTAATCTGAAAACATTTAATATTTCCGAAACAGTCGAAGATAGGTATAGGACATTGTACATGAAATATGTCTGGAATTTTCTAAAGAATCCAAAAATTTAATATTTGGCAGGGTATTGCATTTAAAATAAGAAAGTTGGTATTGACCACTTTTACATGACACACCCTGTATATAAACTTTTTATTTCAAAAAATACGCAACTAAAAATCCCAATCGACGTGTCTGAGAGTTTTTCCGAACACCCTTCCACTTAATTATTATCGAATTTATTCCATTTGGCTGATACACACTGTATATTATATACTATTACAATCCTTTTAAATGTATTACAGTAACTTGTAATACGTAGAGCAATCGCCTTCTTAAAAACTTAAGACATAGATGTTAAAATGGCAATTAACCTATTCAGGATCTCAGGATCACCTTTTTTAAAAGGTACAACATAAGAATTTCTTAAAGAATCTAGGAGCTGAGCGAGTATTTATTGATTGTTAATAAAACTTGGAGAGAATTTTAGAATTTTACATGTATAATAAAATATTTTTGCACGTAGTCGCCACCTCGTTCAATGAACTTTTGGTACCAAGGAACAGGCAGTTTTATATCTTCCTTTAAAAAATTTTTCATTAGCACCTTTTTCCTACACTCAGTAAATGTCTTGACTTCTTCGATACTTCCACAGCGTCTTCCGGATAGAGCCCCTTTGATTGAAGTGAATAGGTAATAATCGGATAGTACCAAATCGGAACTATGTGGTGGATAGATCAGGATATCTCATTCGAATGACTACAGAGGTTCGGTTATGAACCGAGCGGCATGGGAACGGGCGTTGTCGTGTCGAAGGCGTCAACATTCCTTTTTGTTTGTTTTGAATCGGCTGACACAGTTTTCTTAGGGCTTCATATCGGCAATTGGCGTTAACAAATCCATTTTCAACATAAAAGACGTAAGTTTGGTATAAGCTTCTCTTCTAGACATTTATCTGCCAAATTTTTCTGAATTCATATAGGAGTGACAGTCGGCAGTTTTCACCCCAGATTTTAAGAACAATAGACCATCAGATACAAGTCGCATCTTGCTTCCTGCTTGCTCTATTATCAACGTGAGTCTTAGAAATATTTTTAGGAAGACCTATTGTGCTTTCATCATTCCACGTCTTGGAAAATATATGACCATTGTGGATGCGTATCTCCTTGATATATACAATGGGTCTATTCATGTCATGATAATGTTTCATTTTTTACAAGTAATCAATATTCAATGCTCGTATATCAATTTTTTTCTATTAATACTTTCCTATTACTTTGCATACAATGGAATTTAATCCTAAATCTATTAAAAGTCTTCTTAATGATGTGTTAGATCCGCTCCAATCTAATTCATGTGGAATGTTCTAGCATAGAGCCGATACTGTATAACACGTCCCTTGCCTGTCTTATGAAATATATGTCTCGCGTCTTCCTTATTTGATACTCCTCTAAGCTTGTGACACTTTATCGCTGTGATCTCTTCTTGCTGGAACTTTTAAATATTCTTTCAACAAAATTTGCTGACGCATTTCCTTCTTGAACAATTATTTTTATTATTCGCACCGATATATCAGTTCTTTACAAACTGATTGCTTTATTTCACTTAATAGCATTGAACTGTTTATATATGTACGAAAATAATTGTAAACATTCAAAACCACTTTTCGCTTTTGAGCATGGATCGATTTATGATCCCCTAACGAAGACGAAGACTTACGTACTACTACAAATAAAGGAGCGTATATTTTTCTAAATCAACTATTGTACAATCTCACCACTCACAATTATTCATGTCGATTACAGTAGATTGCTAACTGTAAGGTGTAAATAAATTTCTAAATAGTTTTCCTGCGTCAGAATATATAACATTAGTACGGCCAGCGAGGTTGTACGATACTGCGAATCTGGATGATCGTTCAACATTAATAATGAGCAAGTATCTGTTGACCGAAAACATGCTTGCGACGAACGTTTCGTTTTTATTTAGACTATTCAGGAAGCCTCAGTTCTTGTTCGATATATTATGTAAATAATTTAGGAGACTGGGTCTCCATCTTTGTTTAAAAGGTTAAAGCATCTTTGTCTGACATTGCAGTTGGAACAGGGTACTGTCTATAACATATATAGTTTTCAAACAAAGATGGACATCCAAACTTATCAATTATTTACTGATTATATATGCCACCTTATATAGCCGTGGCGATAATGTCGGTTGAACGAGAACTGAGACTGCCTGAAGAGTGTTACTAAAGCCGAAACCGCCATCGCTGTCGCGTTCTTGATCAACAGATACTTATTTGTTTGTATTTGACTGTCTTCTCGAATAAGCTGACTTAACACACAAGTCGGATTGCAATTATTATAGACAGTACCCTGTCCTAGCTGTAATATCAAACAAAAGTGCTTTGATTTTTCATAAGGAGATGAAAATTCTTCTCATTTATTTACTAATTAATTATAAGCACGTTCAGACAAAAATCCCCATGTTTGAGACTAATGTAATACAAAACATTTTTGTTCTCTTATAATCATCCAATTGATTTCATATTTCGCATTTCTCTTCATAAATATCTGCATTAAACTATTAATAATTTAATGTATTTTTTAATTTATTAAAAAATAAACTAATCATACATCGGGATAACACAAAGTTAATTAGCAGAAATAAGAACCAAATTAGCTGATCTATTAAAGAAAGGAATGGCAATTAAGTACTTGAATGAAATAACTTTCTCACTGAGCCATCATATTTCCGTAGGCATTAATATCAGGGTAACGCATTAAAAGGAAATATTAATTATAAAGAGTGTAGGTAAGAACAAGTAAACTAACTGTAAATTCTAATAATAACGCGTGAGATAACCTAATTAATTGCGTTAGTATATTTTCATCTAGATTACAGACTAAGTCAGTGAAAATCAATGGGAAATGTGTAAAATGTGTGAAATACAAGATGCAGGTGATTAATTACTCATAAATTTTAAGTAAATATAAAAAAAAATAAAACTGAATATGAAAAACTTTCTATTTAATAATAACAGAATCACGTACACTCAGCAAAAAAAGTATTTTCATGCCCCCACATGCGTATTTAGGAAGGTCTGTAATCTGTTTACACAACTCCGATAACTTGTGGGTTTGTTTATGTATTAAATAAGTTCTATTTTCAAACAAAAAATTAAAGCAATGTTTTATTTGCAATGTCCGTATGTATGTTTATTTAAAAATAATATACATCCTTTAAGAAAATGATTCCTTGGCAATTAAATAACGAGACTGGTGTGAGAAATGTTATTTATTGCAAATAAATTTATATTTAACTTCTTCTGAACTCTCCTCCCCTATCTATACACCGCTGTATACGTGTCTTCCATTGTTCAAAACAATGCTGTAGTTCATCAGTTGTCAGCATCTTCAACAATTGCCATTTTTGCTTTCGCAAGTTCAACAGACTCAAAATGTGTTCCCTTTAGTGCATTTTTAACTTTTGAGAACAGGCAGAAGTCATGTGACGCGAGATCTGGCAAATACGGAGGATGATCAAGCACAGTAATGCGCTTTTCCGCTAAAAGCTGCTTCACACGTTGTGACCTGGTGCGTTGTCCTGGTGCAGAATCCACTAGTTATTCTTTCACAAATCCAGTCTTTTCTACTTTACTCTTTCCCGAATTGGATATATTTAGATTTATTTCAATAATTTGAAAGCGATTTTACAGTCTTCATTTACTGGCTTTCGAGAGTTTTTAAAGTCTTTGACAAATAGTCTTGTCATCAAAGTCTATTTTGAAGCTCTTTTTAAATTAACGAATTGCCAAGAAAATAAAATTAGAATTATTAATTAAATGAAACAGTTTATATTTACTTATTTTACGCTAGATATTCATTTTCAGTGTATTGAATGCGCATGTTTTGCTGAATTCGGTAAAACGTTTCAGTAAACGTTTATGTTTTCTTCTAACACCAACTAGAGAACGTGCAGTTAAGAATAAAAATTGTTTTTACTTGTAAAAGATTGTATTCACTTTTCCGTATCTTTAGGAAAGAATTTTAGGTACGGATCGTAAATGAGTAATGGACTTAGTTTAATGATTTAGTTGTATACATAAGAGAATATGGATTAGATTCTTGTCTTTCAAAATAAACAATTGAAAAAGTCCATGAAATCCTGATGAATAATCGCCAAGTAAAATTGGAAGACGTAGCAGAAAAAGTAGGTATTTTATACGACCGCATAGATGCATCTTACATCAACGTTTAGACATAAGGAAGCTTAGTGCAAAAAGGGTGACACGTTTGCTAACAATCCACCAAAAGTAAGTGGGAATGGCCCTTTCGCAGTAAAGTCAGACATGTTCAAGGTTATGGAAACGATTTTTTGTGCTACTTTATAACTGTCTATGAAACGTAAACGCATCACTACACTCGGAAGACTAAAACACAGTTAAAGCAGTTGATAAAATGTGGTGAACTAAGTCCAAAGAAGGCCAAAACCAGTTTTCGAGAAATAATTTTCATTTAATTACTGTCAACACGGGAAGATAACAGCAGGCGAGTGTTATACGTCATAATTAGGCAGATCGAACGAAGAAACCAAAGGTAGTAGGCTTAATTTAGTCAAAAAGAAAAATCTTGTGTGCCGCTCGAGGGCAATTGCAATGATAAAACTGTACAAAGTACGATTCCAGTTAATTGAACATGCAGCGTATTCATAAAACTTAGCTCGGTCGTGTTTCTTCCTATTCTCACACCTGAAAGATTTTCTCGTCGGATATTGAAATCATCGACGCCGTAAATTCATATTTTACGTTTTAGATAGTTCTTATTTTCTTGAAGAGGCTTAAAGGTCTTGAGAAACATTGGCCTAACATAAATGTGTAGAGCCGAAAGGAGACTGTGCAGAAGTAAATATGATTTTACCCAAATAGTAGTGCTTTCCTCTCGCGTTTTAGATATTTTTGATCTATCCCCGTATATGGCGTTCACTGTAGCATTTAATTCTGCATGAAATATTAGACAACTTTTATATTGTCATTCCAAGAATAGTAAGAGTGTAAATGTTTTTTCGCTTTTCTCAGAAATTTGAATTTCAAATAAACGAAGTATTAAAATAGCACTCCCGCTTTTGTAAACGGATGTGATTCGTTGCGTGTGAACGGGAGTTCATTAACACATTCAGATTTGTCAAACCATATAACATCGACTGCATTTGCTCGCTACTTGTCACTGTAGATCAGCTATCTTATTATGTGCATAAGTTATTTAAACAGACTAGGGATTGGTAAATATTGGCAATGATTCAGATTTGTATTAGTCCGTATGTGAATAAAATATATGTACATACAGAACAAAGTTTAAAACTCAAACAAAGGCATTACTATATTAACTATAACATAATATAAATAATATTTAATAGTTATCCCACAATACAGGGTTATTCTAAAAGAATGAACCGATTTCATAGCATATTTTATTAAGAAAAAGTAGAAGAAAATTTTAACAGTCATAAGTGTTCTATTCATAATCAAAATATTTCTTTGTCTTACATGTTTTCAATATGGCCACCACCTACGGCATGGACATGTAATGTGAGAATTCTTTCCAGACGCGTAATAGCATGCCACGGTTCATTGACAAGGGAACACTGGCAGTTCAGATTTTGATAAAATTTTAAAACGGCAGCCATGGTTTCGGTATCAAACTACTTGCTATGAATTAGGATTAATGGCTTTCTAATGTGAATAGACACTAAATTAATGGCATCTATGTATAATTCCCTACTCGAACTTTGATGGATTATAGTATATCTTTACACAGGGAACCAATTGTGCCGAATTCATGTACTCGTTTTAGGCTACGATGGCGACTCTAAAAGTAAAGACCGTTTGTTTATTTAAGATAATGAAACAAAACTTATTTTACAACATATTTAATCTTAGTTAATTTCTACGTAGTCGACGTTCATGAGTTTCACCAGATTTTCTATGCGTTCTACATACTCAGTTGCTGCCTAGTTATTGAACCAATCACTAACTCCCTCTTTTACTTCGTTATTACTTCCATAGTGATTTCCTCCCAAAAAATCCTTCCATTTGGGGAAAAGATGGTAATCACTCGGGATCAACTTCGGATGTTCAAAAATATACCACATAAACTGCTGAAGCAAGTTCTTTGTCAACGCAGCAGTATGCGAACGTGCGTTTTCGTGAGTAAATTGTGGATGCCACTGGACAAAAATCCACGCCGTTTGTTTTGAATGTGGAGTCGTAATCAGTGGTAAGGGTATGACAGTATGTCGCTGAATTTATGGTCTTGCCTCTAGGTATGTTGTCGATGACTAAGATGCCGATTCGATCCCCAAACACTGCCGTTCTTATTGCCCACAATTTTTTAGGCTTTTTTAGATTTTGATGAGGATCGGTAATGACGTCATTCCCTTGACCGGTGCTTTGTTTCTGGAATCTTATGCTAAATCCATGTGCCATCGCCAATAACAATATGATTTAAAAGCTCTTCGCCAGCCTTGTCGAACTGATTGAGAAACATTGGCGAATTGATATTAGTAACAAACAGCACTACTTGATTTGTTGTCAATTCAAAATTTTGTAGTGTATTTAGTATCACAGTGTGAATAGCTTCGCCGGCACACTTTGACTTTTTTACTAACTAATAAAAATCAAGATAACTGTTGAAGAAGTTCCAGTGTACGTACAATAATATTCAAAATACAATTTTTTTACAATAGTCTCATCACATCTCAATTACAGTTTTTTAATATAGATCTCTATTATTGCGCATGCACGAGGTAAATAAAAACGTTTGAACGCTTGACACTATCTATTCTGCATTGTATGTACTCCGAAACTGTCGGAAAAGTTCCTTCTCTGCTACTCCAAATGGTAAATTACAAACTGCTAACCTAAAAAATTGTATGTAACACAAACTTCTTCTGAGATGTCGTAACATTTTGTATGATTGTGTTTTCGTGTGTTTACGTGTCTAAAGCAGAGTTTTTTTCGACAGAGGAACGATGTATGAGACACTAAACAAATTACTTTAGCACCTTCGTATTTTTGTCCAGGAATTGTCTTATAAATTTATTTACAATGCCCACCCACAGCATCCTGTTATTATTTCGTTTAGCGTTCATAATTACCCTACAATACAATATCAAATATTGATCGTTATCAACGCAATGAAAACCTGTTCGTAATTAAACTTACTGCATTCTACAACACGCCCGACTTAAGTATCCGGAGTGAACCCTACTACCTTTTTTTGTTATTGACGTCTAAATATCCCCGATTTATTATATATTTTACGTGTAGTGTGGATTGACAGTTCGGTATGTTATTCTATAGCAGCAATATCAATGCAGCTGTCATGTTTGTAACAATAATAACCTTTCAGCAAAGAGTGTAGTAAACTTGAAAAAAAGTATAATATGAATAGAGTTGCCAATTCGTGACTGTGCATCAGAGTCGTCGAAGTCGAAATGTGTGCAGTTTGTTAATTCGCAGTATGCATTTAGAACATCGCTTTAGCTCGGTGAAAACAGTTTTGGTATTTGTAATATTGTTATTTTCGTGTATCCCGTAGTAAGGTCAGAAGGTGACTTTAGCTTTGATTGGTTAAAGAAAATCTGGAGTATGGAATTGGAATATTCGGTCCATTGTTCTTTGTTTGTT
This sequence comes from Dermolepida albohirtum, assembly GCA_031893035.1. Taxonomy (NCBI): domain Eukaryota; kingdom Metazoa; phylum Arthropoda; class Insecta; order Coleoptera; family Scarabaeidae; genus Dermolepida; species Dermolepida albohirtum. The sequence continues at coordinate 250,949 of JAVIWB010003131.1, forward strand.
TTTCCTCTACGAAAATATGTGTTATTCTTATACGAATGTATTCTACCAATCTTTAAAATTTAATTGAAATCTGAATTTGTGATTTATCGATGTTCTTATGACTACTGTTTTTATTCGATGTCTAGGGTCATCTAGGTTGCTAGATTGGGATTAATTGTTGGCACAAATCTACCATTGCGTCCGCACATATGCAGGCTTTGCGTTAAATTGGGTAAAGTAGTTTTTACAATATGGATGTTAGCAAGATACTATACGATTAAAGTTCAAAAGATGAGTTTATTGTACTTGTTTTCAGTCTCTCGACTTTATTATCATAAAGAATGTGATTGGATACTTACAATATAGAGAATTGGTACATCGTGTTTTCATTTTTCATAAGTAAACAATAAGATTAACGGTCGGGTTGAATCGGAGAGATTCCTATAGGAACGTATTCGAGAAGCTGAAAATAATGATGATTCCAGCATTGTATGTACATGAAATATTATATTTTACGTATAATAATAGAGTTAAGTTTGGATGTCCAAAACATTAAAATGAAACCAAATACAAAAGCAATATTAAAGCGGAAAAACATACGTCTACGTATCAGGAGCAGATGTATTTTAACTGATGTCGATTCTTTAATCACATATTACAAGAAGCACAGAATTTACAATCATTTATTTTTAAAACAAACGTAAAACAATGTTTAATAGCAAAGGCTTAGTATAACAGTAAAGGCCTTTTTATGGCGTGAATCTATATTGCAAATATATCTGGATTTGCTTTAAAACGTGATTTGTATTGTTATGTATTTCATGAATATGTATGTATACGTACAGTTCATGAAGTAAATTATTATCATTATTATTATTACTATTATTATTATTATTCTGATAAGACTGCCACTTTAACAATTTTTTACTGCCTAATAAAAATCAAGATGACTGTTGAGGAGGTTCCAGTGTATTTAGAACAATGATATTTAGAATAGATTTTTTTTACAATTTATAGTTTCACATCTTAACCACAGTTTTTTAATTTTTTTAGAGCAGATTTAATACTGATCTCCATTTCAAGCGATTGGCACTAAGTAGTCTGCATTGTATGTACTCCAGAGAAAAGTATCCTGTTACAGTACTTCTCTTGAAGAAAATTGGGCTGTAAACCTTGTTCGTAGATATTGCATTTCGAATCACCTACGAAAAGCACACTGCATCATAACACCCAAATTTGTTTTCGTGAATTTAAGAACACAGAAAATCTGTTACTGTCCACTTGACATTTTGAATGTAAGAAAAATAACTGAACAGTACTCTGACAATAAGAAACCTACAACATCTTTGTAGTAATAATTAGAAATTTAAAAGCTACCTCTGTTAAATGGTTGGTGATTCTTTCTATGACAATGATTGAGAACTTAAACACTACGTCATGAAATCGGTTCATTCTATTAGACTAACCTTGTATTACATTAACAATACGCAAATAAATAGAATTTCCTATCGTCCAGTGAATGTGAAGAGAATTTACAAATGTATGTCTAAAACATATTCGTATTGTTAAATTCTCGTCGCATTTGAACACCTTCCTTGGTTTATTAATACACCGGTCACGTCATAACCGCTTGTTTTTATTTCACCTAGTGACGTTTTATTAGACAGTTTTCTACATCTAAGAACCGAGTTCCGTTATGCGCTAAACTGGCACTCATGCATTTTCATTTCTTTATACATACCTACCTACATACATACATGCGTACATGAACGCTAGGATCTATTGTAGGAATCCTAATAAAATATTTGCACATTATTATGAAACGTGGAAAAGTCAGGCAGCGAAAGTATTAAATATTTGGTAACGTTCATCTATTGACAATTCACCGAGATTTTGAAGTGTTTATCTATTTACACATTGATAACTTTGTTACCAACTTTAGCGAGATGTCACACCCTTGTTCTTTCATTCGTACATTCGCATGTTTAAACGAAAGAAGCAAGAATTATTTTTGCATTATTTTTCTGTATTGGAAAGGTACTATAAACACACAAAGAATCGTTCGTTAATAACGCAAGTTTACCTGATGAGAGGCGAATTCCTTGAAACGCGTAGAAAACAGAGTGTTATTAACATTTGAATGATTTTTTTAACGTTCATGTATTGACAATTCGCCGAGATTTCAAAGTGTTCGCTTATTTACGCACTGGTAAGGTGATTCTGGACCAGTTTGGAAATAGCTGTTCTAAATTGCTCTAAAATAATTAACTCCAGGTGAATTTATAAACAATACCCTGGAGGTAATTTTATTGGAGCCTATGGTTGACTAACTTGATCACTAAAGATTGATATATAACACCTAGCCACATTAATTTTCGTGTTCTGTATACGTATTTCGATAACTAAGTTGTCATCATCAGTAGATAATTAAACAGTGTCGCACCTGGAAAACTACGGCTAAAAATACCCGTACGAAAACAAACTGCGTATGCGATCCGTACCGTTGAGAACCAAAATGTACACAGTGTACATTTTGGTTCTCAACGGTAAAATTTAAAGTAGAAAATGAAGTAACATTGACTCCAAATCTTTTCAATTTAACTCTTCAAACTATAAAAGGAAATTAACTGTTATTAAATTCTTATTTTAACCGCTTTTTTCATCATATATATACAAAGTAGATTTTTTGAAAAAATTCCTGCTGTCCTTCGCGATTTTATGCTAACTGGACATGGAATGCCTCTTACCAAAACCAGATCTTTAAATCCTTTTTTGCTTCGTTTAGTTTTCTTTTATTTCCCCTGTTTTTGCTTGATTTCATTTGTTTCTACAATTGTCCCATTTCGACGACTTCTTGTTTAATTGTGGTGTCACCCGCAATTAAATTTTACTTCATAAAATATATAAAAACATAAAATTGAAACGTGGGAAAATGCAGAATCGCTTTTTTGTTTGCATTAAAATTGTTCAATCTATGTCAAAAACTCTAGCATCAACTTCAAGATACCTAGTTAATAAAATTTCTTTTTTTTTCATTTAAAAGACACTCCGTTGTAAATATTTTTTTAATAACAGTAGACAAATAGAATTTACTTTTTAAATTAGAAAGCAAATGCAAAATCCTTTTCATCGGAATAAAATATTTTTCTCTTATCAAAATATGTTTATTTAGAAATTCGTTATATTAGTTAATAAACGTAAATTAATTAATTAATGTAGAATTTCTTAAGGTAAAAAATAAAAGCAACCAATTGTGGAATACTTGGGATATTTACAATTCTTGAAAAAGAACTTTATGCAATCTAAAGAACTAGAAATAAGTTAAGTATCTTTACACATGGGTATGTACATATGTATGTCTATTGGTAAGATTTAATCATTTAAAACGGCATTTTGATAAAAGCTTTTCTAAACCGACTAGGAACATCTACTATAATAATTGCGAATAAAATATAAACAGCAGAATGACATTAAAAAGCATGTTCATATGTCACGTAGAAAGTTGAAGAGAGCACGTATATTTTAAATTGTCTTAAATCTGATAAACGTGTTGTAAGTCCTCGTTTGAAAGATCTAAACCAGAGATTGCAGACTGGTTTCACTACGTCGAGTTAGTAGCTAATGATCTTCACCAACAGCATTTTTTTCCTATCTTTGATCACGGCTTCCTATTCTCTAAATCGATTAATTCGTGCCAGAATATTTGTGGAAATTTTTCTTGTGTATGATTCCATTAAAGTTATTACATGTACACACATGGACACGGTTCACTTAATGTAAGAATTAATATCGTATAATTTTATATTCCATAAAATCAACTAAACAATCTGACAAAATGGATGCGATTTTTGTTAGAATGGTCTTATCGATACGGTGTAGATTCAGTGAAAAAATACAAATATTTTACTTTCAAATATCAACTAATACTATTACATACAAAGGGTTCTAGGAAAGTTTTGTAATACAGCTTTATTATATTTAATTTTTTCAAAGTAACTTCCTCTACATTCAATACACCTCTCCATCCTCCGAAACTAATTCTGCCAAGTTTCACTAGGGAGTAAAGCACATTCGTTGTCCCAAGCCCGCAGAAGGTTCTTATCACTTGAAAACCCCCTCCCTTTTAGCTTCATTTTCACATGTGGGAACAGTGCAAAGTCGCAGGAAGTAAGATTTCGACTGTAGGGAGGATGCTCGAGATGTTTCAGTCTGTCGTGGTCAAATATGCGGTGCAGGCTTTGGTGCGGTGAGCTGGAGCATTATCGTGATGGAGGAATCAGGGTCCATTCTTGACTTTGGCCGCAGGTTCTTCATAGATTCAATGAGTTTAGACAGGCACTGTTCAGTATACCACTTAGCTGTGACTGTCTTCTGTGTGCGCAAAACGACGCGTTCCACAATTCCACTCGATTTGAAAAATACAGCTATTATTTTCTTCTTTACAGATCGGGATTTTCTGACAACTACGGGTCTGTCCTCATCATCAAAGACTCAAACTTCGTTTTGAGCTTTGGTCGGCACATCGTAATAACACAGCCAAGTCTCGACACCTGTCACGATGTTGTTCACATACCGAGATTGTCCCTTATTAAACTTTCTAGCATTTCCTGGTACCAAGTCACGCGTCGTATCATCTGATCTTAGGTGAGTCAATGCGGTACCCAGAAAGAACAAAGTTTCTTCACGTGCAAATGATCGTGCAGAATCGAACGAATTGCTGGTGCATTTAGGCCTGAAGTACCCTCTATCTGTTGGTAGATCACTCGCAAAGCATTTTCCTCACAGTAGTAATGTTTTCCTCCGTAACTGACGTTCGTGGTCTTCCCGGCCTCTCAGCATCCTCCACAGTTAAATTTCCCCTTTGGAATTCTCTGTACCACCTGAATATCGTTGTGCGACGTGGGCAAACATCACCTAGTGCAAGAGTAATTTCTTCGAAGCACTGGTCTATGTTTAAACCACGCACGAAATTTTAACGAAAAACTGCCCTTATTTCATTTCGTGATCACGATGTCATCGCAAGCACTTCACACTCTCACTGCTAGTGAATAACTGAGCCGATCGACATAGCGCAACGGCTACTATGCACGTATGAACATGTCTCAACATGCAGCAACAAGCAGCTTCTTACTATTCATTGTTGCGTCATATTGCAAAACTTTACTAGTACCCTTTGTATTATGTTGATCTGGTAAGTACAAATACTTGTATAGATATAAGTATCTGTAGAAAGAAAGACTTGTAAAATACACCAAGAGGAAGATGCTATTTCTACTATGAATGAATAATAATTGAAATTTATTAAAGGAATATTTATTACTGGAATAGAAACTGAATAAATTCAGTTTGTTCTATTAGAAGGTATACTATTTGGTCGCGATTTCGGTGCTGTGGTGCCCTCTGTAAGATCCTTCTATTAGAGATTCCATTCTCTAGCTCCCCAAGTGATATTGTCTAGTTTCAGCCCTTGAAGTAACTAGGGATATCTATTAAGGTGTGTAATACGGATTTTGGTGATGATCTATACATGTGTAAAGGGGCGTAACACATTCTTCTGGAACCCTTGGGAAGAATAGGAAGCACCTGCCAAAAGGAATTTTATCAAAGAAACCGAAATCAGGTGGCATAGTGGGAAAAGAAAATGAAGGTTATTTTATCAAAGTGGAAGGTTAAAAGGGAAGTACTGACGTTGTCCACATATCAAAATTTGGATATTGTTAATCCGGGTAAACATAACAAGAAGCGCGAAGAAATAAAAAACCGAAAAGTATTATCAACTGTAATTCGAGTAAAGCTAAATTGATATGTTTGATCAATTGGCTGCATATTCTTCACTTGTAAGAAAATCAATCCGATGGTATAATAAAGTTACCATTGAATTGCTAATGAGAACATCAGTAATTAACGCATTCGAAATTTATAATATTATTTATCCATCATCGAAGATTTCAATTACAAAATATCGCGAATTACTCTTACTTTCCATATGAGAATAAAAGAATTAAAAAACGAAAATGATAGATCCGCACGTAATAAAGGTAACAGACGGAAAGTGTAGGAGGAATTGCAAAATTAGAAAAAGAGAAAGGAAAGAAGAAGTTGTTATAGATAACGGAACAGCAAAGTTGGAGAGAGGCAGCAAAATTAACCAAGCGAGTTACCTCTTAGTGTTTCACGTGTCTCAACAAACTTTTTATTTGCATTGCATGTTTTTCTACTTACATTTGAATAACCAACGAAGTATTTTAATGATTACCATTTTCTTTTTACTTTCATTTATAACTTGCATTTTACTCTTAGTTATTACTTATCTATTGTTAATAAATATTGTCTTTTTTTGATCACAAAAGGTTGATATATAATCCCTTGCCACATTAATTTTCGTTTTCTGTATACGTATCTCGACAGCTAAGTTTTCGAATTTAAGTTAAGTCTAAATTCGTTTGTCATTTCTACCAGGTGTACCGGAAATCTAGATAAAAAACTATATAATTTTCAAGAAAATGGAAAAATTGCTTTATTTGATGTATTGGCAATTTGATTCTACACATCTTGCCCATCTTTCAGGCAATTTATGAATGCCATCCCAAAAAAACTGTGTGTCTTTTGAGCAAAACCATTCATCCGGCCATTTTCTAACTTCTTCGAAATTGGCGAAGTGCTGTTCCGCAAACGCGTATCTCATTGATACGAAAAGGTCGGACGTGGCAAGGTCTGGAAAGTACGGCGGGTGCGATATTATGTCCCATTCAAGTACTTTCAGCGCTTCTTTGATCGGTTTCGCTGTACGAGATGGCGCGTTATCGTGCTGTAAAATCACTTTATCATGTCTTCTGGCCCATTCTAGAAGTTTTTCTAACAATGCGTGGTTCAAATTGATAATTTGTTGTCAGTAGTGATCAGTATTAATTGTTTCACCAGGTTTAAATAGTTCGTAATACACCACGCCATTCTGGTCTCAACAAACATAGAACATTGTCCTGCGACCAAAACGATTTTTCATTACCCTTACTATTTTATGCAGAAATAACTTCCGATTATACCTTGGGAGCAGCATTTCACAGATGATTTCGATTTTCCATTTACCTATCATTCAATTGATGTGGCACCCATTTTCCCATCTTTTGGATTTTTCCCATTGCTCGTAATTGGCCGCTAGTCGTTTCTTGGGCTATATTTAACGCTTCTGCTAATTTTTTAAGTTTAGGTTTGGTCTTTATCCAATAACTCCTGTAGTTTCGCGTCTTCAAACTTTTTCGGTCTACCAGAACGTTCTTTGTCTTGCACATCGAAATCACCACTTCTCGATTGTCGAAACCACGCCTCATGTGTTTTTATGGTTAACGCATGTTCACAGTAATTTTCTACCAGCAAACGATGACTTTCAGTGGCTTTTTTCATTTGATTAAATAAGAAATGTAATGCGTATCGCAAATACACTTCTTCAGGCACGAAACTCGACATTTTCAAAGAGATATATATCTAAGACAGTGTTACTTTCGCAAAATATAATATGTATGGCTTTGAAGCTTGATGTCAGTAGAATAAAATAACATATGCGTCAAATCATAACATTGTGTACTTAATCCTAGCGATATCTGTTAGAAAAACTGGTAATGACCCCGGTACACCTGGTATATATAATTCTATTCAACGTTACCCGTTAGTAAGCTATCAATCATTTTTTAGATTATTCATCCACTGTATTTATGTGTATATATTTAGTCTTAATCGATGTAATTAAGCATAGATTGTATGAATAGTCTCTCGCTTTATTTATCCGACTTGTATTGACTGGACGCTAATGGTGCTAATACTAATGCCTGGTTGATTCCAAAGAACAGCAGTTTGATTTATATATTTTACCAAAGAATTCCAACAAAAGAGTCTCATAACTAAATATTGTGCTGTGAACAAAGCTTTATATCAACACCAAATTTTATTCTTTATTTCATAATATATATCACACGAATGTGCATATATACATACATATAATGTATATGAAATAAGCATACGCGTTTTCATTGCACGTTGCGTGCTACTTAGAAAAGAATGTAGTTTTTAATGATTTTATAAACTCATTCAAGTAGAATATAACCACTTAATATTTGTTAACAATATCTGTACTAAATCTGTCAAAAGTTTTTCTAAGAAGAGTGATATTTATTGATACATAAAACATTTATGTGTTTGTACATCCGGATGCTGGAGGCCTTACATTATATGTAAAACTTCCTCCATTAAAAATATACTGCCTTAGAGTATATTAAAAAAAACGATTAACAAATATTTCATAAAAAAGATAGTAAATTAAAAGAAACAGTCGAGTTAACATTATTTTTGTTTCAGTGTATTTATGAACGAGTTCGTGAATACATTAACTTGTTTGGACAAGTTTCAATTGTGTTAGTGTAGGAAAAATAATGAAATATTAAATTTTGTAGACGTTTTATAATAAAAGTATTAATAATTAACTAAATTATAGTGAACAGAAAATATTAGTAAAAATAAAACAACAAGCCTGTTCTTGAAATTTTATTCATTAATTTCAATAAAAAGAATCTTAAAGCTCATATTTTAATGAAAATAATTAGTAAGCGATAGCAATAGATTAGGCAATAAACTGTGTATTAAAATCTCATGCTCATATGCTCGTGTATCTTATCGGACATAACGTGTTATATAAAAAGCTGGCTATTTAAACATCATGCGTGAGCGGCGAGAGGTGGTACGAAAGGCTCCGCTAGTTCATTACCGACGTATAATAGGCGTGTTATAGAATATACGAGGGTAGTTTGACAAGTAGTGAGAATGGAAAGAAAAACGAATTTTTTAAATACAAAATAATTTTTATTTTTCAATATATTCTCCTAAAAGAGCAATACATTTATTCCAACGGTGTTCCAATGCCCTTATGCCATCTATAAAATGCGATTCCGGAAGGCTTGGAAAATACTCATTTACGAAGATGATAAGCTCGTCGTTAGACGAAAATTTCTTTCCACCTAGTGCCGTTTTCAATTTTGGAAAAAGGTGGAAGTCGGAAGGGGCTAGATCCGGCGAATAAGCCGCATGCGGTACTAATTGGAAATGCAACTCGTGGATTTCGGACATCGCAACTGTGCTGGTATGCGAGGGAGCGTTGTCTTGGTGAATCAAAATTTTTTCTTTGCCATTCCTGGCCGTTTAGCACGAATCTCAACATTTAACTTTTGTAGAAGTTCTGCATAATATTGTCCGTTTATTGTGGCAAATTTCTGAAGATAATCAATGAGCAAAATGTCCTTTGAATTTCAAAAAATTGATGCCATCACCTTGTTTGCCGATAAAGTGGTTTTCGCTTTTTTGGAGGTGTAGAACCACGTTCTAACTATTGTTTCGACTGTTGTTTAGTTTCGGGTGTACTGTAGTGTATCCAAGTTTCATCGCAAGTAACAAATCGCCTACAAAAATCAACCGGATTCCGCTTATAAAGGTCCAAACACTCATTGGAAATGCGCAAACGAGTGAACTTTTGATCAGTCGTAAGCAATCGCGGCACCCATCTTGCCGAAAGCTTGGAATGGTCGAATTCTTTCGTTAAAATGTGGTGTACGCGTTCTGTTGAATTGTTTACCATGTCTACTATCTCTCTCACTTTGAGTCCTCGATCTTGCGTAATAATATTATGGATTTTTATAATCATTTCCTTAGAAGTCACTATTTTGGGTGCTCCAGAGCGCGCTTCATCAACACAGCTTGTTCTACCACGTTCAAATTCATTTACCCATCTACTTTTTGTGGCGGATGATGGAGCAGTTTCACCTAATGTTTCCCGTAACTCATCTTTTATTTCGGTAGCTTTCATACCCTTAATTACAAAGTATTTAATCACCGTACGGTACTCTGCTTTTTCCATTTTAACAAAACGACGTGTTGCTTCTTTTTCAATCAGCTGTCAAAAATAAACTAATCAACCGATTTATCTAAATATCAGAATGTAAACATATAAATAGGCAACCTAAATTACAGTGCATTTGTTTTACCAATTAAAGCGCCACCTATGTATCATTCTCACTACTTGTCAAACTATCCTTGTGGCAAGTTTAGTTACGTAAGGAGTTTCATTGCATTGATAACGATCAATATGCATATGATATTGCATTGTAGCGTAATTATGAGTCCAAAACGGTATACCAGGCTGCTATGCGTCGATAGTCTAAATGAAGTTATCGGACAAATCTCAGACCAAAAATACGATAATGCTGATGTAATTTGTTTAGTGTGTCATACATTGTTCCTCTGTTGGCAGAAAAGGGACTGGTTTAGACACGTACATACATAAATACACAAATCTGCTATTTAGAATAGTGGATAAGGAGCCGTTCCGTCAATTTTAGAGTACATACAATGCACACTACATATTGCCAAACGCTATGACGTTAAGAAACTACTTTCTGCCAGCGAAAAAATAGCAGTATTTAATCTGCTCTAAAAAATAAAAAACTGTGGTTAAGCTGTGACGAGACTACAGATTGTACAAAAATTCTATTCCGAATATCATTGTTTCTGCACTGAAAGGTTCTCAACAGTTGTCTCCATTTTTATTAGTTAGGTTGCCAAAGTGTACCGACGAAGCTATTCACAGAGTGAATAGCTTCACTACACTAATAAGTACACCAAAAAATTTTGACTTGTCAACACACCCAGCAGTGATGTTTGTAACTCATGCCAGGTCGCTATTGCTTTCTACGGGACGTTTCCTAAGCAGAAGTGAATCGCTTCACTACATGTAACGTGCCTGTTATGTGCATTACAAATACATCTGAGTACAGTAGCTATTCAAAAAAGTTACTTAGTTGTAGATGGTTTAATAAGCAGCATCAAACAAGTTTTCTTGAAATCATCGACACTGATGACATTAAGATTTATCACAGTATTGACCCGTTGTCTGATCTTATTGTAAACAAATGTTAGCAAAATTTATGAATGGTGCTTATGCAGTAACCTGAAGTTAAACATATATAAGTCTACTATGATGTCCTATTCTATAAACATTTCTAGAATTGAGTCTTACTGCGCTGTTAACAATGTTGGAATTCTCGTCCACGGTTAAAGACTTTAGTGTGACATTTGACGAAAAATTTACTTTTTCTGATCATGTCCTTTAATGGGTCGACCGCTGCTTCCAGACCTCTTGGATTTATAATTCGCATGCGCAGATGTTCTGCCAATACTGATAGCATTAAAACTCTTTTTTTGTTAGCTTCATTTTCAAGCTAAAATATGTATCCACGGTCTGGTATCCCTTCTATGTTAATCCAGCCTAAATTTTAGAAACATATTAATTGGAATGGATGGTATCTTGTGCGTGGAACTGATTACAACGAGTTGCTTGAGCATGTCGCCGTCTCATTCTCCGAGAGGAAAAAGACCATTAGCGTTCTATTTATGCTGAATATTCTTACTGATTAGTTAATTCATCGTTTTTGTTGCCAAATGCTGATTTTCCAGTACCACGCCGGGAATCAAGGTTAAATCATTTGAATCATATCCTTACCGCAAGAGCTAAAATTTGATAGAGGCGTCTACATACCCTAATATAGAGGGTGTTTCAAAAAGAATATACGTATTTCGAATGCATATATTTATTAAACTTTAAGGCATACGACTATGAAACTTTACACACATATTTACGAATCTCTCAAGCTCAGATTACAAATATTCAATATGTCCTCCATCAGAGACACGAACAATATCACATCGATACTCAAATTCCTCCCATACTCGGGCAAGCATGTTCTTCGTCACTGATGTCATGGCAGTATGGATCCGGTTCTTCAACTCTTCCAGGTTCTATGGGAGTGGTGGTATATAAACGTTGTCTTTAATGAAACCCCACAGGAAGAAGTCATAGGGTGTCAATACCGGTGACTGTGGAGCACAGTTGAGACATGCTAAGCCGCCAGCTCCTTGACGACCAATCCAACGGTTCGGTAGAGTTTCATTCAGATATTCAGGCACTTAGCGACTCCAGTGGGGGGGTGCCCCGTCTTGTTGAAAAATGAAGTTGTCTTCGTGCAGCCTCGAAAACAACCAGTTTTGTAACATAGCGAGATACTACTTCAATGGCTGCATGTGGATTCTGAAGACCCCAAATTCGAACATTGTGTTTGTTTACCAGACTACTAACATGGAAAGCCGCTTCATCACTAGTTTACTACCTGCGTATGTAACAACTGTAACTTGTACGGCTTCGTAACCAACTGATATCTCAAAACACGCCAAATTGTTGTTGTAGGCAGTTGTAAGTCCCGAATGGCACGACGAATTGGTTTTGAAGGATTACGTTGGAAAGCTGTTTCAATTCGTACATTTTCTTCAGAAACACGAGGGCGACCAGGACTATTTCCTTTACATACACATCCTGTATCTACAAACTGTCGATACCATCTGCGAATGTTCCGCCCATTCGGAGGATCAATTTGGTAGCTCAACCTGAAACGTCTTTACACTGTAATCACGGAATTGCACTTCGCAAACTCGAGAACATAAAATTTTTTCTGCTGCGGAGTAGCCGTTTTAAACATATGACGGTTACCAAGAAAAACAGAAGACAACTGACATCTAGCGGCTATTAAATAAACTAGAGTATGTATTCCTTTCTCTAATAGACGAGCCGAGACGCAGCGATCGATAGTTTGGACAAAATAATACTTTGTAATACGTATATTCTTTTTGAAACACGCTGTATATATATATATATATATATATATATATATATATATATATATATATATATATAGTACATTCGGCACGGAATTTCGATCTCGTTTGGATGAATTTACCTTAATAGTGACTCATATAAATATGCTTTTATTAGGGTATTTAATGTAATGTACAGATTTCAGATATTTATTAACTATTGAAATTGTACTCCAATTTTGTTGTTTCTTTTTCACTTCTGGACTTTATCTGTTGCTCATTTAATAAATTATTATTATTATTATAAATAAGTTCTGTCGGATAGTATAAATTATACTACATTTGAATAAATCTTAAATTTTAAAAATAATTTAAATGAAGTCACTAGTAGTAGTAGTCACACTGCATAAGGTTCTACGAATGTACGTAGCTGTAAAATATTAGGTTAAACAGATTTTATACATTCCTCAACTTTCAACTTGTAAACTAAAGTAGAAATACCTTTAGAACTCATAAAAAGAGCCTCTAGCATATTTTCCAATAATATTTATAATAATTTCCGCTTATTAACACATAATTATTTGAAATAGTTGATTTAATAATACTATTAGTGCATACCGACAGTGATCAAATTATTTCCAATCAACGAATATTACACTATAATCTATTTGAGATATTTATCTTATTATAATACAAAAGCGTTCTATCGGAATTTGGTAATTTCCTCATCATCATGTTTCCAAAATGTCAAACATCATTTCAAGAGGAAATAGAAAGCACAAGGAAGCAAATTTAATATTTAATAATATTTACAATTGCTCGTATCCACCTAAATTTTGAATTCGACTAATATGAAAGATCTCTTTCGGCATACATTCGACTTCACAGAATCTATACAAACTTAAATCAGAATATTTCCGGAGTAGTTTACTACCTGCGTATAATCGAATAAACAAGCATTTTCAAGCGGAAACGTTTATTAATTTGTTAAGTATTTAGACGTATGTCAAATACATATCACACTTACACCACATCGGCGTGTTTGTTGCAGTATTTATAATGGATATTTCAAAAGAATGTAATTGCTTTGAATTACTCTCCATTTTGCATGTAACCAACATTGACGTTTCAGGTTAAGCATATTTTGTGTAGAGATAGAGCAAAGTAATCATGGAACCTTGTGCAGTGCAGGAATAAGTGATACCGTGAAAAGCTGTTATGAAAATCATGATTCGAATTGTTACAATTCGCATTTTTAATAATAATTTTTATTATCATGTTTTTAAATTGTATTTCAACTTAAGTACGATTCAATTTAAAACACGAAAATTATTATCAAAATGCCATATTTGTGAGTTTCGTTGATTCTGATACGAACCGTTGACTTGTCGACATTTCAATGATCTCGCTGGAATTTTCTCCTGGAGCGCTTATTAATTAGAGTGATTAATACATGCAACACGGTCTTCGGAATGTTATTTAAATGTACAGACATTTCTATACGATATAATTGGCAATATATGATGTCAATGGACACATTGCAAGCCACTGCATTATACAAACGCTAAGGACTATTCCATTCAATATATGTGCAATATAAAATTATATATATATATATATACCAGGGATGTTTCCAAAGTTCTGGGAATTACATATAATTTTTATAATTTTGTTAATTTTCGTCAATATATGTTATTTGTTCGTTTTTCAACATAATCTCCATTTAACTGAATACATTTATCCCAACGATAAACTAATTTTTTTAAGGCGTCCTCAAAGAAATTGTTCGGTGTCTTGTCGATCCACCTATTTATGGTGCGTTTTATGTCAATTAAACTTTCAAATCGAACACCCCGTAATGGTTTTTTCAAATCTGGGAACAGATGGTAATCACTGGGTGCAAGATCAGGGGAATAAGGTGGGTGCGGCAGCAATTCCCATCGTAAATCGTTCAAAACATCCTTCGTTTTTCTTGCGGTGTGTGGTCTTGCATTATCCCGTTGCAATAACGGACGCTTATGCAGCTTTCCAGGCCTTTTTTGACTGGTGCCTGTCACAGTGGTCCGGATAATAAATTTGAATAATATTCTGCATTAATTGTAGTACCTCTCGGCAGATAATCCATGAAAATAATCCATTCGCAATCCCAGAATACAGTAAGCATTACCTTTCCAACAGACGAAATTGCACGCGCCTTAAGTGGAGGCCCTTCTTCAGGTGTGTGCCATTCTTTGGATTGACTTTTAGTCTCAGGATTGAAATAAGGAATCCACGTTTCGTCAGTGGTTATTATTCGTTGCCAAAATTCATCATCGCAACGGACTAACAGCTCTTGAAGTTGACAACAAGTATCGGACCTATTGACTTTCTGTTCTGGTCCCAACAGCCTTGACACCCAGCGCGCCGAATCCTTGCTAACGCCCAAACAATCATGCAAGATGTCATGAACTTGTCGTGTACCTATTCCTAGGTGTACACTAATTTGCCGAATAGTCATTCGCCTGTCGTCTTTCGGTAGGTTTCCGACGGCAGTAATGATTCTTTCATTTATCGAAGTGCTTGGCCGCCCACTGCGTGGATCGTCTTCTAGTGATGTTCTACCGGCTTTAAAACGGTCGATCCAGCGATAAACAGTACTTTTGGATTCTGCAGATTCACCAAATATTCCTTGCAGACGACTAATAATTTCTGACGTTTTCACATCTTCTTTCCACAAAAAGAAAATTATCGCTCTTTGAGATTTTGCCGCGTGTTCCATGGTTATGAAAATAGTGCTACTAAAGCGCGTCTACATCAGTCGAATACCTGAATCAGACTGAACAATGTTGCATCAAATAGTTACACAAGCATGTCAAGACTTGTCTGGCATTAATAACATTGCGTATAAGTCCTGCGTTATTTAATTATAGCACCAATTCCCAGAATATTGGAAACACCCCTCGTATATATATATATATTAAAATGTATTTATCTCTATATTCTACACATTTTCATCTACTTTTCAACATATTTTTCATTTTTGTTCAAACATTCGTCATACCGTTCAACAAGATTTTAAATTTCGGTGTCAAAGATATCTGCCACCTGTGAAGAAGCCCAAGGACTGCAGATTTCATTTCGTCGTTATCGTTTAACAGTCGACCACCAAGGAACTGCTTTAAGTACCGAAACAGGTGAAAATCACTAGATGCAATTTCTGTTCGCATCTAAAAGGTCTGATTAGAACTTATGTTTGTGCAGAAACATCTGGTCTTACATTATCATGGAGCAATATCACATTCAAAGACAATAGACGATACCGCTTATCCTGTATGGCACGTCGGAATTTTCTCAACGGCACACAATACCCATCAGAATTGATTGTTGTACCTCCCGCCATAAAATCCACTAACAAAATCCCTTTCCTGTCCAAAGAGACAGTTGCAATGATTTTTTCGTGCTGAAATTGTCTGTTTTCTCTCACTCTGGTTGGCGACGATATGTGTTGCCATTCCATTGACTGTCGCTGGGATTCAGGAGCCATCTGAGACACCCAAATCTCATCTCTTATGACCACGTGGTCCAAAAATTCTTCTCCTTGCTGATTGTATAGAGTCAAAAATAATATAATAAAACATAGCCCGATCGGAGAACGAAACATTGAACATTCTCACCAACTTTCGAACTTTATTATCATCATACACTTCACAAATGTGACGGTGAATTTCCTCTGCTGTGAAGTTTCCTGCACTCAAGAATCGAATTACAGATAGTATCTCACAGTTGGCGGGGGAATTAATTCTCTTAAACATTATAAACTTTTTCAGCTCATCACATAGAGAAACGACACGCCTGCAAATAAATGCGCGCAAAGCATGCTGAGAGCAGACGCGCATGCGCACGGCAACGATCGCCCGTCGTTCTCGCTCTCATTCACAAATGGATTTTATTTAAAAAATACCCCTCGAAGATAAAACAAAATATACTAAATATTCATTTATAACTATACGAGATATCGTAATTACATATGTATATACCAATACATACATTGTATGTACACACAAGCACATAAAATGTGCACGTATTCTTATAGAATACAAAAATACACAGTCTGTTGAAGAGAAAACCGAACTTTTAAGTTAATCTTTTGTGATGTCCTTCAAGTCGACGTCGGTATAATGCTGTCCTTTCATCGGCAAATATAGTTTGGAGAATAGATAGAAATCGCAGGGGGCCAAAGTCGGTGAATACAGTGGATGGTTGATAATTAAAATACCATTTGTAGTTAGAAAATCAGTGATGGTGAATTATCATGTAAGAAACGCCAGATACCATTTTCTCGATATTGAGGACGCACACGACAAACACGAGCCAAAAGACTTTTCATAACCCCAAGATAATATACAGCATTGACTGTTTGACTAGTTGGTTCAAACCCTTTGTGCACTATGCCTTTCGAATCTTAAAAACAAATCAACATTGTCTTCACTTTTGATTTCTCCAAACGGTTTTTTTTTCAGATTTTCTTCGCTTGGGTGCTTCCATTAGAGCTTTGACGGTTGGACCCTGGATCATATTGAAAATACCACATCCCATCACCAGTTACAATAGAATACCTGAAGATTTCGTCCTTTTTTGAGTCTTTATACAAGTCTGTCCAATGTTGAATTCAGTTAGCTTGTGTGGTACAAACCTTGCACAAATCTTTCTCAGTCCCAAATGCGGTGTCAAAATGCGATGAATTGGATGTTTGGAAATATTCAATTCCATTCCCATGTATCGCAATGAAGATTTCGCCTCATTTCTGAAAAATTCACCCACAAGTTACAATGTTATCCGTAACCACAGATTTTTTTGCACCAGTATGTTCGTCGTCATTTATGTCAGTACGACCGTCTTTAAAACGTTTATACCGCTCATAATAAATAAAGCAAACACGCATTTCCATACATTTGTTTTATCAAATTAAACGTTTCAGTAAAAGATTTACCGACTTTAAATCAAAACTTAATATTCGTTCTTTGTTTAAAATTTATTTTTCGACTAATGCCAAATACACGCTGTTACTTTATGCGCAATTTCTCTGCTTTTAATGATGCAAATGTCATGATATTTTGACATAACGTTGGTGAAAGATCTACCTTACGACGCATATTTTTTAATAGATGGCGCCACTAAAAATTACTATTTAAAAAAAGTTCGATTTTCTCTGAGACAGGCTGTGTAGGAAATGCATTGATTTAGTTATTGTTCGTAGAGGAGTATAATTATATCCACAGCCGGTAAGTTGTTAAAATATCTAGATACGTATTCTATAAACAGGCGATTTAATCAATGTATTTGTCCTTGGAGGTGGCAGACGAAAAGTGTTTGCAAGTCTAGTTGCTTCTCTGGTAATCAAGAAGTTTAACTTAGACAAAATTAAATGAAAATATGGCTTAAATAAATATAAGCAGATGTATTCACAAAACTATTAAACCACATATATGTAAATTGCAAATTAAAAGCAGAAAATAAATAGTTAAGGTCCTTAATATCATCAATTACATTTCTTTGAACTGTAAATACAGAAAATATTAAACAATTACTAGTTTTACTACACCAAATTTCAAAATACATCCTATTTTTCATATACCTTTTTCAATTATATCAGTGCTAAGGTCATATACTAGAATCTGTGTCTAGGTCTTGGATATCCGTAAAGAATAAGGCGGTGTACGTGTCAGGGTATTTACGAATTTTTCAAAAAAATATTAGAAGAATGTTTGCAGTGATTTTTTGTATTCATATGCATAAATAACTCACTCTCACCAGCAACTGTAAATACTACCTTCTTTTGGCAAGACCTTCAACTGTTACGAGCCATTTTAATTTCTTTATATTTTGATAATAAGAAACAATTAATACCATCTATAATTAGTTATGTGATAGAGAGGAACTTAATACACTTAAATAAATGTACAGCGTGTTTCAAAAAGAATATACGTATTACAAAGTATTATTTTGTCCAAACTATCGATAGCTGCGCCTCGGCTCGGCTATTGAAGAAAAGAATACATAGTCTAGTTTACTTAATAGC
Organism: Dermolepida albohirtum; assembly: GCA_031893035.1. Taxonomy (NCBI): domain Eukaryota; kingdom Metazoa; phylum Arthropoda; class Insecta; order Coleoptera; family Scarabaeidae; genus Dermolepida; species Dermolepida albohirtum. The sequence continues at coordinate 269,670 of JAVIWB010003131.1, forward strand.
CGCTAGATGTCAGTTGTCTTCTGTTTCTCTTGGTAACCGCCATATGTTTAAAATAGCTACTCCGCAGCAGAAATCATTTTGTGTTCTCGAGTTTGCGAAGTACAAATCCTTGATTACAGTGCTAAGATGTTTCAGGTTGAGGTACCAAATTGATCCGCCGAATGGGTGGAACATTCGCAGATGGTATCGTTAGTTTGTAGATACAGGATGTGTCTGTAAAGAAAAGCGTCCTGGCCGCCCTCGTGTTTCTGAAGAAAATGTTGCACGAATTCAAACTACTTTCCAACGTAATCCTTCAAAACCAACTCGTCGTCCCAATCGCACGTTGTACACACAACTGTGTACAACAACAATTTGGCGTGTTTTGAGACGTCGGTTGATTATGAAGCCGTACAAGTTACAGTTGACCAACGGAAACGTGTGACATTTTATAACGAGATTCATGATGCTATTGACAATTATAACACTTTCGTACAACGCATCATGTTCAGTGATGAAGCGACTTTCCATGTTAGTAGTTTGGTAAACAAACACAATGTTCGGATTTGGGGTCTACAGAATCCACATGCAACTGTTGAACTTGTACGAGATTCGCCTAAAATCGGGATATCGCACAAAACGTGACATATCCCGTCATCTCTTTATGGCCCATTCTTTTTTGATGGAAACACGGTTAACGGTCAGCTGTATCTCGCTGTTACAAAACAGGTTGTTTTCGAGGCTCCACGAAGACAACTTCATTTTTCAACAACATGAGGCATCCCCTCACTGGAGTTGCCAAGTGCGTGAATATCTGAATGAAACTCTACCGAATCGCTGGATTGGTCGTCAAGGAGCTGGCGACTTGACATGTCTCAGCCGGGTTCCGCGGTCACCGGATTTAACACGTTGTGACTTCTTCCTGTGAGATTTCGTTAAAGACAGCGTTTATGTACCACCAGTCCCACAGAACCTGGAAGAGTTGAAGAACCGGATCCGTACTACCATAACATCAGTGACGAAGGACATATTTGCCCGTGTATGGGAGGAAATTGAGTATCGATGTGATATTGTTCGTGTCGCTGATGGAGGATATATTGAACATCTGTAATCTGAACTTGAGGGGTTCGTAAATATGTGTGTAAAGTTTCATATTCGTATGTCTTAAAGTTTAATAAATATATGCATTCGAAATACGTATATTCTTTATGAAACACCTTGTATAAAGTATAGACAATTTTCAATAATCTCATCGTTATGTCCAGAAGATCTTTCTTGTTGGTAATAATATTATTGAAAAATATTAAAAAGTTAAAATGTTTTCATTTCCATTGAACGATACAATGAAGAGACAATGTATTTTTATTTTTTAATTGACTCACGGATTTCTTGCTTAGCTAGCGTAACTTTTAATTTAGCAGCAAAACACATTAATCTGGATTTTTAATGCGAGCAGTATTAATAATATCTCGCTCAGTATGATATAAAAAGTTAACAGTTAATTATAATTTATGTATGAATGTTCAAAATTATACCTTAGTTAGTTTTAATAAAAAATATAGTTGGAAAATTAATTAATGGTATGAAGATTATTAAGCACTAAGATTAAGCAAATAAATTTACTGTGGTTTGATAAGTAGTACGGTATAGGCAGGTACTTAAATATTATGTTTCGTTACTTCACTTTCTAACCTGACAAAATTATTTCTTATTATATATATATATATATATATATATATATATATATATATATATATATATATATATATATATATATATATATATATATATATATATATATATATATATATATATATATATATATATATATATATATATATATATATATATATATGTATATGTATAACGTAGCGAGCATAAAAAATGCAACTCTGTAATACACAACCTTATAACGATTCCCTTTTAAAATAACGATAACTAATTCATTTCTTCTTTGGGTAGTATATTCTTTTGTTTGTGAGTAAGCAATTCTAAAACATTCTGTTTAAATTGTTCATACACAAAGTTTTAAATTCCATCTTTAAGGCCAGAAGCAAATAATTTCAACGAGCAAAAAAAATGCAACGCAAAGAAGCAACCGTTAAAGTAAGTTAAGTTTGCTTTTTAAATAAAAATTGCTATATTTATTTTGTCAATGTTTACTTTGTAATAGAAACAGCTATGAACACATAGCAGAAAAACCATTATTAAATTATTAGACGAAGGGAAAAGCATGCGAGAAATTGGACTTCTTTTTGGAGTTAACAAATATACAATAAGTCGTGTGGCTTCTCGTTTTAGCGCGAAAAAAAGTGTTTAAAGAAAATCAGGCAGTGGTCGCCCTCGCAAAACTACAGATCGCCAAGATCGTCGAATGTTAAAATTAGTAAAAAACGATCCACGAAAGACGGCAGTAGATGTTGCCAGTTTCGCTAATGAGCAAATGGGTGTCTCTATTAGTGTACACACTACATCGAAGGCTCTGCGAAGCCAATTTGCATGCTAGATGACCAGCAGGAAAGCCCATGATAAGTAGAGTCAACAAAAAGAAACGTCTTGACTTTGCTAAACAGTATCAGCATTGGTCATTGGTCTGAGATCTTGTGGAATAATGAAAGTAAATTTAGTTTATTCGGCTCGGATGGAATAAATTACATTCGTAGACCACCCAATCAAAGATATCGTCCTAAATTTCAGCTACCAACAGTAAAATATGGTCGGGGATCAATAATGGTGTGGGGTAAGAAGCAAGATATTTAAAATTAAAGCACTGAACATATGATAGCTCTTTCTAGGTGCGTTCTCCCGTTAATCAAAATCGAAGGGACAATGAAGGCAAATAAATACTGTGATATACTTGCACAGCACATGGTACCCCAACTTCGTGAAAAAATGGCGCCTGGCAGCACATTTCAGCACGATAACGATCCCAAGCATTCAAGTCCCTTAGTTCGAAACTTCTTAAGCGATAATGATGTGCAAGTTTTGGACTAGCCATCACAATCTCCCGATCTAAACCCCATAGAAAATCTATGGCAGCTTGTAGATCGGAAAGTAAAGAAGAAAAATCCATCCAATATAAAAGAATTGGAATTAATTTTAAAAGAAGAATGGGGTAAAATGCCCTTAAATACTATAATAGCACGAGTCGATTCTATGCCTTCCAGATTAAAGGCAGAGATAAATAATGGCTGTGCTACTAAATATTAGATTTAAGTTAAATTTACCAAGAAAATATGTTTGAAATAAATATGTTAAACTATAAAGAGTTGCATTTTTTTGCTCGCAAAGAACTATCCCATCAAATTAAAAAAAAAGTATATAAGTAGGCATAGCAACTCCACCTAGTCTATCACAACTGTAGCGAACTAAAAATCATACAAAAATATAAATTGAATAGTAATGGTTTTAAAGAATCACACCTTCATACTATGTTAATAAGCGTTGCATTTTTTATGCTCGCTACTGTATATACCTATATATACTTATATATAGATTGAATCAATCGAGCTCCACGAAGTATTGTCAAATGTTATAAAGTAAATGTCTACATATGTATACGAATGCTACAAAATTATTATCTGGTAGCGCTTTATATACATAGTTGCTAGTTAAAAGGCATGAAATTCGATAGGTGACTACCGCGTGCTCATTTATGTATGCTGAACGAAATTTGATATCTAATTTCGGAGCAAATAAATTCTCCGTTCACTTGTTTTAATTTTATTTCAAAATTCCTTTATTTGAAGCAAATTTTCCTTGGTTTTGATGATGTTTTTGAACTTGATTTACATTTGCTATTTATACAATTCCATATAAATTAGATTATTATTAAATTTTTACAATATTATACACAATAGAAAACTTGATTATAACTAAAGTAGGTCAGTAGTTTTCCTTTAAAGATGATTAGTATTCGTCTTGTCAATAGGTGTGTTTAATATTTAACGTTAACTGTTTATTATTTACATCTTTTTTGCTGTTCTGACGAAGTGAAAATGAAATCTAAGTATCTAATATCCCTTGTTCAAAATATATATCTCCTATCTTTTACAAAATGTATGGCCAGAATTATGAAAAACTTCACCTTGCTGTGCCATATATTATTTTCACGAAAACATAAAAATTCTCTTAGAGTAGGCCCACTCTCATGACTAAGTCGAAGGCGATCAACGAAAGGACTACCCACAAACTTAAAATTGAAAATGACATTTTAATATATAATACAATAGAAATACTTACAATAACCCCAACTGTAGAATGATTCTCAATACAAAATCGATTGTTTATAAAGGGCGTTTCAAATTGCGCGGTTTTTTTAAGAATAAATAAAATACAGATGGCGCACAGATTTTGTCTGGGTATGTGGGCATTTAAAAAGTGTGATGTATAACATTTATAAAAATGGCTTCGTACACGATACAACAACGCATTCTAATTGTTGAATTATTTTATGAAAATCATCGTTCTGTGAAAAGAGTTTTTAGAAAATTACGTGAATTTTATGGTTTACATAATCGTCCATCTGAAAGCACTATTGGTCGAATTATTAAAAAATTTCATGAGACCGGTTCCGTGAAAGATAAAAAAAGTGAAAAATACAGTCGTAGTGGTCGTTCACAAGAAAGTATTGGTTTGGTTCGTGAAAGTGTTGCTGCAGATCCTGAAATGTCCATTAGACGACGTTCACAACAACTTGGACTTAGTGGATTAACAACATGGCGTATTTTACACAAGGATTTAGCTCTGAAGGCATATAAGGTTCAAATAACACAGGAACTGAAGCCATTAGATCATTTAAAACGTCGTTCATTTGTCAATTTCATCAATGAACAACCAGCTGATTTTTCTCAAAAAATAATGTTTCTCCAGTGAGGCACATTTTGAACTTGGTGGCTATGTTAATAAACAAAATTGCCGTATCTGGGGTGAGAAAAATCAACGAATTATTATAAATTAGAAACCTTTGCATCCTAAACGAGTTACTGTTTGGTGTGCATTATGGTCAGGTAGTGTAACTGGACCTTACTTCTTTGAAAATGCTGCTGGTGAAGCTGCAACCGTCAATGGTGATCGATATCGACGAATGAACCGAATTTTTGTAGCCTGAATTAATGAATATTGATCTAGAGGACATGTGGTTTCAATAGGATGGTGCTACACCTCACTTTGCACACGAATCAATTGATTTATTGAAAGAAAAATTTCCTGGACGTATAATCTCAAGAAACGGTGATGTTAATTGGCCACCAAGATCATGTGATTTGACACTGTTAGACTATTTTCTTTGGGGTTATGTGAAAAGTCAGGTTTATAAAAACAATCCATAATCAATTCCTGCTTTGAAAGATGAAATTATTCGTGTCATTGGTGAGGTAGAGCCTCAATTATATCAAAATGTCATTGAAAATTTTAACAAAAGAGTGGACGTCTGGGGAGTTACAAGAGGAGGTCATTTAGCAGATATTATTTCTCGCATGTACATGTCATAACTGATACTTCAATTACCAATAAAAAGTTTTTGAAAGTGAATGCAATTTATGCGTTTTATTTATTCTTTAAAAAACCTGAAATTTGAAACAGCCTTTATAACCTCCAGTCACGTACTCACTATACCTTGCACATTATTTATATTTTGTAATTGCAATTTATGTTTTGCATTTACATAAATCAGCAATTATAATATTTTCCAATACCTTGTGCATATATAGTTTGGTAATTCGTGACGGTACGCGGCGAGAAAAGCGGAAACTGGAAGGTCGTCGATAAGGAAATTCAATTACTTTATTTCCAGCAACAACAACAGCAGCGACCGTCGGCGTCTCGCTGGCTTTTGCTGTTGTTGTTGGGCAACAATTATTCTCCTGTGCAACAGATAGGACAACAGCAGCGAAAGCCGGCGAAACGTCGAAGGTCTCTGTACTATGGCTTTATCAGATATATTATTTCAAAGACAGCATCTGATATAGTAGATGTTGTCATTGTACAACCCTGAAATATTACCTTTATATAAATTATATCAAAGAAAATACAAACATCAAGAAACAAGAAAAAAATTATTACTTTTTGAGAGTTATAAATGCTAATAATAACAAAGCACGGGAGATGTGGAAAATAATTAACTTAAACTTAAAATCAAAAAAACAAGTAACACCTGATATGAGTGACTTTCTTTTTTGACAATTCGATCCGAAGTTTAAACAACACTAAAAAATGAAGAAAAAAAATGAGATGGAGGGTTCGAGTCCCATGTGGAGAACAGAGATTTTTTAAAAAATTTCTCCATTACATATACTATGTACCATATAAAGCCCTTAAAACAGAATTTTTACTTTAATATCATAGAAGCACATAATTATATGCAATTTAAATAACACTACTAACAGGTATAGCTTAAAAGAAATAGCTGCTAAGTCAGAACCCTTCTTTCTTTTCTATGTTACTTGTCCTGAAGTAATTAATTTTATTAAATCTTTTAAAAATAAATATTCATGTGATCTTGATAAAGTAACTGTTTATATCATAAAGCCTTATTATCTAATGAGATCTCCAAGCTGGTGTCAAGAGAGAGAAAGGATCGCTACCTAGCAACAGTTATAGTTTAGTTGGATATTCCTTACAATGAGGTCACAAATCTTCATTCCTGTGAAAAAAAATCAAACATACGAAAAAAATTGATCACCCTAGAAGACATCGTAAATTCACTTAATCACACTGTTCCAAAATCAGTTATGAATTCTCTGGCAGGATTCTGCATCAGTCCATAATGTCAAAACTATCCAAACTCAAACAAAATTTACCAAGTATTGAAAATTAGTATTAGATCTATCGGAAGGTTCTGTCCGTTTTTTAAAATAAAACAAAATAATAAATTTTTCATACTTTGAATAAACTTTATTGAATAATATAATTTCCATCATTATTTCGCATCTCTTGCCAGGGTGATGGTTATTTGTATATCATCCCATTTTTAAAAAATTCCTTCTCCCTAGAGGCGAAAAATGTAACCAGTGCTTGTCTGATATCTTCTTCGTTTTTGAATTTTTTGCCCTGTAAAAAAATGTGTAAGGACAGAAACAACTGATAATCGGAAGGTGTTACGATAGGTCCGGGGAGTGTGGTGGATGTGACGGAATTTCCCAGCTTAGCTCTACGAGTTTTTGATACGCCATAAATCACATTATGGAAACAGATCTAATGGTTATAACCTGGAGTCAGGTTTTGATGCTAATAATTATGTATAAATATACTATATAATTAAGTAAATTACGAAGGGAAGTTAATGAAAATTAGTATTTTTAGCTATGCCATCGTTGATTACGATCACAGAAACCAAGTATTACTACCTCTGCAGACAGTAAGGATCGGCATTTCTTAGATTATAAACAGTGGGCTGTTCTGGAAGACATGCTATGTCATAAAAGATATCCTATCTGTTCAATATACGAGGAGCGTGCTGTAATTTATACTGGCTCGATGGAAATCAATACTTCTATTAACGAAAAGAACAATCAGCTTAAATAACAATAGTGTTTCAATATGTTATATAGTAAACTTAGCTGTACCCTGCGCGCGTTGCTACGCCACCAACTAAAATAAATTTGAAGGAAAGACATTACACAAATATTCAATTCATTTTGAGTCATTTTATTGATTTTATTCATTTTGAAAAAATTGTGACATTGCAGCGTTTCGTTTCAATTCGATATTTATTGAAGTGCTGTGGGATACACAATATTTCTTGTTTTTCCATCTGGTGCGTAAACGAATAAGTCAGAAGGTTTTCCGACGCGTGAGCAGGCCACATAGAGCTGCCCATGTGAGAAGCATGGATTCTCCAAACTTAATCCAGACACTTGCAACGATTGTCCTTGTGCTTTGTTGATAGTCATTGCGAAAGCGAGTCGTACCGAGAACTGCAAACGTTTGAATTCGAATAGCATATCTGTCGGGATCATTGGGATACGTAGCAACAGTACGTCTTCACCTTTGAATTTTCCAGTAAAAATTGTTGCCTCGATAACATTGTTCATCATTTTCTTGACTGAGAGTCTGGTTCCGTTGCAAAGTCGTGGTGGACTTATGTTTCGAAGAAGAATAATGGGTACGCCAATTTTCAATGTAAGAACGTGCGGTGGCATGTCTGGCAAATCAAGCGAATTCGAGAATTCAGTTGGACAGTTGACAACTTCGTCTTGATTCACCACAGTATCGATGGACTTATATGTTGTCGTTTCACCGGGTACTCCATTCTGAATGGTGAAGTTGATGGTATTGACATCGATGTTTTTGACCGCTAATATAGCACGCGTACTGAGCCAATGATGATTTTTGTAGTTCTGTGCAATGTTTGGGAAAACTTTTTGCACCAATTCGTCTATGCTTTCTGTGATCTTACAAAAGTTTGCTGGCAAGGCGATACATTGCGTAGATTCATAAATTAACATTCACCCATTTCCAATATCCATTAATTGTTTTGCAAAATTTCCATGAATTTCACAATTTACATAAATTCTTATGTCACCCACAACTCGAAACGTCATCATTCGTTCGCTGTTTTCGTTTCAATTCAAATCAGCATGAACTGTCACGGCAATATATGAAATTCATTGGAATGGCAGTGGCGCCATCTGTTGAAAATTGGTCGTACCAACTTAGAAACCTTCGTGGGCTCATGCACAACAACTTTGCTAAAGATTATTACGTGATCAAAACCATAGTTTACGATTCTATAAAGGACATACAGACAAAAATTCATTTTTATATATACAGATGAACCGTTAAGAAATAGTTAAAAAATATTTCGTCGTTTCCATTTTATCGCCTAAAATGTGTGTCACAGAATATATGTTCCCACTAAATACTACTACGATTGGTTTTTTCTTTACCATTCTATTCCATTTCATAAAATATGATATATTTTTTTTACATCATTTTCACCAAAGCTTTGAACAATTTATCGGATACGAGGCGTCTTCGAATGGTGACATTTATTTTTAAAAAAGATTGGCATGGTGTTATAGAAAGAAAAGTTGCCGTTATAATGCTTTTGTTGTATTATTATTTGGCTTTCTAATTCAAAGCATTATATTGCAACGGTAATATTCTCCGTCAAAATGATAGCATCACTTAATTTATTTATAATTGTACGCACTCGCAGGACTTAAATACATCGAATAGTCCGTTTAGAAGATGGCATTCAGAACCAAATAATTGATTTAGCTGGTACTACGATAAAATATAATATATTAATTAAAATCAAGCAACATCATCCTTTGCATGATATTAGAGTGTCTGATGATAATCACTAAATCGGGGATACTTTTAGACACCATACATAGGCGGCGAACGAAGCTGGTATAAATGTCACACATTGTGAGACATATGAAAGGTGTACAATAAGTAGTGCAATACAGTTTGAATAAATAATAGTACGTTAATATATTAAACACTTACGTTGTTATTATTGTTAAAGGGTGTTTTTTTTGTAGGCGGAGAAATTTAAAGTGAAATAAAACACAGAAAAATTTGGTACGTAGACTTCCGCGGTTGTAGTTCAGTTCATGCTATCTGCTTCTGGGTTTCCGGGCTGGAACCGTGTCACTTATATATCTGCCGACGTTTCGTACATTTAACCAAAAGCGTGCTTCATCACTGAACAAAATTTTCAAATGAAATTGTGGATTAATAGCAATGCTTCCTTCTGCCCATTCACCAAATGTACGGCGCGAACGTGTGTGGCTTCAATTTCAGTACAAGTTTCCATAAAATGGATGGACATAAGTTTAATTGTTGAAGACAATGACAAATTGACGCATTTGGATCATTATTATCAAATTATAGATTACAATGGTAGTCGTTCATAGTAGCTAATACTTTAGCTTCTTCAAAGTTTACTTTACGTCCTTATTGTGAACATCTTCTGAAACCACTAATTGTCCTTCCCTTTTTCTTCGTGTATATATTGAAGTTTGGATACTTCTATACATCGTATGAATAGCGGTTTCAGTACTGAAAGGTAGTTTCACAATCTTCTACGACAGTAACCTTACTATCTTTTCTGTTACTCCAGATATGTAAGGCAGATTTGTGAATCGTCTAGTCCCATTTTTAGTGGTGACAGTTAATGGCCATAATTTCTATAAAAGGATTGGCTGACGTATTTGTCATGTTTAAGCAAGAACTAAAATCCATGGAGTTTTAGTAAATAAATGTAATCATCATGATGATTAAGTTACTTAAGAAACATTATGCAGATATTGCCTTTCAAACTAACAATATATTAGGAAAGTTAATTAAAAATAACAAAGTCGAAAAAAATAGGCCCATAAATCGGGAGTCTATAAGCTTTCTTCTGGTGGTGATTGCTCTAAGATATGTAAAGAGTTTTCCAATAGGGACTTGACAAATTTTAATTCAATTTGTGAACGCACCCTTTCACTAATCATCGAACTGTCACTGTCAATTTATTCAGTAAACTTAACGTTTTCATGATGGTAAAGTACACGAAAGAACAACGTCTGCAAATTATAAAAATTTACTACAGAAATTCGGAGTCGGTGACCGCTACTTTAAGAGCGTTAACTCCGATTTTCGGTCGTAATTCTCGCCCTACTAGACAAGCAGTAACAAGTTTAGTGCAAAAATTTGAGTCTACATATTCGTTGTGTGATGTTGCCGTGCCAGTGAGACAACGGGTTGGTCGTTGTGTCGAAAATATCGCTGCCGTTGAAACGTCCCTAGCAAATGATCCAAATCAGTCAATTCCACGGCGTTCTCAAGAGTTGGGCATCGCCCAGACCACTTTATGGTGAATTTTGCGTAAGGATCTTGGTCTACACCCATACAAGATCAAGCTGACTCAAGAATTGAAGCCGATGGACCATTTGAAGCGACGTACGTTCTCCGATTGGGCGCTGGAAAAGATGCGTCAAGATGATCAATTTCATCGCAAAATCATTTTCAGTGACGAAGCTCATTTTTGGCTCAATGGGTTCGTCAATAAGCAAAATATGCGTTATTGGTCGCGTGAAAATCCACATGTTCTTCATGAAACACCACAAAAAATAACTGTTTGGTGCGGTTTGCATGCCGGCGCCGTCATAGGGCCATATTTTTTCGTCGACGATAATAATTAATCGTCACGTTACTGTGAATGGTAATCGTTATCGCGCCATGATTACCGATTATTTTTGGCCAGAATTGGAAGATATGGACTTGAACAACATGTGGTTTCAGCAGAACGGTGCCACAAGCCACACAGCACACGTTACAATCGATTTATTGAAGAGTAAGTTTGATGAGCGTGTTATCTCAAGAAATGGACCAGTCGATTGGTCGCCCCGTTCGTGCGATTTAACGCCTTTAGACTTTTTTCTTTTTGGCTACGTCAAGTCATTGGTCCATGCCAACAAGCCGACAACGTTGGAAGAGCTCAGAGCCAACATTGTGAACGCGAAATAGCAGCCGTTTCGGCCGAATTGTGTGGCCGAGTCATAGAAAATTGGGTCCAACGAATCGACCGCTGCAAACGTGCCCGCGGTGGCCATATGAACGAAGTCGAGTTCCATTCATAAATGTTTTGATTGTACTTCAACCCGATAATAAACGTTTTGAAATATTTCAAATGGTCTGCATTTTATTTTGAAAAAAAGTTGTCAAGTCCTTATTGGAAAACCCTATATCTGTCAATCTGGAAGGATATCAGAACACAACAGAAGTTTTAATCAAAACGAAAATGATTCCTACTATGCAGTACATTTAAATACTTCGGCTCATCATTTTACATTTGGAAAATAAAGGTATAAAGTTATAATTATTTGAATCTATAGAAATAAATAAACAGAAAAAATGTAATAATTTATTAAATGGCTAAATAGATTTCAATAATTCTCAACTGTTAAACTTATTGTCTTGTAATTATATATCATACTCATCCTTAAGCTACGTTTTCGTAAGGACAAATCGGGGCGACTTGTTGGCCCGACATGTCTGCAGATCAACTAGTCGGTGAATTGGACGGGCGTTTATGTTGTTACTTGTCGGCAGCAGACATGTCGAAAAACGGCCTTCAAATCGAAATATCGAAATCCGTAGTTAGCTACAAGATGGCAGACAGTGAAGTAGTACAGGTGATATCAGCTTTCGTAGTGTTGGCAGGAAGCCATGTGATCGTAGAAAGTCAAAAAAAATCAAAACGAAAACCCAAAAGATGGTATATTAGAAGTTTCTTAGCTAAGCGACGCTTGGAAGGTGCATACAGCTCTTTAATGAATGATCTTCGCTTGCAAAGTGGATATGAGAACTTTGTTCGCATGTCTTTCACCGAGTTTGAACAGCTACTACACTTAGTTGCGCCCCTTATTATTAAAAATGAAAGAGCAAGGAAAGATACTGTATCTCCAGGGGAACAATTAGCAGTAACTTTACGGTTCCTAGCCACAGGTGACAGCTATGGAAGTTTGATGTATCAGCATAGAATATCGAAAACTAAGTTGTCGCAAATAATTCCGGATGTTTGTGAAGCAATCGTTGAAGTTCTTCGTGAAGAAATCAAGGTAAGAAAAATGCCTTATTTAGTTTATTATATTAAAAGATTACACATCAGATTGAAACATATCATAATTTACATTTTCTACCAAATAATTTGTTGTATCGTTTGTAGTGGGTGGGTTTGAACAAGACACTGGGGTAGGTGGGTTATTAGAATAGGACACTGGAGTAGGTGGGTTAGAATCAGGCACTGGGGTAGGTGGGTTATTAGAATAAGACACTGGTGTAGGTGGGTTAGAATCAGGCACTGGAGTAGGTGGGTTATTAGAATAAGACACTGGAGTAGGTGGGTTAGAATAAGGCACTGGGGTGGGTGGGTTAGAATAAGAAGACGGAGTAGATGCATTGGAATAAAAAATTGGGGTCCGTTGAATTAAAGAAGTCGGAACTGGATTATTCGAATAATAAGCCGGCGTTGATGGAGCATGAACTTTTGAGCTCGCCATTTCTGCTTTGTAGAGGGTGTTGTTTATTTCGTGCCGAGCCCAACTTTGAAGGTTTGCATCGTTTAAGTTTCGTAAAGACTGAGCAACGTAATCTCCATAACTTGAGAAGATGTCTTTTTTTGTATTATTGTCAGCGACTGTTTTCATAACTTTATATGCATCTTGTACTTGATCTGCAATAGTTGATATATTTGTTGTGGCTCTTCTTTTGCGTGAAGGTGTGTTAGTTGACTTCAATGCCTGTGATTCGTGTGAAACATTTGGTTCTGTTGTTTCTATCGGAGTTTCATGCGTTTCGGAACCCAAAACATGATCCATTTCATCAACTTCTTCCTGAAATAACGAAAGATTATTTGTTTCAGATTCCCCGAAATGAAGAAGAGTGGTTCAATGTTTCACAAATATTTGAATCGCGATGGAACTATCCTAATTGCATTGGCGCACTGGATGGTAAACATGTATATATTCAGGCACCAAACAACACTGGAAGTCTGTATTTCAATTATAAACATAATTTTAGTATAGTTTTAATGGCCCTCTGTGATGGAAACTATAATTTTTTGTACTGCGACGTTGGTATGCAAGGACGTATTGCTGATGGCGGAGTTTTTGCAAGTACTGACTTCTACAGTGCGCTCCAAAGGCAAGAGCTTAATTTACCACAACCCAGATGCCTTCCATTAAGAGAAGTACCTGTACCATTTGTGATCCTTGCAGATGGCGCCTTTGCACTTTCTGAGAATGTGATGAAACCGTTTCCTGGTAAACATTTTAAAGGATCTGTTGAAAGGGCCTACAATTATCGACATTCGCGTGCGCGTAGAATAATTGAAAATGCGTTCGGAATTTTATCAGCAGTGTTTAGAGTTCTTAGGAAACCCATGTTATTGGCACCAGAGAAAGCAACGCAAGTCGTATTTGCTTGTGTTTATTTACATAATTTTCTAAGAAATCGTAAGCAGAGCAGGAATATCTATTCTCCGCCATCGACTTTTGATAGAGAAGATAACGAGGGAAACTTGATTCCGGGAGACTGGAGACATGATAATTTTGAACTTGTTGGTTTAAGAAACGGTGCAAGAAATATTGGAAATGTTAATGCTGTTACAATTCGTACAGAGTTCGCCCAATATTTCAAAACCAGACCATTGTCTTGGCAACACAAATGTGCTTAAGGTACGGAAAAATGGGCGAAAAAATAACAAAACTTGGTACTGTTTTGATTTTCAAGATAAGAACACTTTTTATTTATCTGGTGCCTCGAATATTTTATTAACATGTAAAATAGATTTAAATTTTGTACCAGTTTACACGAAAGAGTTAACTAGAATGTAATACTTATATATTATATTTTAAGATACCTAAATAAACGTTACTTGAGAAAGATTAGTAGGTACTTACTGTATTTTTATTTGATATATTTAGAGTACTTGTATGCTCTGTGGGCTCAACGGCGGGACTCAAAAATGAAAGCATTTCAAATCCATACCACGTTGGTTTGTATACAGCTTCAGGTGCACTTCCACTTTTTGTCTTTTTAATTTTAGCAAGTTCTCGGAAATACTGACTTCTGATATTTGTAATTTTCTTTTCAATGGTCGCAACATCTGTCTCTAACGCTTTAGCTATCGAATTTAAGGCATCCAAACGTGTCTGCGAGTTCTTGTGCGCTGCTGACATAATATCCCATAAACATGTTTCGTTTTCGTACAATTCGATTAATTTTATAGTGTTACGTTTACTCCAGTCCATGGTATACGAAGGTAACTGAAAATGGGCTACCTTTAGCCTTTCCATTTTGACTAATGAATAAGCACATGCATATTCACGAAAAAAGACATACCTACTTTTGTCTGAATGATCTTTTGGAAACATCGGACGGCCACTTGCGCTACTTGGTAACAACTGCGAGAAATAATCACATGTTGACTGTTTACGTAGTGACAAACAACCGCCAACCCGACATGTGCGGATAATTTTTGCACCCGACACCGACATATCGTCCGACAATGCCGACACGAATTGTTTTTTGTTTACGTTAGGGCAGACAAGTCGGCCGACGTGCCGGCCGACATGTTGAGTCCTTACGAAAACGTAGCATGAAAATAGTTTAGTTGGCTAGAAAATATTCCGTTTGTATTAGATTTACCTTTTAGAAGGTGCAGTGTTTTACAAACAATTCTTGCTATTTTTGAATAAAGATATTTTATGAGAGTCACACAATTGAGTTTCTGTGTTTAATTTTGCTATGGATTTTCATCAAACAAAGAGCACATCAATTAACTATTTATCATTTTTATTATAGGAAACAAGAAAAGATCCGAAAACAAAAGACGTATTAAAATCCGAATATCACAATTATCGATTAAAAGAAATCTTCTTGTAGTATTCTTGTTCGATTAACTGCAAAAGGGAAATGAAAGTGATAAATAACGGGTACAGTATTTCTTTTCAATCTATGAACATTATGTTCGTGTAAAGACGATAATGATATTTTCTGTTAGAATAAAAGAAAACGATTAGCGAAGGCCAAGGACGATATGTAAAATAGTTAGTAAAAGGTCAATGACTGTAATATTTTTAGATATCTATCGGCAATAAAAACAAACGTATTAAACCGTATCAATAAAGATAAAAAAAAGTAAAAGTAATTGGCTCAACGGTAAGTCACGGCATTTTAACATCCGAAAAATGCAACCGCTAAATCCGATCGATAATTACATATATCGTAATGTATAATAAAACTTCACATGGTGGTACGTACATACAAGTATTATAGAAGAGATGCGTTCTAAGAAAAAAAGGGAAACAAATTACTCCTGTATGATTGCAAATAAATAAGTCAATTTTAAAACAATAGGAATGAATAAGTGATATGTTTTTGAGAGAGTATTGCAACAAAGACATTCTATAGAATCTATAGTGACAAAGAAGCGATTGTAATATTGGGTTGATAGTTATAACTTTATTTTGGAAAAACATAAATCAAGTTCACAACATAAGATACCAGAGATTGCAAAAACGTTAGAGATTCATTATTCAAACTTTCACGATCACACGAAAAAGCTAGAATATGAACGAACTCAAAGAAGTTCACTAAACGACACGTTTAATATCTGCGATATGCTGTTTAAACGTGATGAAAACAATCCTTTTTTGAAGTGACTAATAACTGGTGATGAAAAGTGGATCGTCTAGAACAATGTTGTGTTTTGGTCCCGACTTGGAAATTCGCATCTCAATGTGAGGAAATTTTAAAGGCTTTTCCAGATCCTATCAAAGAACGAAACAATAAATTCAAATGTGTAATGCAGAAACGTCCACAGCTCGTCAATCGTAAAGAAGGGATATTTCATCACGACAACTTAAAACCACATACAAGCTTAATCGCCCGTCAAAAATTATTGAATCTTAGATGAGATGTGCTACCATGTACCATGCTTTGTACTTTCAAACTTTCACTTCTTTCCTTCCCTTCATAGAAACAAGCACACTATAAGTTTTCTGACAATTCCATATTACCCTTTTTTTCGAAAGCAAATATTCAAATATAGACGTATATTTTATTACGCAATTGACAAATAGTAATCTAACTTCTGTTTATACATTTATTATCATATTAAAATCGCAAACTAAAAGTGATTTTGTTATGGAAATATTATTTTATTAAATTTATTTAAATACCGAATTAGATTTTATTACACAGAATCAAAAATACATTTCAGTATCATTTTGTGTTTTGTTTTTAAATTTATATAATATAATATTCTTACATCTGCATATATGTATATCGTGGGATGTCTTTTAAGTTTTGCATAGTGGAACATAGAGGGCGCCACTAATCAGATATCGGTACTAAAAATTAACCCCCATCCTTTAAATCTAAAGCTTCACTGAGATACATGTAATGTTGTAGCTACAACGAACTGTCAAAGTTGATAAGTTAGTTGAAAATGGAATTAAACCGAGAACATTTTAGCGGAATAATTTTTTATAACTTTCGAAGAAAATTATCTCAACAAGAATGCCTCGCCGAGCAAGTTCACCGAAAACAGCAGTCACTCAAGAAAACGTTGATGCTGTGCACAAGATTATCAACGAAGATCGATATGTGACATATCGCCAGATTGATGCATTATTGGGGATTTCAAAGACCTCAAATCAAAAAATTTTGCATGAAGAATTATGCGTAAAAAAATAGTTTTCGGTTGGATACCGCATTTGTTGACCGAAAAACAAAAGCAGCTAGGGTGAATTGGTATCGAAAAACTCTAGATTGCTTCAACGCCGAAAATTCTGAAAACGTGAACATTATCAGCAGTGATGAATCATGGATTTACTCATACGAGCCAGAAAATAAACGCCAGTCGTCTATTTGGATGTTCTCGAAGTGTCTTTAAAAAGATGGTGGAGACATTTGTCTCGAAAGGAGGTTATGTAGCAACAATTCCTCTACAAGAACAAATAGCTATTACTGCTGATTGGTACACAACCATTTATTTGCCGCAACTCATCGCTGAACTTCGAAAAACCACCCCCGATGACGAATCATCCTTCACCAAGACAATGCAAGTTCGCACACAGCATGCAAGACAATCAAATGTTTAAGGTAACAAAACGTCGAATTGTGGGACCATCTGGACTGCGTGATCAAAGGTTCCAGTCGTCAGAAGGAGCAGTCGATGCCTTTGAAAACGTAATTTTGACCTACTAAAAAGAAATTGTCAGAAATTTGTCTATCTCTTTTTGAAATACAGTACAGTGCAGTGCAGTATCTTCGGCAAATAATTTCTTTTACAGTCTGTAGTCTTGTCCGCACATAACCAAAGCTTTTGATTACTTAATAGGATTTAATATTATTTTCAATATTATCGCGCACAGACCTCGAGATGGTAATTCCCATTTAAGATTGTATGTAATCCAGAATTTATGAAATTGTTTTTTAACAAGTAAAGAAAACAGTAAAATACAAACAGTAATAACAATTAAATCAAAACTAGTGTCAATATAAGCGTTTACATAACATAAATAAGCATTCGTATATTTATGTTTCCCAGTTCTAATGTGTTTTCTTGACGCAAATTTGTCCCGGAAGAACAAATAGTTATCGCAGACTAAACAAGTTGTTTGTATGCCATCCTACATTAAGCCTGAAAATCCATTTATGAATTTCCTTATATTATGTTCTTTTACTAATTATAGCACAATTACAACCTTCTGCTCTTACCGAACTGGTGCGATGTGCTACATTCATCCTCTGAATTAAGTTCCAACTTCAGGCGACCCCGAAATGCCGCCAAAACTTAGCAATTCTAATTGTAAGTTGTAGGTGCCATCGTCCATGTTTCTACATTTAGATTGGTATCGCGCAACAGTGGGCACTTCACTGGTATACATTTTTGATTATTAAAAAAAGTATAATAGTAAATCAATACTGCAAAGTAGGTATTAATCTAATACAATGATTATAAAAACAACGCTCATCACAAATTTAAATTAATTTTATTAACTATTTAACTTATTATAACACCAAACACATATCTAATTAATAGATAGACATCCTAACCTAGAGCCACATTAACAGACAATGAATATAATTTTACTGAACCCACCTCTTCTTAGGTTTAATAAAATTTTATATATTGTGGAGAGTTGCTTATTGTAGCTTAACTCTACATGCCATCTTCAACCGCCATTTGAATATAAACATATGTATGTGTATATATGTATTTCATATAAAGGGTTTTCCAATAGGGACTTGACAACTTTTAATTCAATTTATGAACGCACCCTTTCACTAATCATCGAACTGTCACTGTCAATTTATTCAGTAAACTTAACACTTTCACCATGGTAAAGTACACGAACGAACAACGTCTGCAAATTATAAAAATTTACTACAGAAATTCGGAGTCGGTGACCGCTACTTTAAGAGCGTTAACTCCGATTTTCGGTCGTAATTCTCGCCCTAGTAGACAGGCGGTAACAAGTTTAGTGCAAAAATTTGAGTCTACATATTCGTTGTGTGATGTTGCCGTGCCAGTGAGACAACGGGTTGGTCGAAATGTCGAAAATAAAGCTGCCGTTGAAACTTCCGTAGCAAATGATCCAAATCAGTCAATTCCACGGTGTTCTCAAGAGTTGGGCATCGCCCAGACCACTTTATGGCGAATTTTGCGTAAGGATCTTGGTTTACACCCATACAAGATCAAGCTGACTCAAGAATTGAAGCCGATGGACCATTCGAAGCGACGCACGTTCTCCGAATGGGCTCTGGAAAAGATGCGCCAAGATGATCAATTTCATCGCAAAATCATTTTCAATGACAAAGCAAAATATGCGTTATTAGTCTGGTGAAAATCCACATGTGCTTCATGAAACACCACTTCATCCACAAAAAATAACTGTTTGGTGCGGTTTGCATGCCAGCGGCGTCATAGAGCCATATTTTTTCGTCGACGATAATGATCGTCATGTTACTGTGAATGGTAATCGTTATCGCGCCATTATTACCGATTATTTTTGGCCCGAATTGGAAGATATGGACTTGGACAACATGTGGCTTCAGCAGGACGGTGCCACAAGCCACACAGCACACGTTACAAGCGATTTATTGAAGAGTAAGTTTGATGAGCGTGTTATCTCAAGAAATGGACCAGTCGATTGGCCGCCTCGTTCGTGCGATTTAACGCCTCTAGACTTTTTTCTTTGGGGCTACGTCAAGTCATTGGTCTATGCCAGCAAGCCGACAACGTTGG
Organism: Dermolepida albohirtum; assembly: GCA_031893035.1. NCBI lineage: Eukaryota > Metazoa > Arthropoda > Insecta > Coleoptera > Scarabaeidae > Dermolepida > Dermolepida albohirtum. The sequence continues at coordinate 289,405 of JAVIWB010003131.1, forward strand.
TAGAGCTCAGAGTCAACATTGAACGCGAAATAGCAGCCGTTTCGGCCGAATTGTGTGGCCGAGTCATTGAAAATTGGGTCCAACGAATCGACCGCTGCAAACGCGCCCGCGATGGCCATATGAACGAAGTCGAGTTCCATTCATAAATGTTTTGATTGTACTTCAACCCGATAATAAACTTTTTGAAATATCTCAAATGGTCTGCATTTTATTTTGAAAAAAATTTGTCAAGTCCTTATTGGAAAACCTTCAGAATACTTATTGTTCATTATAAATGAACAGATTGTATATATTGGGTCTGGGAAAAAGTTCGTGGCGTTTTTTCAGTAAAATTCAACTGGTCCCCGCATGGCGCGTGGACGAATTCATTTAAACCGAATATGCTCCATTATTATCGACAATGTTTCGCCATTTTTTTGGTAGATCCATGATCCCATCGGTGAAAAACTTCTGTGGTTTCTGGTCGAAAAACTGAATCAAGTAGTTTCACAGGCTTCTTTTGAAACCAACTTAATTCCATTGAGAGAGTTCTGCAGAGATCGAAACAGATGATAGTCAGAGGGTGCTATATCCGGACTGTAAGGTGGGTGCATCAAAACTTCCCAACCAAACTCTCTCAATTTTTGACGGGTCATCAAAGAAGTGTGTGGTCGGGCGTTGTCATGATGGAAGACAACACCTTTCCTATTAATCAATTCGGGCCGTTTTCTTTCAATCGCCTGGCGTAATCTCTCTAGTTGTGCACAGTAGAGTTGAGAATCAATCGTCTGACCAGTTGGAAGTAGCTCGTAGTGGACGATTCCCCTCCAGTCCCACCATACACACAGCATCACTTTTTTTGGCGTCAATGTTGGCTTAGCGAACGCTTGTGACGGCTCACCATCCTTTATCCACGATCTTTTACGCTTCCGATTATCGTACGTAATCCATTTTTCATCTCCGGTTATTAAACGTTTCAGAAACGGCTCGATTTCATTCCGTTTCAGCAGCGCATCGCAGATGTTAATTCGGTCCATCATGTTTTTCACGCTCAACTCATGAGGAACCCATACGTCAAGCTTTTTTTTTGTAACCAGCTTTGTGTAAATGGTTCAAAACAGTTTTGTGGTCAATGCCTAGCTCCATGCCAATATCGACACTGCTGATATGCTTATCTTGTTGGACTTTTTCAAGAATTTCATCAGATTTTTCAGTGATTGGACGACCGGAGCGTGACTCATCTTTCACATTGAAATTTCCAGAACGAAAGCGAGCGAACCATTTCCGCGCAACAGATTTCGATAAAGTACCTTCACCGTACACAGCACAAATTTTATCACAAGCCTGCGCAGCGTTCTTCCCCTTATCATAATAATATTGCAGAATATAGCGAAATTTCTCATTATTCTTCTCCATTTTCAAGTGCGAATAACTTTCCAACCACTGCACCGATTACAATGTTTCTACGCTCAAACTAACGTTCGGAAGGTCATCTAAAAAACGAGCCCTCGGTGGTGTCGCTGTGACTTGTTGTTCTTTTGTTATCGGCAACCAATGCCATCTATCGGGAAAAACGCCACGAACTTTTTCCCAGACCCAATATAAAGGAGATTAATAAAAAATATATATATATACATATATATACAATATATATTGTGGTGAATAATGTAATTTAATCCTTCAGTCATTTATTTTTCTCCTTCTTTTTTTTCGTCTTCATAAGCTCTTTATACCCTTGAGGCGAGGCTAAGCTTTTTTTTCTGTTTATGTTATGAGCACAATATTGTTCGTATTTAACAATGGCTTGATGTGAACATATGTTTTTCAAATTGTATAAATACACTTTCCAAATGAAAAGACAATCGCTAATACCATATACAAACTCAATACTGATCCGATATCTCGATATCGAAACAATGGCCTATAAGTCTGTTATAACATATTAATTAGTTGTTCATTTTCACTCTTTAAATTAATCGTCCATTGTCCTTGATTGTAGATATTATTTTACCTATTTGTTATTTGCATTGTATATTAATATAAATATTTCTTCATGACACACACACATACACAGACACGCACATACAGGATGCGGCAATTACTTGTATTCGGCTGTCACGTATTATCTATTCAGTCAATCAAAAAATATTTCTAAGTAAAAGTTACTTGAGATCAAGTGCTCTACACTATAGAATCATTTCAAAACGTATAGAGCATTTAACATTGTCTATACGTTATACAACTTTGCTATTTTGAATGCATAACCCTCTATGTTATTACATTTTCAGATTTTGTATGGGTCACGGTATTACTCTTCGACCAGGAAGAAGAGTGATATTCGAGTCTACTCACGAAGTATAAATTGCATAATTATATGCAGATATTAAATAAAACCTACGATGGGTTTTTATTTAACATCTGTTTCCGTAATGCAATTTGTGGTATTAATTGTTATTTATACATATTTAATTGCTTATCATAATATGAATTGTAGATTTCTTTTTTGGAACTTAGTTACATGAGATCGTCGATGGCTTACCGGAGAACAAAAATTTTTTCAAAAACTTCTACACTATATACACGATGTCAAAAGGAGTAGTTACATGTACTATAATTATAATAATTATAATTATATGTACTATAAAATTATTTTATGAATTATTAAAAAAGGGATTGTGCACATATGTATTGTAAAGCTCAATGACATTAGTTATAATATTAATTAAGATAGACGTGTTATAGATTTCATATGATAATTTGTGAAGATCTATTAGACTCTCGTCGTTTCAGTGCTGTATTTTTGGAGCGAATAATAATCCGAAATCTAATTATTCCTCGCTCTGAGCTTGCAAAGATCTGTCTGTTATTTCACTTAAATTTTAACTATAATATAATTTCATTTTCTTGTTAGAATAGAAATTTTGTATTATTTATTCAATTTACTTTTTATGTAAAGTTAAAATTTGTACTTACTTGATTAAATCACATAACAGCTATCTAAAAAATAATTCACTTTTTCTAAACGGAAACAATGCAATTTTCGAAAATTCATACAATCTTATTATTAATAAAAAATTAAATTATAAATAAAATAAAAATGTTAGTACGGAAAAATTCGAAAAGTAATGACCTTTTCATATACGAGGTTTGTTTAAAAGAAAAGGTGAATTTTGAATTTTTTTGAAAAGTATTTATTTATTTTGTCCCCCTTCAAAGTAATCCCCCTTAGATATAATGCACTTATGCCAGCGCTTCTTCCAATCCTCGAAGCACTTCTGAAATGCGCTTTTCGGTATGGCCATCAGCTCGTTCTTCGATTCTAACTTTATCTCATCAACTGTGGCAAAACGCTTTCCTTTCATTGGTCTCTTAAGTTTTGGGAATAGGAAAAAGTCGCAGGGAGCCAAATCTGGTGAATAAGGTGATTGAGCCATGATTAAGGTGTTGCTTTTGGCCAAAAAATCACGAACAAGCATTGATGTGTGAGCTGGTGCATTATCGTGAAGCAGAATCCATGATTTTTGTTTCCACAATTCCGATCGTTTGAGCCGTATTGCTTCACGCAAACGTTGCATAACTTCCTTGTAGTATTCCTTATTAACCGTACGATCTGTTGGCAAGAACTCGTGATGCACCACGCCATTGTAATCGAAGAAAATAGTGAACAAAACCTTCACATTTGATCGAACTTGGCGTGCATTTTCTCGGCCTTTTGTAAAGCGCTTGTACCACTTATAAACACTTTTTTGAGACAAAGTGGACTCGCCGAATGCCACAGTCAACATTTCAAGTGCCTTGGAGCACTTTATTCCATTTTTAACACAAAATTTAATACATATTCTTTGATCCATTTTTTTCAAAAGTCAAAAATCGAAAAACACTCACAAACGTGACTAAGCTTTTCAGTTGTCAACAACAAACTACTAATCCAAATTGGCTAATAATGCCAACATATGGCTAACACATGTGTACCAACATAACAAAAAAAAAATCAATAATCGAATGTAAACAGCGCGCCAAAATTCAAAATTCACATTTTCTTTTGAACAAACCACGTATGTATTCAACTATATAATCCTTCATGGCAATTTTGATGGAGTCTCTAGTTGATTAACTTAATCACTGAAGGTTGATATATAACCCTTTTCCACATTAATTTTCGTTTTCTGTAAAGCCAAAACGAACAGTGCACGTTTTAGCTTTCAACGGTACAGATCGTGTGCGGAATTTTTTTCGTACGGGTATTTTGCAGTAGTTTTCCAGGTGCGATACTGTTTAATTATCTGCTGATGATGACAACTTAGTTGCCGAAACACGTATACAGAATACGAAAATTAATGTGGAAAGGGATTATATATCAACCGTCAAGGAATAAATATAATCCTTCATTATTTATTGATGATATTGCTGATGCTTTTGACAATTATGTTCCTTTTATAATTAGAGATTCATTACATCATACATTTTTTAAGAACTACTGACTAAAATAAAACCAAATTAGTCATTACGTTACTTCATTCAATCAATAAATCATTTTTTGTGTCACCTCTACAGAAGATCACATTATACCATCAGGAAATTTATTTTCGTCGGATAATGATATTTATATTCGGTTATTATAAAACAATGTTACCAATATACTTATTAACAAATCGTTAACATATTTTTTAATCAAAATATCGTTAACGAAACATTTTCTTCAATATTAAAAACATTATTCTTAGACGATGTCAACAATTTAAATAATTACAAAAATATTATAACCGAAATGAAAATTTATTAATTTGCAATATTTTCGGTTTCTTATCAGCATATCAACTGATACTGATATCTTTTAATTTCTTAAAAATATATACGAAACCATTGATATTACATCTATTTGCGTGCATGTGTCAATTTATCTTGTCGCTCCATTTAGCGAATTAATCTTATCTTTTTATAACAAAATTGGAATTATATTGTTACGTTATTCTGTTTTCAATAACTTGTGCGCTGATTGGGTTAGAATATTAATCTCATTCGGGAAGAAAAAATACTGTTGTGTCACTGTTTATATTGGTATTTTGTTTTAAGCGTATAATGATGAATCCGATTTTCATCTGTGATGATAAGTCGGCGCATAAAATCAGCTCTGTTTTTTCGATAACAATCTAAACGCTCACAAGCAATTTGTAATTAGCACCAATTATTTATAAACACTGAACGGTTGCACCTGGCGAACATGTTTTTTATAGCTAACTCTGTTGATATTCTAAGCTTTGGACAAGTTTTGGAAAGAGATTTGATTTTAAACAGAACTTTTATCACTTTACTACAAAATCTACTAATACACACAAAAATTATATATATATATATATATATATATATATATATATATATATTCTCCCCTGCTAGTTACCAACCTATATCACAGAATTGCCAATTATTTTCTTTAACAAACTCTTCATTCAAAATGAATACTGCATGTTTTTTAGAGATGTTTAAAACCCCTACTATTTCAGACGCTTTCAAACGAAAGTCTTTTAACATCATAGCATGCATTTTTCAATTTCCGCCACGGTACACTTTCAACGATTGTACGACCACATTTGAACTAACGAACCCATTTATTTAATAATCGAAAATGAAGCAGCTGAATTCTTCAGACCATTCTTTATTTTAATAATAATATTTATGGCTGATAATCCTTTCAAGAGCAATTAGTCAAGCATTTATTGACAAAATCTTAAAACTATCAATCTAATCAAAAACTCAAAGGCGTTTTTAATTAAACAGCCCTCATAACAAAACTAGTAAACGTAACAATCTGAAATTTGAGAGTTGATGTTGTGGAGATAACTTCGCCGCACCACAATAGTAATCTGAAACTGCGCGATCTATCCGTCATTCTACTAACTTTTCCGCTCACACTTATGCAGTAGAATTACCGCTTAATATGCAAATAGAGTAGAAAGTCTACATTGAAGTAGTTTAATCGTAGCTTGCTTTTAATACACAATTAAATACAGATGCAATAGACTCTTCGTGGGGTTCTCAGGAATATATAAATAAATGCTTTTTCACATCCTCACTGCACTTTTCTCCCCACCCCATATAAGAGATTAGTGTGTATTGCTATTCATTTGAAACCACTTCACAGACTAGAAAAGACGGAAAAATATACTTACAAAATAATAACAATCCAAGAGGACAAATGACAGACTACTGAAATTGTGAGTCCTTTTATTCAACAATCTGCTCTAGAGTAATTAGAGTCTATTAATTTGACATTAAATTGTTTGAGTAGATTGATTCCTTTAAACCAATTCACATAATACTATAATTTTATTACTAAATTAGCAGCTAACTGTACTAAACGCAGCTCACATTACACACTGTACACTAATTCAGTTTAGTCACAAAAGCAGAAGGTGTGAATCTCTTCAGTCTTCTCGCTTTCTCTGCTGGTTTGAATAATTTTTTGACTAGCACTTTGGGATGCTCTGAGAGTAATATGGTATTTGACGCATGCCGCAAGTATTATTTTAATGTTCAAATTACTGGCAGTTTCGCAGTTCTGACTGCCATATGACCATATCGACTGAAGGACAACTTTATACAACATTAATTTGTTTTCGATAGATAATTGCGATCTGCCTCCAATAATCTAATACATTTGATTCGATTTGATTCCTAGCCGTTTTCGTTTTCTAAAGATATGCGTCTGTCAAATAAGTCGTCTATTTTGATGAATACCTAAACATTTTGTAGTGTTAGTTTGAGGGATTTCGCAGCTGTTGATTTTAACGCGTGAACACGTTTCTCGGCCAAGTGTAAATGTGATATGTGTAGATTTGATTTCACTGGTCGGCGCGCGCCATTTTTGGATATTGGTCTAAAGTTTTCTTGAAGCAATTGCTAAATCGGTGTGTGATACAAGGATTGCCATGTAATCAACTATCGCCGTCTTAGTTGTAGTCGGTAAGTCTGCCGTATATATCAAATATAGAGCTAGGTCCAATACACTTCCTTGAGGAACGCCAGATAAGATAAGATATACATTGAACTACGTATATTATTTTGTTTTACAAGAAAGTATCGATCAGTTGTGTAGTATTTCCACAGTGCCACTCCTTATCGAAGTCTTGAAAAAATGTTCAAAAAAATGCTGAACAATAACTTTTAGCTTCAAAATCTCTGCTTATCTTGTTTACGAACTTGTGTATTTGCTCCACCATATGTGGGCAACGACCGACCCGCGGGCCGGATCCGGTCCGCTGTAAGATTTGATCCGCTCCGCGAGACATTGTCGTATTATTTCATGTCTGATATCTATCGCTAAAAATTATGAACACTACTTTAAAACACTACCTTAAAATGCACTACTTTTAAATGCGGCCCGCGAACGTATTTTCACATTAAATTTTGGCCCGCAACATGTCAAAGGTTGCCCATACCTGTTCTAAACGATGAATGACGTTGCTTCAGAATTTTTGCAAGATTTTAACATCATTAGGATCTAGGTTGTTTTCAACATATTTGGGAAATAATTGAAACAGCATGGAATTATAAATTAACTTAATTAGTTTATAACCTTTTTCTGATTATTTTTGTACTTTATCAACAATACGATCGAATCCGGGTGCTTTGTTAAAGTCAAATTCCTTCATAATTGTTTATTTTATTCCCGATGTTCTGCTCACTAATTGCAATCCATCGATAAAGTAGAGTTCCAGTAAAGTTGCGAACTAAATAATTTATACAACAATATTATTATATTATGTGACAAAATCATAGTAAAGTTGATATATCAGTTACAGTCAACCTTATTTCATTACAGTGTATATACTCAACATATCTATTCTCTGGCGTCATTTCTTCTTCTTAGAAAACAAATTATATATATATATATATATATATTAAAGCGGAGATACTTAGACACCACACATGAGCGGCGAGAGAAGGTGGTTCGGATGTCTCCGGCTAGTCAACACCGTCACTGACCTATATCGGGCGTATTGTAAAATACAATAAGTTTAGTTACGTACAAGTTTTTATTGCGTGGATAACAATCAATATTTGATAGTGCATTGTAGCATAATTATGATAACAAAATAAAATAACAGACTGCTATACGTGAACCGTGTAAATAAATTTATGGTACAATTTTCCCCACCAATACCATGGTTCTAAAGTAATTTGATTAGTATGTCATACATCAAGAGACTGCTTTAGGTACGTAAACACACAAAAACACAAACATATAAAATATCATCCGAAGGAGTCTTTTGTGTTACATATAATTTATATGTTGACAGATTGTAGTCTACCACTTAGGATAGTGAGGAAGGAGCTGCTTCATCAGTTTTGAAATATATACAATGCAGACTATGTATTGCCGAGCGTGTTAACGTTAAGAAACAATTTACCTTCGCACGCGAAAAAAATTAAGTTATGTTTAAATCTGCTCTAAAAAGTAAAAAACAGTCAACAGTCGTCTTCATTTTCATTAGTTAGTAAGAGGTTGTCAAAGTATACTAACGATGTACTCACAATATGATACTAAGTACTCTACATATTGTTACTGATGCCGGCTCGTCAATGCTTTCTGCGGAATATTTCCTTAAATATGAGTATCACCACTTCACTAAATGTAACGTGTCTGTTAAATGCATTACAATTAAAATTATGTAATTTAATATAAACTTAACAATACAATTTACACTTTTATTATAAATATATTCATTCGTATAAAATATACATGAAACATAATGACTTGGTATGTTCTTGTATATTAGGGTAGCTGAATTTTGGATTTCGTTTTTCTAAATCTGCATAGTTAATTTCGTATATATTCTTAAATCCTGCTCTTTCGGCTAATTTCTGGGATATTATCGAAGTGAATAGCGTTAAAGAAGCCTTCAAACCTACCGCTCGACAGAGTGGTTCCCTGGAAAGACGAACATATGTTTTTGAAAATTGTGACATTTCTAAAATCATATTTTACCTAGCTTTTAAAAGTTGCAAACCTAATCCCTCTCCTCTATATTTTGGTAGTACATAAAGACCCATAGCATCAAGATATTCCGTTATGTTAAGTTTTTCGAAAGGATCCAGTTGATCTTTAACGTATGATAACGTTTGCAAAACTATACTGTCAACTTCTTCTTCTTTTTGGTCGTATTTGCTGCAAATCGTTGTACAATTCATGCCTGCAATAGTTGGTTTACTGTCCTCGTCATTAGTTAAGCACACCAAACCTAAATTAGCTTTTAGCGCTTCATCCCACGAAGTTTTTAATAAGGCCATGGTGTTAGACATCTCATAAGCTTCTAAAATATATAACGAAATATTATATTTTGTTATAGGACAAATCTTTAATGTCATTTACAATTATTATTGTTAATTATCAAAGGTTAATCATTTCCTAAATTTAATTCAATAAAATAATATAAGCATCGAATCTCTTGAACGTTGGAGGTGATTTTTTAGCCCGCATAATTACAGTGGATGAACTTTTAACATACCATTACATTCATAAAAAATAAATAGACTACGATGAAATGACACCTATCATATTCTCCACCGCAAAAGAAAATACAAACTACTCTATCAGCAAGCAAGGTACTGCTTGGAGTATTATAGTATATTCGAGGTTTAATTGTGGTTGTTCTTAAATGACCAGAAAACTGTCAATAAAGAATGTTATAGTCAACTTGTTTTTAAAGCCAGAGATTCTGTAAGAACAAAAGAGTACTGACTATCGTGTAAAAGTATCGTTCCTCTCCAAGATAATGCCCATCCAGGTTGTCCGTTTAGTTCAGATCAGATTTTTCATACTTCGTTATCTTTTTGGCAAGCCTTGGGAGACAAGAAATTCAAGTTTAAGGAGGAAGTGATATGGACCGGGCGAATTTAAATACGCACGCAACCAAAAAACTCTTTGCTAGTAGTATTCGTAAATTGCCCAAACATCGAAATAATAGTATAATAGAATAGGGATTTATTTTGCAAAATAAAGTATGTTTCGATTTGGGACGTGTAATTGTTGACGATGGATTGGTAATACGAGTTGTTTCGGTTGTTTCCATCGTTTGTGAAATTTACAGACAGAACCTATCGTTTTATACCTAAGTAACAGTAAAATAATTCCAGGAATAATTGTTTCCATTGAGTAGATTTCCAAAGTGACCTACCTATATGAACTATTCAAGAAACCTGCAACAATAGACTAATAAAATTACTTCGTGTTGATGTTTGGGTTATTTCCATTGTTTGTAGTATTTTGACGTTTCGGCAATTATTATTTTACTGCCGTCTTCAGACTAGTTGTGATAAGGACTGCTCCTTGTCAAACTTATTACTATAACTCTATGTGCCTTCCCTAATTTTGATCGGTTGAAAATATCGCGTGTGAGATTTGAACCCGGTTTCAATATTCCGTGCGTGGGATATGAGAAAATTAGGAACATTGAGGCCGGGTTCGAATCTTACGCGAGACATTGTCTGTTCCGCTGATAGCTAAGTGATTAAGTGTGTGAAATATAAAAAAATTCGCTATGTAGAACAAATTAATTTTAACCAGTTTCTGAATATCAATACTTACTACTGTACTTGGTCAAAGGCTCATCCGTACTGAATTGATGAAACATGTATTGTACCACATCATCTTTGTATTCATCTGTTATATCTTGTATCCAGTACGTTCTTTTCGATCCATTTGTCTCAATTTTTCCTTGAAATGTCGCCCATACTGTTGGAATGGGAACTGATGCTGGTCTACTCCATTTAGACATAATAACTCTATAATGAAGCTTTCCTAATTTATTTAATTTAAATGTGTTTTCATTTCTAATTTATCACGAATAAATAACACTTCATAATGTTTGAAAATTTATAAAATTTATTACACGCTATTGTTTCCTATAGTTATCTATTGCATCACTGGCTCAATTGATGCTTTTAAATTTACACAATCTAGGTATTAAATTAGTTACTCTAATTTAATAATTTTACGTTTCTCTAAATTTAGTTACATTTTGTTCCTTGATTCCTGTTCGACTTCAACAGAAATAGATAAAGTAAGGAATGAAATGTTCAGAAAATAGATGAAAACTATTCATTAAAACGATTATCCAGCATGGTCAACTAAGATCGCGTAGACACTTATAAAAGATTGGAAATAACAGAGCAATAATCTGAGTTTTAGAAACAACAGAATGTGAAGAAAGAAAAGGGGAAGGACCACATAACCCTGAAAAAAATAAAAATGCGAAAAATATCCGTTATTAAAAACCTTGAGTGAATGAGGCGAAAGATTTGACGAAAAATATAAAATAATAAATAATATAAAATAGAGTATAGAAGAAGTTACAGAAAATAACGGAAGTCAACCCACCCACAGCCTCATACTGGAATTAGTCACCTTATTAAATAATTACGTATTTTGATTACCGTTTTTATATAACTTTTTAATTCATTTAAATAAAATTTAGATCACCATGAGACCGATGTGAATATTAAAGCTGAAAGCCAAAACGTACACTTTTCGTTCGGGTATTTTTACCGTAGTTTTCCAGGTGCGACCCTATTTAATTATCTGTTGATGATAACAACTTAGTTGTCGAAATACGTATACAGAATACGAAAATTAATGTGGCAAGGGGTTATATATCAGCCTTCAGTGATCATGGGATAGCTTAAAAGAAAATATAGACCAAAGTGCTGATAAATTGAACCTTACAGGCCATTACGACTTTCAACAAGACAATAACCTGGAACAGATTCTATCTTATTTGTAAATAGCTATTATATAATACACCCCAGTAACTGGAAATACCTCCACAATCTCCCTATAGAGCATCTGTGGCAGGAGTTGAAAGTACAAGTCTAACAACATATAATTTCAAATAAAAATTATTTCAAAAAAGTTCTATCTGAAGAATTGCATAACTGAGTCCTAATGTAGGAATTAATCTGGTCGATTCCATGCCTAGATGATTACAAGAAATTATGACGATAAATGGTTGCCCTAATCCCAGAAAATATTAAACTTGTCAAAAATGTATATACCATATACCAATTACGTATTCGAGGATGGTCCCAGAAGTACCCGACCCAACAAAGAAAACACAAAAAGTTTTGGAAAGAAATATATTTATTTTTCAACATAAGCTCCTTTCAGCTCTATACACTTTTCCCAGCGATGTTCAGTAAGTTCGATACCCTTTTTATAATAAGAACTGTCTTGCTCCTCAAAATAGCCATTAACTGCCGACATCACTTCTTCATGGTTGGAAAATCTTTGACCACTGACCATTTTTTCAAGTGTGGGAACAGAAAATAATCCAAGGAGGCTAAATCTGGTGAACAAAGTGCATGAGGTAGCAATTCAAACTTTAATTCATTAATTTTGGCCATTGCAATAACGGATTTGTGAGCTGGTGCATTGTCTTGATAAAACAACATTTTCTTAGCCAAGTACAGCCGTTTTTGCTTGATTTCTTCGCTCAAACGTTGCAATAAGTTCACGTAATACTCGCCGTTGATAGTTTTTCCTTTTTCAAAGTAGTCAATGAAAATTATTCCACGCGCATCCCAATAAACCGATGCCATGACCTTGCCTGCAGATGAAACGGTCTTCGCCTTCTTTGGAGCCGGTTCTCCCTTTTGAGTCCATTATTTGGATTGTTCTTTTGTCTCGGGTGTGAAGTGATGGACCCGTGTTTCATCCAAAGTTATGAAACGGCGTAAAAATTCTGCTTTGTTGCTGCGAAACTTTGCTAAACACTCAATTAGAACATCTTCACGACACTGTTTTTATTCGAATGTGAGCAAACGCGGCACCTATCTTGCACACAGCTTTCTCATGTCCAAATTTTCAGATAATATGCGATGTACTGCACTTTTTGAAATGCCTTCTATATCTGCTAGCTCGCGCACTTTCAGTCGACGAACATCCAGTACCTCTTTGTGGATTTTCTTCACCATTTCTGGAGTCGTCACCTCATTTGATCGACCACTGCGATGCTCGTCTTGGCACCCAATATTTTACTATTGTAAACGAAGGAGCAGATTTTCTGCATTTTTACAAATTCACTGAAATCGTTCATTATTGATGGCTGCCAAACAAATAGTAAATAACGTGGCGTCTTCAAACTTGAAACATATGCTTTATAGATTGTGTACTTTCTAATACTGTGAAATTTTTTTACACAACTACCGCCATCTCTAGGTCAGGCCGGGCATTTATGGGACCACCCTCGTATCTATATTGTGAACACTTTTTTCCACAAAATTATATATTATTTTAGAATTTAATTTATTTTTGTAGAATTATTTTTATTTTCATAATACATTATATGTACATACATTATCTACCATCCTATTAAAGTTACTAGTTTGTACTATATTATAAACCCCCAAATTAATACTTCACAAAAAAACGCTTGGTTATTATAAATTGGTCACTATGTGAATGACTTTTCTTTGTAATTGTAGATTCTTCTATATGAAAAAGAAAAAGTATTGAATTTTAAAATATAGATATTGATAAATTAAAAAAAATTAAACACAAATGTTGTATGATTTTCACAAAATATTTTTATTAAAGAAAATAACAATTGTTTCACCAACTGTGGCTTCTGCATACTAAAAGGTAAATCCGACACTAACGGAATTTATTCTAGTCAACTAAACTATTTTCAAGTTGGAAGTAATATACCATTACAAAACAATAACTTTATCAGTGGAGAATTATTCAAATCTACTTGATCATTAAATAAATTATTACACTTTCTATGTTTGTTTATTCCTATGATTTCAAGTAACTTTATTTTCCGAATGTAGACTGGTGAATTCTGAATTAAAAAATGATTACAAATAATTTTTGTAATTATTAGAACCTGTTTTATCTTTTGATATCTGTGTTTCCATAGAACAACTACTTTGACCGATATATACTCGTATCTTAGAACAGTCACCACAAGGGAGCTAATGGATTCCCGATTTGTTAGATTTATTTATTTTGTGTCTTTGTTAGTTTTAATTAATTTTCCTAGAATATTATTAGTATGGAAAGCAATTTCTATATTATGTTTCTTGAGTAACTTACTTGGGCCCATGTAACTTAACAAATTATACTCGTTTGGTTTTTGTGTAATCGGGTATATATTTCGCAGGGTTTCCTTATGTTGTTTACCTAACAAGCTATCAATTAAATTGCTTTTATAACCGTCATTAAGCCCAATTTGTTTCATGATATTTAATTCTTTCTGAAAATTACATGTCGTAAGTGTAAATTTTATATTTGAGTATAAACTGTTAATAAATGTGAGAAAACTGCTTAGTTGTCTTTTAGTACCTATGAAACAGGCGAATATATCGTCTATATAACAACCTGTAATAATGTATTTTATATTCCAAATAATCTGTAAACATCTCTGCTAAAAGCGAGTTAATGTAGTTACCTATAATTAGACCCTTAAATTGAAAATAATTTTAAGAGGCGCCAACTGATAATACGTTCAAAATTTTTGGTTTAATTCCATGATCTGCTTTATTTATAACTAAATAAATAATAAATATTAATAGTAAATAAATTTTATATTATTGGGTGCGCAACTAAGTTCCCGCTGTTTTTCAAGAGATGGCTCCAATAGTAAGTGCTGGTTGATTGTAACATAACCAAAACGTCATGAACCAAGCTAAGACATATGCTAAACAAACCGCTTTGACATATTAGTGATTTTGTTTTTGCGTCATATACTTTTGGTTGTGTGAAAATGTCTGATTTTGTGCCAAATAATCGTCATTTGCGGGAAGTGTTGCTTTTCTTCTTTCATTCCAAGAAAACGGCGGCTGAAACGCATCGAGAACTCCAAAAAGCTTACGGAGATGCTGCTCTAAGTGAAACAACGTTGGGAACATTGCTCGATGAGGATCCGTGCCAAACGCAAAAAGAGCTTGCTTCAGCATTAGGAGTTACCCACCAAGCCATTTCCCAGCGATTGCATGCGTTGGGAATGATTCAAAAACAAGGAACTTGGGCTCCTTATGATTTGAAGTCAAGAAACGTTGAGCGTCGTTTTTTCGCCTGTGAACCCCAGCAGCAAAAAATGAAGCGTTTTCTTCATCGTATCGTTACGGGTGATGAAAAATGGTTTTATTACAGCAACCCAAAGAGGACAAAATCATGGGGACCACCCAGTCATGCTTCTACGTTGTCGGTTCGTCCGAATATTCACGCTGCGAAGGTTTTACTGTGTATTTGGTGAGACCAGGGCGGCGTTATTTATTATGAGCTGTTGAAACCGAACAAAACTATCACTGGGGAACGGTATCGAACTTAATTGATGCGATTGAGCTGAGCACTGCGCGAAAAGCGGCCACAATACGAGCAGAGGCACGAAAAAGTGATTCTACAGCATGACAACGCTCGGCCTCACGTTGCCAAACACGTTAAAACCTACTTAGAAACGCTCAAATGGGAGGTCCTACCCCACCCGCTATATTCCCCAGACATTGCGCCGTCCAATTATTACTTGTTCCGTTCGATGGCACATGGTCTGGCTAATCAGCAGTTCTGCTCATATGAAGACATCTCAAAATGACTTGATTCCTAGATTGCCTCAAATGACGAACACTTCTGCCGTGACGGTATTCGAGCTCTGCCAGAAAGATGGGAAAAAATTGTTGCTAGCGATGGGCAATATTTTGAATGATTCATTTGTTAACATTTTTTCACAATAAAGTTGTTGCATTTTCATCAAAAAAACAGCGAGAACTTAGTTGCGCACCTGATAAATTCAAACGTCAAAAAATGCAAATTCCATAAACTGCTTTCATAATTGATACGAGATTTAAAGAGAAATCAATTATTTACGATATTTTTAACAATTTCTTTAATTTTAGGTGTAATACAAAAAAAAAATATTAAATATACAACAGAAATTAATAAATTTTAATTTTAAATTGACAAATATTATGTGTGCATTACCAACCATCACGGAAGTCTCCGAATTTAAAATTTACTCATACTTATCAAGAAAACCTCATAAAAGAGATAAGTAAAACAAAATAACAACAAAAAATTGTCATAAAACACTTATCGCATTCGGCCTTTTGGACATTCTTGGCTTCCCTAATCGTATCCAAAACTAGCCTCATGAGATAAAACCTTATGACTGTTATTACACTCATTCTTTATTATACAATTTTTATAAATTTTAAAAATTTTTCAGCCGCCATTTTTATATAATATGCTACTACTGAACAACTTATTTCGGAAAACTGAACAGGAAAATTTTATTTTTTAAATTTAAAATAAAGAAGTTTTATAAAATATTTTAAAGCATCTGCATAGAAGGTTTAGTAACCGTATATTTTTAATTTGAGTTCTTTTTTAATCCTAGTTTATTAATGTTTTTTTTAAATATTAAAGTAAATAGGTAACGTTATGGTACAAGTCAAGATATAATTAATAAAAGTGAATCAATGTAAAGCGAACTTTTACTTACATGTTATAAAGTAAATATTACAGGTATTTAATTAATATGTAAATACTTAGAATATTCTCATCCTCCGACAAGCACGCACTTATATCTACGATCCCTACTCAGATCAAATATATTATATGATATCAGAAGTTTTATAGATAACAAATTTTTCTCTCAGAAATAACATCACACGATAAAATTATTATCAAATATATTAAAAATTCTGTATTTTTTCTAAAAAAATTAGGCGTATCTCCTCGCGATATTACATTCGAAAATTATTTTTTACATTGCACTCAGTGTTAATTTCGCAAACACTTCATTATCAGCACAAACATTATGATAACATCACTAATTTAACACCTGCGTATCATTCGAAACGATGAAGACATTCCGTTTAAAATACTATACAGAATATATTAGGAAATATATCCGACAGATGATTTCATTTAAATGTACTAATTTAATGTAAAAGTTACTTAAATTCAAAGGAATTGCGAAAACAAATTCAATAATTTTTTAAATGGGAAAACACATTTATGGACCGATGATGTTGTTAATGTATCAATTGTGTGCAGATTGAGTATATTGGCGTGTGAAGAAGATTCTTTGCGTGCAAAGAAAATCCAATAGATGAGGCGCGGCGTATACGAGGGTAGCCGTTTATATTTCGGGAACTGGCAACACTGTTAGTGTTGCCTCCGATCTGATGATTGCATCGTGAAGTTTGTCATTTTTGACAATATATTTATCTTTACAGCTTTATTATCCGGTCGCTATTTCTATTGCTGGCAGTAACTTGAAAATTTTAAGTCAGCGAAAAAATGGAATTAATTCGCGAACATTTTCGTGCAATTATTTTTCATAACTTTCGGCGTGGATTATCTCAACAAGAATGTATCGAGGAGATTAATTCTTTATATGGTGATGAAGCATCATCGAAAACTACAGTATATCGTTGGTATAATGAATTCAAAGTTGGATGGTGTACTTTGGACGATGAATTTCGTAAAGGTCATCCCACAAATGTTGTTGTCTCGGAAAACATTAATGCAGTGTCCGAATTGATAATGCAAGACCGTCATGTGACATACCGTGAGATCGAGGCATCTCCAGGTATCAGTAGCACTATTGTGCATAAGATCCTGCATGAATATTTAGCATATTTGGAATTTTACGCGCTCTTTTTTCCATAAACAAATGATTTAAAGCATTTTCTACGTCAGCATTCTTCCCGTTGCGTCTTCCTTTTTGAGAGATTTAAAATTATCACGCCAATCACTTAAAATACTGTCTTTTCTTTTTAACAATTTACTCACTTGTGCTTGAGTTACACCAAATTTTTTGGCAACATCCGACTGACTGCAAGTTGTTTCTTCTAAAAACTCAAGCAATTTTACTTTTTTCTTCAGAGCAAGGTCTTTTCTTTTCAAGTTTGTCGAAGAAGCCACTTTTCACTCACTTTCGATTGCAATGTCAAATAACAAACTGACCAGAAATATAGAAATTTCCTGCTTTTAAAACCTCCGAAAAATTTTTTTTGTATGTATGTAATTCGCACAGAATTAACCATTACCTAAATACTGTTTAAAATCACTTAGGTATAAGATTTCATTGCAATACGTAATTATCCGAAGATTATCTGTAATTATATACATAATAACTTTCTAAAAGTAAAGTAAACATTCATAGTAACTTTTGGTTTACATCTACCTTCAATTAAGCAGATAGAGAAATTTATTCTTTTATGAAGACAAAATCGCATTAATGTTCTTAGAAAAGTCATTCCTTTACCCAATATATTCTATTAAAAGATATTCTTATAACCGAATAATTTTGTTAATACTTAAAGGGAAATGATTTTGTTCTTGAGATTTTAATTCCTTTAACCGATGTATTCTATTAAGAGGGTTTCCAATAAACGGGTTTCACTGTACATATTTTGGATTCTAATAAACTTTAAAATAATAATTTCTTTACTTTCACTTTCTACCCAATTCGAACAAAGTTTAAAAATTAGCAGGTATATAAAAATATTTCGGAGTAGCTATGGTACTACAGATGTTGCCGAGAAAAATCCATTATATGCTACATATAGTAATTTACCATTTAAGTAAGACTATGGTTTTCTAAAACTTGAGGGATATAATAATAATAATAATAATTGATGCCTTCACATCCTTCGACATCTTATTACCAATTACAGGGGGCTTTGGCAGATTATGAGCTATTATCACGTCCGCACTCGTGGGACGACTTAAGATTTTTGTCAGCATTCGTGACGAGAAACCACGAGAAAGCTTCCTCGTCGGACTCTAACCGAGGGCCTCAGGGAGACAAGTCAGTGATTTACGATGGCTTTATGTACATATATTGTGAAAAATACGTTCAATTTGAAACTAGAATGTTCACGAATAAATTCATATATTGTGAAAAATACGTTCAATTTGAAACTAGAATGTTCATGAATAAATTCATGTTAAAAATAAAGAATAAGGTTATTAATAAAAAGTGAAATATAAGAATAAATACAAATTTCAGAGACTTTAGCAAAATTACACACCATTTAAAACTAGACGAACTCGGGATATTTTCCGTAAATTAAGAAAAACGCAAGTGTTTTAAGGCAAGATTAAATAGTACCATCAAGGGATCGTAATCACAGCAGAATAATCTCTCAACAAAAAGTTGTTAGTTAGTCACACCCCAGTTGTAGCTTTATTAGAATTCACAAACTTCGGGCTCAATAAAATCTATATGTACGTGCGAAATTACGGGAGAACTACTCCTCTTCACAATTTGGTATGAAGTAAGCTTGACTAAAATGATGACACAAGCACTCGGGCATCCCCGAGGTCTAATTTAAAAAACTGTGGACGAGATCTGTCAATCATCCTTATTAATAAATAAATTGATGCAAAAGATAACTACTTGATTTTCAACATGAAATGAGGCGCCAAAACAAGGTCACGATATTTCACGTAGTACTAAAATTTAAACGTACTAATTTTAATCGTTTCATTATGACTAATAATACTTCTTAATAATAAATTAATTAAAGAGCACATATCTCGGCTATTTCTAACTTTAAAAATATTCTCTAACTCCTCCATCTTCTTAGAATTAATCTAATTACTGGTCGTCTACCCTATAAGTATACAACTTTAATCCACCACGGTAGTCTTTTAGGGGTGGCCAAGTCACTGCCTAACCATAGTTTCTGATAACATTAAGTCAATAATAACAATGTACCTTTTGTCCAATAAAGGAGAAAGTGGCCGAAGTCGTAGATGTAGAATTAGGGGACAGCTGCTGAAATAAACCACGTTTTTACGGACTAATTAACAAGTCTATATTATAACACAACATTTAAGACCCTCAGTTGTCGTCGAAGGTCTCTAAATGAATATTTCTATGTGTAAAGTGTGGCACAAAGCAAAACGATGGCTTAATTTCCACGTGCTACGTGAATATCGGTCGCACAAAATTCTATTATAACAAGCCCAAAATATAAATAGTTGTACAATAGGCTTAAATCATTTCACCTTAAACATTTTTCTGAACTACCAGCACAACCTCAGTCACGATTCGCACAGAAGTAACAGAATATGCCCGAAGCTTATCATAGAGTCGAAATGTCAATAACGTATTTCCGATGACACGATGTAGCAAAAAAAAAGAAAAGAAAAGACGACCATTACGCTTTCATTTCTAAAACTCAATTATTTACCAGCATGTTCAAAAGCACTTGCCATTAACATCAATCAAAAGCTGTGATAATTAACATAATTAAACAAATAACTACAAGTGAAGGAACCGAAAACTTTCTACGTATTTACGTCAAATTAAGTTACCACATTAGAGAGGGCGCTAGTTATATAACAATAGAATAAAGATAATGACTTAAATCAATCTTAACGAATTACATAATGTGAGCTACTAGAGTTCAAATATTTGACAACGCAGGGCCGTAGGTAAATAAATTTAAGATATAAATTACGAGTTTATGTAATTCGAGTGAATCTATAAATTATATGAAAATTTAACTAACTATTGCATTCACAAAAGGTTATGACATTACAACATACAGTGATGTACATAAAATATGACCAAAATACTACTTTACACAAAAAATATACTATAAAAGTCAAAATAAACCAAAGCAGAAAAACATATAACAAATCTGCTGTTTACTTGAACGCTTTAAGACATGTAAAATTACTATAATCAGCTTCACACTCAAATTTTTGTACTCGTAATATAATTATTCATACTATTACATCAAGGAACATGTAGGTCAAGTACAGGAGTAGTGTAATAATAATAATAATAATGACCTTTATTTCCAACAGGCTAGTAGCCCAATAACAATAACAGGAAAATGCAAAATTATAAAACTGAGTTTGGACATGTGTGTAATAGATATAATAAAAATAAATGCTAAATCAAAGTAATGTATAAAAGTAAAGCAACTGAAACAAAAATCATTACAAATACATATAAGTACAATATGCATGCTAGGCAAACAAATCAACAAATTCATTGGCACATCTGCTCAAAACGGAGATCGGCGTCCTCCTTAGAGCATTAGCCCGCGGCCTTAGCGTCACAAAGGACACATTCCACCTGGAGTTCAGACGTGGCACTAAAAAACGCAAACGGTGCAGTAGTGAAGGACAGTCAACACTTCTGCCGAGTAAGCCACGCAACATCCTACCACAAAGTCCCGTCCTCCTGACATGCAACGAGGACATATTATGCTCAATAAGCAGCTCCCTTGCCACACACCCCTCATCGGGTAAGCACCACTAATCTTGAAGGTCAGGAATTTGAGAAACTTCCGATGAATACGCTCCAACTTCAAGCTCTCACAAGCGTATATCGGAGACCAGACCAGTGACGCATACTCCAGTTTGCTCATAACATAAGCGTAATATATGGTCTTTAGTACAACTGGGTCACAGAAGTATTTGGAGATGCGGAATACAAACCCCAGCGATTTGCAGGCCTCCGAGCACACACTAGTGATTTGCGGCAGAAAGGTGAGACAAAAATCAAAAATCATTCCAAGATCCCTAAACTCTCTCACCCTCCCCAAACTAACATCCCCGATGTGGTACACGGATTGGAAATGCAAAGTAGATCGTGAGAAGGTCATAGTATGGCATTTGTCAATGTTTAGTCTTAATCCAAACCGTCTACACCACCCCTCCAGGAAGTCCAAATTTCGCTGCAGGCCACCGACATCCTCAAGGGAACGAATTTCAGAAAAAATCTTTATGTCGTCTGCATTGGCAAGCATCGGACAATCAATATGACAAAGAAGGTCATTTATAAATAGTATAAACAGCAAAGGACCCAAATTAGATCCGTGCAGCACGCCAGACGCCAAAAAGAAATCAGGAGGAATAGCCATTGTACGTCGTACAACAGCATTTCTCAGTTAGGTAAGATCGTAATAGGTCAGTTGAAACAGGAACCAAACCAAAGGAAGCCAGTTTATGCAACAATACTCGGTGGTCTATAGCATCGAAGGCCTTTGAAAGGTCAGTATACATAACACCACATAAGTGTAATAAGTGTAATAAAATATTTATAAAAGTTATATAAATTAAAACAATAATAATTTACATTTTTATTATAAACATATTCATTCATATAAAATGTACATGATACGTAACGACTTGGTATGTTCTTGGATATGAGGGTAGCTAAATTTTGGATTTAATTTTTCTAAATCTGCGTAGTCGATTTCATACAAATCTTTAAATCCTGCCTGTTCGGCTAATTTCTGGGATATTTTCGAACTGAATAGAGTTACAGATACTTTCAAACCACACGCTCGACAAAGGGGTTCCCTGAAAAAAAACAAACCAATTTTCTATTAAAAATTATGGCATTCGTTACATTATATGTTACCTAGCCTTTAAAAGCTGCAAACCTATACCTTCTCCTCTATATTCCGGCAGTACATAAAGACCTGAAGCGTCAAGATATTCCGTTACTTTAAGTTTCTCGAAAGAATTCGCTTGCTTTTTAACAAATGATAACGTTTGCAAAACTATATTATCAACTTCTTCCTCTTTGTCGTATTTACTGCTAATCTTAGTGCAATTAATGCCCGCTATACTTGTTTTGCCATTCTCATCATTGGTTAGGCACACCAAACCTAAATTGTCATTCAACGCGTTAATCCACGATGTTATAAAATAATCTCTATGTCTAGGTATCTGGTAAGTATCTAAAAGTATAAATGAATGGAATGAAATAAAACTGTCAAGATGTATAAATTTCTGAATGCACGACAATATCTTATTAGAACACCTAGAGATTTTGACACAGAAAAACAAAGTTAGTAATGTATGAATTAAAAGCTTGTTGAGAATCAAAGATTACTAAATTGTGATATCCTAGAAATCTAATCATGAAAGACTGTACACGTATATTAAAAAAATAATAAAAAATAGTAGCCGAAAGTTTAGAGAATGAAAGAATAACTCATTTACCAACACTTAAATGCACTTGTTTATGTATACACCATGAATCGATGCAACACTTTTATAATACAGGGAGTTTCAAAAAGAATATACGTATTTCGAATGCATATATTTATTAAACTTTAAGACATACGAATATGAAACTTTACACGCATATTTACGAACCTCTCAAGTTCAGATTACATATGTCCTCCATCAGCGACACGAGCAATATCACATCGATACTTAAATTCCTCCCATACTCGGTCAAGCGTGTCCTTCGTTGCTGATGTTATGGCAGTACGGATCCGATTCTTTAACTCTTCCAGGCTCTGTGGGAGTGGTGGTACATAAACGTTGTCTTTAAAGAAACCCCACAGGAAGAAGTCACAGGGTGTCAATACCGGTGACTGTGGAGCACAGCTGGGACATGCTAAGTCGCCAGCCCCTTGACGACCAATCCAACGGTTCGGTAGAGTTTTATTCAGATATTCAGGCACTTGACGACCCCAGTAAGGGGGTGCCCTGTTTTGTGAAAAATTAAGTTGTCTTCGTTCAGTCAGTTCAACCAGTTTTGTAACATAGCGAGATACTATTGACCGTTAACCGTGTTTTCATCAAAGAAGAATGGGCCGTAAACAGATGATCGGGATATCGCACAAAACACATTGATTTTAGTATTTTAGTACAAGTTCAATGGCTGCATGTAGTTTCGGTAGACCCCACATTCGAACATTGTGTTTGTTTACCAGACTACTAACATGAAAAGTCGCTTCATCATTGAACACGATGTTATCATTGTCAATAGCATCGTGAATCTCATTACAAAATACTACACGTTTCCATTTGTCATCAGGACGCAGAGCTTGTAACAGCTGTAGCTTGTACGGCTTCATAACCAACCGACGTCTCAAAACACGCCAAATTGTTGTAGGCAGTTGTAACTCCCGACTGGCACGACGAGTTCATTTTGAAAGATTGCGTTGGAAAGCAGTTTGAATTCATGCAACATTTTCTTCAGAAACACGAGGGCGGCCAGGACTCTTTCCTTTACATATACACCCTGTATCTATAAACTGTCGATACCATCTGCGAATGTTTCACCCATTCGGAGGATCAATTTGGTACCTCAACCTTAAATGTCTTTGCACTATAATCACGGAATTGCACTTCGCAAACTCTAGAACACAAAATGATATCTGCAGCGGAGTAGCCATTTTAAAAATATGACGGTTACCAAGAAAAAACAGAAGACAACTGACATCTAGCGGCCATTAAATAAACTAGACTATGTATTCGTTTGTCTAATAAACGAGCCGAGGCGCAGCGATCGGTAGTTTGGACAAAATAATACTTTGTATTATAATACGTATATTCTTTTTGAAACAGGCCGTATTAGATAATAACAAAATAAATATATTATAAATAAAGTAAATAGTATGGAAATATAAGAAACAAATCTTCAAAACAAAATGTGTATTATGAATGATTGTAATCAAATTCGACATTAAGAGAATATTAATAAAAAAAATTACCTCATAGAAGAATTTAATTTTATACATATAGAGAATACGTACCGCTGTACTTGGTCAAGGGTTCGTCGGCATTGAATAGGTGAATTATGGTCTTTATCGCAATATCTTTATGTTCATCTGTTACATCTTGTATCCAGTACTTTCTCTTCATTCCATTTTTTTCAATTTTTCCTTCGAATGTCGTCCATACTGTTGGAATAGGAACGGATGCTGGTCTACTCCACTTTAGCATATTAACTCTATAATGAAACATTTCTGATTTATTTCATGTCAGCATGCTTTTGTTTCTGATTAATATCAATAAATAATACAAATAATATTTCGAATAGATGTGTATTAAAACTCTATAAAACTAATAGCTCTCAAGGAGCTCAGTACAAGTACAAAAGTCAGCGAAAAAGTTTTGCCACCGATTATTGCACTCTATGACAAATTTAGTGTTAAGTTCAGACCAACTCACTGTTACCCTGTAGTCGGTTGCCCGGTCTCTCTGTGTTAGTTGCCCTCACACTATTGCAGTGTAAACAGCTCGGTATGCCATGTTGAATATTAATCAGTGTTTAAAGGAAGTGTCTCTTGTTTTAGAAATATGACCGTCAGCATCGTACCATCATTACGTGATCCCAATAAAAGTTGCAAGGCAAAAATTGAATTTTGGAAGATGCTTTGAGATTAAAGCACCGCACCTCATACATTAGCGAGGAAAACGTTGACACTGTCAAGAAGATGCTGCACGAGATCGAAGAATTTATGTATCGGCAATTCGTATCGTTGTAAAGAAGGTTTATTCTCTTCGAGTACCCCATTCCTTAACCGACAAGTAGTTGGCACAATACGATTCGATGATCCACAATATTCCCGACAAGTTTGAAAATGGAACATCTCATTATGCTAACAATGCCCCCACAGATAACAAAATCAAGTTTTACTATTTCGATGTGCTGCCTAAAATACAAAAAGAATTCCAGCCCCTTGATGATGAAGGTGCACCTGTTTGTATTGCAATTGTTATCCGTTATAAAGAAAATAGTAGTCGTCTTCTTTACCATAAGAGCAGCAGAGTTATTTTGAATTTGATCTTTCCATCACGACAGCGTTCCGCTTCATCGCTCCAACACTATATTAAGTATCTAGCAAGAACAGAACCCAAAGTACTGGAACACATCTCTAGTTTCATAGGACTTTATGCTGTTTCCTCGCGTGAAGAATAGGCTGAAATAGTAAGGTTTCCAACGATAAAGATCTTAAGCCTTAGTATTGGCCAATATGCTCAGTTTTCAAAAGAAACGTGGAAGAGTTTACATAAAGACTAGTTTCAAAGAAAAGAAAATGGATAGGATGCTATGTAAAGTATTTCGAAATATTGTGAAAGTTAAAAGCTTTGTTACGAAACTGTAGTAATACATTTTGAACCACCAAATTTTAATTTTCAATAATTATATTATATAAACAATACAAAAACATCCTTGAATTATTTTTGATAATCTTCTATTACATCTCAATCTGATTTTATACCTTCAAGTTTCAAAAAAGATCAAAGTAACAAAGTAAATGAATTAACATTCTTAACATTACATTAGAATTAGTGGTTTTATCATTTCTCGTAATAGACCAAATATTTAGACATTTTAAATATTTAAACAATGAATTTTCTTGAAAATAAAATGGATAATGGAATGTAATTTATATACCGGATAAAGCAAAAATATCAACCGAAGTCAATATAGGAGAGCAAAACTGGTCTTTACATTCTCATAATAACAGTTTATAACAATAATAGTTAATTTCCCCAACAGATATCCAATAATATGTAGGAAAGTATAACATACATTAAACATCGGGTATTTTTTAAAGTGTGTTATTTTCAAATTTAAGTAAAACACAAAAAAATATCCAAATGACTTAAAATTGCCTTTATTTGGTAAAGAATTTTTATGACATTAAGTATTTTAATATAATTTGGGACATTATACAGCCGAAACAGTACAGTCTGGAGGACAATTTTTGATCCTTTTCGAACATACGAAGCCGGATTTTGGCAAAATAGTATAGCGAACGTTGGCTTTCAAATAGTCTAACGTCACTAGCTTATTCATATGAGCTATAACTTGATGTATCTCAAAAGAAAATAATCCAGAGGCGTGAGAAGAAAATAATCCAGAAGCGTCCAATCACACCATCTAGATAGTCCAGTCGAAGGTTACATTTCGCAGAATAATTTGTACGCCGAACGCCACCTCAGTAGATTGATCGTATTTATTGTATTCATTTAGCTAATAATAATGCACAATTAATTGTTAAAAAAGTAATTTTATTTAAATCTTACGAGTATTATATTTGTGTTGATAGTTATTAAGAAACTTCAGTCCTTTTTGTGCTTTGAATCCTTTAAATAGTCGGCCATTTTTGGAAAAACTGTTCTTTTTAGTACTGGTGTAAATCTTGGAGCTTCTGGCTGTTTGGTACATACTGTCTTTCTTCTAATATATCTTTTATGATAGAAACTATGTGGAGGCGACAGAGCTTTATGTGTGGCTTCCTTTTGTACGTGTTGACATTTTGAAAGGCACTATAAATCATTAATGTAAAACCGTTGTGGCTGTGGCATAAATTCATAATTGAAGTAAGGTAGGATGGGGCAAGTGCGATTTGGGGGCAAGTGCGAAATATGCATTTATTAATTCAAATTTGAATGGAATCGACCTGCCATCTGTGGCACATTACACACACTTATACGATGCGATTGTATGCGCAGTACGGTAAAGAAATCAGCTGCGCAGATGAAAGTTTTGGCAGTTGTAACGAAGCACGCCTAAACATCGTGGCTGTCGAGATTAACTGTGATTTTTTAACGTGCCTTAAAAATTTTCGATCAAATTTCAGGTAAGTTTGCTGTCAATATAGCAATGTTATTACTAAAGTAGCTTATGTTCGTCCTTCATTAGATTCGTATTTCTTATTAATTTCTGTTTTTCACGTTAGGTCGCACTTGCCCCTGCAAATATAACTGTAGGGGCAAGTGGGAAATCACCACGTGGGGAAAGTGGGACCTATAGGTCGCACTTACCCCATAAGAATATTATGCTGCTCAACATATAGTTCGATGCAGAAGTGTTTGTCTGCTGCGATCAGAGCAATTTGTTGTTATATTGTCGAATAGCCTGTAGTTAATTATGCTTAACTATCGTTTTATTTATAGAACAAAACAACTGAAATTAAGATGGTTAGGAACTATATAAGGAAAACAGACAGGGGTAACGGGTACACTTCCGAAAAGTTACTTGATGTTGTGGAGAAAATTAAACGCAAAGAAATAACTTTATTTAAAGCATCTAAATTATATTCCATACCCAAAACTACACTACATAACCATCTTCACAAAAAAAGGGGACAAAAGAGCAAAAGTCAAGGGCGTAGTACTGCAATACCATTGCATTTAGAGGAACGCCTAGCCAGTGGGTTGAAAATTATGGAAAAGTGGGGATTCGAACTTTCAAGACAAGAAGCTTAAATCTTGTTTACTTAAGATATTTTCGTTTAGTTATAGTTATATTTCTATTTTCTTTAATAAACTTTTTAGTTTTAAGCTTTCGTTACCTTTTTAATTATGATCACTGTGTATACTTTCAATAAAAAGATTATATCTTAGAAGTTATTTGATATTTTTTTATGAAATAGAAATGCCACAGATCTAAACATATTATGAGATATTCCCACTTGGCTAATCTCCTTTATAACGTATTATTATTTAAAATACATAGGTAGGTCGCACTTGCCTCGTATCATGGGGGGAAGTGCGACAGTCAGCATACTTTTCAATATATTTTTTATTTGCCTATAAGCAACACTATCTTATGGAAATAAGAGTGATTCTGAAAAGACAAATAACTAAGCTTCTTCCAAAAAAATACGCGCGTTAGTATTCCTTTATATATGCCTATAGCATATTTTAAAATTTCATGTTCTAGAAAAAGATATCGCACTTACCCCACCTTACCTTACTTCAGTTCTTTACGAGTAGTTATAAGATTAAAAGACAGCGTCGTAAA
Source organism: Dermolepida albohirtum (assembly GCA_031893035.1). NCBI lineage: Eukaryota > Metazoa > Arthropoda > Insecta > Coleoptera > Scarabaeidae > Dermolepida > Dermolepida albohirtum. The sequence goes on from JAVIWB010003131.1 coordinate 317,919, forward strand.
GCAGTTTCCTTGCGTGTGTTCCAGAGAGTATAATGGTAAAAGCATTACAAGATTTAAAAATGTTTATTTACCTACATCTTAATAAAACGTCGAAAAATCTGGAGACATCTCAACATCGGCTATATGGAAGTAAAGGCATCTACTTTTCGCAGAATATGTGAGAGACCTTACCGAGTGTAATTGACTCTCTGCCAACCGTACAAGACTCAAATAAATTTCAGTAAGATAATTGTTAAATATCCTTGTTTATTTAAATGTTAATATCATGGAACGTTTTGCTTATTATTTGACGATTTAGTTTATGAATGAGTGGATGTTTTTAGCACCTAAAAAGGATTAAGTTATAGCCTTATCTTATTTACTAACTTATTTATACATACGTTTTGAATATCACTATTTAATTTATAAAACGTATCTTCAATATGTTTATGAAATGTAACCTACAGCTCTTGGACGTTAGAGTTTGTAATATTACTATTATAAACATCAACTTTGATCATTTTTGAGACAGCAACAATCTATTTTTTTTGCATTGTCACTTCTGCATTACATATAATACAGTAAGACTTTCATTATTAATGTTAAAAAAACTTCCGCGTGCGCAATAGCGTACACCCTTTCCGGGAAGGCTGGATGGGTGCGAATTATAGTTCTTGTATATTTTAAGAAATTTATTTATACCCGTCGCAGTTAACAATACACTTTTACGAGGCATTTTCGCGCCACTGACACGATGCAAGCTATTGATAATGCCCACACGCGTTCACTCCCAATCGGTTCCAGTTGCTGACTACCTGGAAAACTGTTCAACCTTATTCGTTATAATCAATGATACATTTTTACTAAAATAATATTTTAACTAATCTATCACCGCACTTTAGTACGTGTTATTATCTTTCTAATCATTTACCGCATTATAGCTATTATTTATATGTTGTACTCTGATATTTATTTGATATATAGAATATCAAATATAGTTAAACATTGTTAATGTTATTACATATTTTGTTTAATTGTATGTTGCATTCAACCTTGACATCATATGTCGATTTATTATAGACTGGTGCTTAACAATTCTTTTATGTTATATAAATACTGACTGTGCTACTTCCTGCACAAACTCCCGAATTCAACCCACGGTTGCCCAGTACCCGAACAAAGAGTAGCCGAGTTTACATCAAAAAGTTTTCATTATAAATATTTAATAACACTGTTCAACACTTTATAGTGACCAACGATAAAAAGTTACAAGGTCTAAAGCGAAACAGAATAAAACAAATAGATAAGTTAGATTAAATAGGGACGAACGCCCGAGTACTGCATATCATGAAACTTGCAGCTCCTAATGAAGAGAAAATAATAGAGTTAATGTGATCGGGAAATGTTAATTTGAAGTCAAATATCATTCCGAGATTCATAACGATCAGAACGTTCCTTCTCAAGACTAATTTGAAGTTTGATAAAGTATATTCTACTTTGACTTCATATGTCGATTTGTCATCGATTGGTGTTCAACAATTTTTCTTACCTGAACCCCCAAGTTCGACCAATGGTTGTCCAGCTTCCGAAGAACCAGCAGTCAAGTTTACTTCATAGAGTTTTTACCATTATAATTATTTAACGAATCCTTTTGACATTTTGCAGCAACCAACTTTAAAACGGTTACAAGGTCCATGCCTTCACAAGCCACAACAGCTTAAAGCAAATTAGAGTGGGCTTTGGCGGACAATGACTTTTGATTACACAGAAGATCTTCCCGATCAGCAGGCCATCAGGCGAAAGCCCGAGTACTGCATATCATATGATGATGATTACTCGGCACAAAATCAGACATTTTCACACAACCAAAAGTATATGACGCAAAAACAAAATCACTAATGTGTCAAAGCGGTTTGTTTACCATATGTCTAAGCTTGGTTCATGACGGTTTGGTTATGTCACAATCGACCCCCACTTACCACTGGAGCCATTTCTTGACAAACAGCGAGAACTTAGTTGCGCACCTAATAATTAATTGTACAAATAAAAACGTATCATCTTAGTTATGAATTGGTCTCAGTGCTCCTTACTCGCCAGACTTCTCGACAAAAGTTTCAAGAAAAGATATTTGGATAAAACGACGAAATAATGTGTTAGTTAAACTAGCACCTACTTTAGGACATTGTACTATTCGGAGAATGTATAGAAATTTGAACACTGCTGGAATGAATGTGTAAAGTTGGAAGGAGACTAAAAAAAATAAATAATAACTTCGGTAATAAAAATAAAATTTCTTTTAACAGGTCAAGAACATTTCACTCGGCTTTCGTATATGTGTAAGTAAACACTTACAAATAATTACTTTGATTTGAATTTACAAAAACTTAGTTCACCAAATTTTATACAAAATTTTTGTTTTTAATCCTAACATATGTATGAAGATATGTGTATATACTTTTTTCTAATAAATATGAAATAAAATTTTATATTTAACAATCTTCTATGAAAAGGAGATAAGATGTAATGTTGCGTAATTCATATTTTGTTAATGCAAAAAATGAATCTATACTTACATGTTAAAGGTAAACACTACGGGTATTTAATCAACATCAAAGTACTTACGATATACATAAAACTCTCCAATATGTACATATATGCATCCCTACTATAGTAGATTCATAGATAAAGACCATGACCCTATGAGATAACTTCGTAAGATAATATTGTTATCAAAAAACTTATATTTAACTTTTAAAAAATTACACATTTTGCTCATAATATTATTCGCGATTATTCTTATTATTCTGGACTAATACATTTAAACTCAATGTTCATTTAATAAATAGTTCATTATCTGCACGAGTATAAGTTGTTGTGTGAACTGCTTACAGAAAATACGAGGGTGGGTCAAAAAATCCGTGGAAGGCAACAATTGCATTTTTGTCCGATAGATGGAAGTAGAGTTTAAGATTCGTTAACCTGCAGATAATAATTCGCTAATGAGGTCGCAGATTGCCTGATGAGAATTTGATATTCGAAACGCGTCGCAGCCAAGATTTCGTTATCATTGGAATTATTCTTTTATTCCCTTAATTGACTTATGGCGTATTCTGTTCTTACACATCGAGACCCCATAGCCGTCCATTTGGGGGTATGAATACGAGCATGTACCATATTACCTATATGTATGCGATCTTAAATTATTCTGTCAGGCAGACACGATTATCCAGCTCTTGTCATAACTCTGTTACAGTTCAAAGCCTGTATAGTCTGTGTGTTTGGTTATTGGCTTATATTCATATACCCCCGATTAACGCTTTATTTCGAATACCGTTTCATTGTATGTTGTATAAGATTATTTTCATGTACTTGTGTACCTCTTCATAATATGTTGCATTTCGTTTTATACGTATTTCTTATTAACTTCAATAATGTCTATATGCTTCCGAATCACTTCTAATCGTGTCGTTTTTGTGCGTCTTTTTTGTATATCGCATGTATCGGACTGTCCATCTGTCTTACTCATACCCATGTATAGCACAAGTGATGCTGTAACATTGCAGCCCTTGTCTCGTCCGGGTGCTGCGGGATTGGCGAACATTCGAGAATTTCACCTTTACCCCTGACCTGTCAAGTTAGGGTCGACTCTTTTATAGGCACTAAACGTTGTAACTCCAAGACGTACAGCCGTACATTTCTTCCTAATGGTTGGAACCTCTCCACAGAGAGATAAAAGGGAAGTTCTAGCTGTACGAGTGCTTCTGTGAAATTTTTATTTGGTCTGTTGACGATCTGTATGGTATCCGCTTGGAAATCTTTAAAACCTGACCAACATTGAAAGTACGCTTTTCTTTCCTCATTAACACTATTTGTACATATACAGACTTGTTCATTCTAGAATTAGATATGCGCTGTCCACAAGTGGAAAGAGTGCAGTTAGGTTAAAGCGCGCGAGAAAGGAGGATAGAATATCTCTCACTGGCAGTTTCGTTTTCTCCCACTTTTGTATTGCAAACAACTTCCCCTACTTTCTCGCGTGAACCTTCTTATTCTAGTAAACAAATATCTGAAGTAGTTGACGTAAAACCTCTAACAGTTCGTCGTATTCTACACTAGGATTTTTAAAAGTTTCTTTTAATTTTTTCATTGTTTGAAAATCTTTTTAATTTTTAGAATTTTCTATTTCATTTATTTCAAGAATATTTTATTAGTTTCACGCAAAACGGCAAAACATTTCAAGAAAATAGCCATGTTTGAAAATCTTTTTAATTTTTAGAATTTTCTATTTCATTTATTTCAAGAATATTTTATTAGTTTCACGCCAAACGGCAAAACATTTCAAGAAAATAGCCATGTTGCATTTTATTAAAAGATTCAAATAAAATGCATCAAATAATTTATACAATTCAAAAATGTAGGTACGTATTGTCAATGCATAATGATTTACAGCCCCGACCTACACACATCATGTCGCTGGTGAAGACTGATTTCAGACATTCTCACGCGTAACACGCGAGAAAGTAGGGGAAGTTGTTTGCAATACAAAAGTGGCAGAAAACGAAACTGCCAGTGAGAGATATTCTATCCTCCTTTCTCGCGCGCTTTAACCTAACTGCACTCTTTCCACTTGTGGACAGCGCATATCTAATTCTAGAATGAACAAGTCTGTATGTACAAATTCTTATTGCGATTTACGCATTTAGAGTTTATTCAAGTAGCCGTTCGATTTAAGTATTCTTCTGCACTGCGTATCACCGGCGTACAGACACGCCCACCGGTCGAACCACGTTGCTTTGCCGATCGCTTTTGATTTTTCCCCCGAGCTACACAGTGCCGTTGAGTAAGAAACCACTAAATTAGATTACAATCAGTTATATTTTATTGATGAGATACTTAATAGTTTGCTTTGATTACATGATACATAGATAGTAATATCGTTTATTGTTGAGCTATTTGATAATTTGTTTTGATTATATGATACATAGATGTAATATCGTTTATTATCGAGATATTCAACAGTTAATTAATGTTTTTGTTGCATTATAAATTTAAGAATTTTATATACAGTAAGTTTGCAGAGTAAGTTTTGTTGGATTACTTTTGAACAGACAATTTTTATTCCATCTTATAACAAACCGCTGTAAATGTTATATATATTATTATATTATAATTAAAAACAACGTTTGTTAAATTATTATGTATTATTAATAAATTGAATTGATATATATTTTTATGTACAGGGTGTTTCAAAAAGAAAATACGTATTTCGAATGCATATATTGTATTTATTAAACTTCAAGACATACGAATATGAAACTTTACACACATATTTACGAACTTCCCAAGTTCAGATTACAGATGTTCAATATGTCCTCCATCAGCGACACGAACAATATCACATCGATACTCAAATTCCTGCCATACTCGGGCGAGCATGTCCTTCGTCACTGATGTTATGGTAGTACGGATCCGGTTTTTCAACTCTTCCAGGTTCTGTGGGAGTGGTGGTACATAAACGTTGTCTTTAACGAAACCCCATAGGAAGAGTCACAGGGTGTCAAATCCGGTGACCGTGGAGCCCAGCTGAAACATACTAAGTCGCCAGCTTCTTGACGACCAATTCAACGGTTCGGTAGGGTTTCATTCAGATATTTACGCGCTTGGCGACTCCTGTGAGGGGGTGCTCCGTCTTGTTGAAAAATGAAGTTGTCTTCGTGCAGCCTCGGAAACAACTAGTTTCGTAACATAGCGAGATACTGCCGACCGTTAACCGTGTTCCCATCAAAGAAGAATGGGCTGTACTGCATTGAAACTGTTTCAGTTTCAGCCCAGTAGTTCAGCCCTGAAGATGTCCCATACAAATGGGTACGAAACGTCGGCGGATATACTAGTGACGCGGTTCCAGCCCGGAAACCCAGAAGCAGATAGTATTAATAACACTTATTTGTTAATATGATTGTCTTAGCATAAATTGTATCGTCATTATTGTTCCTTTTATGAACGTTGAAAGTATTTTTATATCTTTTTACATAACTGTTTACTTTTAACATATCTCAGTTGTTTTTCATTTTCGATACTCAATACGGGTTTCCTGGGCAATTGACTATAATCGAATTTTTTAAATTTTAAATCTAGTTCTTATTTATAACATCCGGCTATATTTTTTTCTATTCAATAGGATGTTAACAATAAACAAAAAACTAAAACCATTTCTTTTTTTTTCCTATAAATAGTTAGTAAATTACATTATTTATAAATCATTGGATTCTATTTATATTTCAATTTACTATTTCTACTATATTCCTAAAATGTGCAATCTCACAACTAAATAAAATATCCAAAATTACAGGTTTCAATATAACCCACTTTTTTCACCAAGACGTCCTTGAATCGCCGTTTGGATGGGTCACTAGGTCATTGAGTTTACCTTGAACCCACACATACACTGACTGATATCTAAGCGCACTTTTCCATCATCATCCTGCCCAAAAACCGGACGCCATAATCTCCTTAGTTCAAAAAGCTCTCAACATTTCTAGCCAGTATTCTCTATCTCAGGACATAAGTCATATCACCAATAACCTAATAAACAACAATTTTTCCAAACATAATGTAGAACAGAGCATATATCGACATCTTAACCCTAAAGCTTCTTAACCCAATACTCGACATACATCATCCCCTCTCTCTCTCAATCAGCCCATCTACCCTATACACAAGACATCACTGAACACGTCAGTAGAATACTTTTTAAAAACAACAATAAAACCATCTTTAAACCCTGTACAAAAATTTTCAGACTCATTTTTAGAAAAAGATCGTGATTCTCTAGATGCACCTGAAGTGTACAGGATTCCCTATCTGTGCGGCAATGTACATACGTGGGCAAGGTGAAAATTTCTCGGCCCGACAATGAAAGACTACGATTTAAATTTAAAAAATGATTTTATTTTTCTATATAATCTCCCTTGAGTTCAACACATTTGGTCCAGCGTTTTTCTATTATCAATATTCCTTCCCGGAAGTGAGAGTCTGGAAGGCTGTCAAAATATTCTTCTACGGTCCTTTCAACTTCTTCGTTAGATGTGGATCGCTTACCAGAAACAAATTTTTTCAAATTTGGGAATGGATGGAAGTCTGAGAGTGTCTCATCCATGGTGACAAATCGCCGCACAAAATCGGTCGGATTCTTGTTAAATCGGTCCAAAGAATGCTCCGAAAATCGTTTGCGCATTTGCTTTTGATCGACATTCAGCAAATGCGGCACCCATCTTGCGCAGAGCTTTCTCATCTCTAATTCTTTGTGCAAAATGTTTCGCACCCTTTCCTCCGATATCCCCACAGCCTCAGCTATCTCACTCACTTTCACTCCCCTATCGTCCAACACAATATCATGTACTTTTTCGATGATTTCTGGTGTGGTTGCGGTTTTTGGCCGTCCTTCACGTGGGTCATCTTCGTGGGACGTACGACCACGCTTAAATTCAGCTGCCCACTTCTTAACGGATGACATTGAAGGAGCACAGTCCCCGTACACTTTTGTCAACTTCGGATGAATTTCCATAGGGGTCAAACCATCCAAAACAAAGAATTTTATAACAGCACGATATTCAAGTTCATTCATTTAAAAAAATAACACGCACGACGTCTACTACAAAAATTCTTGCAAACAAACTATTTGAGAGAACAAGTTGAAAGTTTTCATATGAACTAAAGACACATGCAGCCACGCAGGAAACATAAATTTATGTTAATCGTAACGCCATCTCTGTGTCAGGCCGAGAACTTTTTACCTAGCCCATGTATTGGCGAAACTAAGCGGTTTGTTAGCACTTCGTCTTCTAGAGCATGAGCGTTGCACTAGGGTGATGCGCGTAGCTGGAACTGCACCTGTTGAGTATAGGATAGAAACCGGGTATCATATCCAATACCATTCTACTGAAACCCTGGCCCGAACTAGTCATTACTAATTACTAAAGCCGCTAATCTGTAAAGATGTCAAAAGACACTAATAACTTAAACCGTGTTGATAATTATCTCCTACACAACGTCTGGCAATCCTGTATCACCAAACAACTCAAGCGTAATCGTAACGATCCATTGATCCACGACCAACAACATCCCTGTGTAAACTTCAGTGCAACAACGAAAGCAGTGGAAACAGTTAAGGCTTAAAAATGTCCCATACAAGTGGAAACTAAACATCGATAACATAAGAAGTAACGAACACACGGTTCCGTACCGGAAATCAGAATGAAGAATGTAAGCACAAGTGGTTTGAGCGGCCCCGATTACATTAACTCCTCTGTGAACTTGAACAGAAAGATATGTCGGAAATGTTCGCTTTTTCTACTTGGCATTCCATCTTCTTTGTCAATAAATAAACTAGTCTTCGCACAAATTCGCAAACGTAAAAACTATTTAATTAAACAATAATACGACATTAAACTAATTTTGACATAAACGTTGGCGATTGTTTTTTCAAAGCACTCTCATCACAAAAACTAAAAACACTACAAACTTACGCATCAACTTAATTACTTTATTTTACAATTAAATCAATATTTTCGTAAATAAAGTACTTCATTATTACAATAACAGATAACAGGCAATTATTAATACTTGTACACTCTTGTAAAAATGATGTGCACCGTTATGTGTGAAATTAATGTTCGGATATACGAACACATTAAAAAAGGAAATCAATCGCTAGGTAAATGTATGTACAACACATGTAATTATACATAAACACAGTCATCCTAATGATGTCTACGATTACATAATAATAAGGAGCACTGACTCAAATACATTACACGATACAGCAATAGCTCGTGGAAACAAACAAAGAATAAAACAATCGATTTTAATTGACTAAATATTTTAATATTATGAATTAGTTCAAATCATTGATCACATGTGGTATACTACTACGTAAGAATATATCTTCGACGTATTCTATTATCTGACCTCTGACACCCTGCGGAAACTCGTTAAAGGCCCGAAACTTATCCTTTAAAATAATGCATGTCTGAAAACTTGCTTTCGGTCTTCAAAATAAAACCGTAAAAAGGGAAGTGTAAGTTTTGCAATATGGTCCAATCTATTACTGCACGCTGTAATAAGTTTAGTATTGATTGACATCTGTTCAAAGCTACGCTGTAGCTGGTGCCTTGCTCTCTCCCTCTATTAGTTGCTTCCAAACTATTGCAGTGTAAACAGCTCACTCACTATGTAATATTGGTCAAACACGAAGTACTAGTCAATTTTACGTTATAGCTTTACCCATGGCCTGAACATTGATCAGTATTTTTAAGAAAAGTGTTCTGTGCTAGAAGATGATTATCTACGAGGGTAGTTTGACAAGTAGTGAGAATGGAAAAGAAAAACGAATTTTTTAAATACAAAATAATTTTTATTTTTCAATATATTCTCCTAAAAGAGCAATACATTTATTCCAACGGTGTTCCAATGCCCTTATGCCATCTCCAAAATGCGATTCCGGAAGGCTTGGAAAATACTCATTTACGAAGATGATAAGCTCGTCGTTAGACGAAAGTTTGTTTCCACCTAGTGCCGTTTTCAATTTTGGAAAAAAGTGGAAGTCGAATGCAACTGGATTTTGGACATTGCAACTGTGCTGGATTTTGGACATTGCAACTGTGCTGGTATGCGAGGGAGCGTGGTTTTGGTGAAACAGAATCTTTTTCTTTGCCATTCCTGGCCATTTAGCACGAATCTCAACATTTAATTTTTGTAGAAGTTCTGCATAATATTGTCAGTTTATTGCGGCACCTTTCTGAAGGTAATCAATGAGCAAAATACTCTTTGAATCCCAAAAAAGTGATGCCATCACCTTGTTTGCCGATAAAATGGTTTTCGCTTTCTTTGGAGATACAGAACCACGTTCTAGCCATTGTTTCGACTGTCGTTTAGTTTCGGGTGTACTGTAGTGTATCCAAATTTCATCGCAAGTAACAAATCGCCTACAAAAATCAACCGTATTCCGCTTCTAAAGGTCCAAATACTCATTGGAAATGCGCGAACGAGTGAACTTTTGATCAGTCGTAAGCAATCGCGGCACCCATTTTGCCGAAAGCTTGGAAAGGCTCAATTTTTTCGTTAAAATGTGGTGTACGCGTTCTGTTGAAATGTTTACTATATCTACTAGCTCTTTCACTTTGAGTCGTCGATCTCGCGTAATAATATTATGGATTTTTAATCATTTCCTTAGAAGTCACGATTTTGGGTGCTCTAGAGCGCGCTTCATCAACACAGCTTGTTCTACCACGTTTAAATTCATTTACACATCTACTTATTGCAGCGGATGATGGAGCAGATTCATCTAATGTTTCCTGTAACTCATCTTTTATTTCGGTAGCTTTCATACCCTTAATTACGAAGTATATAATTACCGCACGATACTCTGCTTTTTCCATTTTAACGAAACGACGACTTGCTTCTTTTCCAGTCAGCTCTCAAAAATAAACTAATCAACCGATTTATCTAAATATCGGAATGTAAATATATAAATAGCCAACCTAAATTACAGTGCATTTGTTTTACCAATTAGAGCGACACCTATGTGTCATTCTCACTACTTGTCAAACTATCCTCGTACATCATACGACTGTACTACGGTGGTATAAGGAATTCTGGCAGGACCTTTAGACCTGGAAGATGCTCCTAAATCAGGACGTTCGACTTTGTCTGCTGTTTAGGAGAACATTGACACTGTCGGACCATTGTTCAAGTTCAATAGGTATGCAAATTATCGCTGTAGAAAGATGTCTGGCCATTAATGTACCAACTCGTACCATTCTGCACAAACATATACGAGAAGGGAAGGTTTATCTGACTAAGTGATACAATGTGTTTTATGGTGCCGCGAGGTACTCGGAAAATTTTAAACTGGAAATTCTTATTATGTTAACAGCATCTTAACATGTAACAAAAGCTGGATTTACTATTACGACGTACTCACTAAACATCAGAACAAAGTCTTGCTCTTTGAAGAAGAAGGCAAAACCGTGTTTGTAAAAAATTTCGATCTATTGAAACAAAAGAGCAGTAGATTTCTTTATCGTGAAGAGAACTATGGAGTGCGCGAGACTGAAAACACGAAGGTCAGTCTCTGCAAATGGTACGTTAAAGAGTGTCTGCACAATGTAATTACGACACTCAAAATATTCGTTTTCGCTCGAGACCAAGTACTTGTTCTTTCCGCCACGATAACGCACCAGTCCATGACTCCAATGTCTGTACTGATGCAGATTTTATAAGAACAGATCCAAAGGTGCTGAAATATCCACTTTATAGCACAGATCCGACTTTATGAGACTTTGTGCTATTTCTCTATGTGAAGCTGAAAAGGGGGAGGATTTCCAATAATGATAATTTTCTTAGACTATATTATGATGAGTGATCCAGTCTTTAGAAAGAAAACGAAAAAATTCACTTCATGACTGATTTTGAGGAATGCGCGAAATGCATATAGGGCATGCAAGTGCATAAGTTTTATTGAAAGTCATTTTTAATTTTGCTAAAGTTGATGCCCCTATTGAAAGACTTTTGCAATTCCCTTTGTAATGCTTTTAACATTCGACCAATTGCGCCATAGCGTTTCAACCTTTGTAGAAAGGCAACGTCGAACATTAATTAACGTCTTAGGTAAATCCCACATTATTATTATTGTATGTATCATCTTCTTCCAACAAATCCCAGATGAATTAAAAAAAAGTACACGTTTCAATATACATTTTGTCTTACAGCGCCGTCGAGGGATACAAAAGTAAAACTGAACAATATTATAACGAGATCTTATACATCTGTTACAAGCAGATTTGTACATATTTGTAATACTTAGAATGGCAATGAAGGGTAAATGCAGGGTTAACTAGCAGTGTTGTAATAAGGTAAATTTATTATTAAGTAGTGTTCGGCTAATATTGCTGGTTTTCTCTTTTATACAGGGTGTTTAAAAAAGAATATAGGTATTTCGAATGTATATATATATATATATATATATATATATATATATATATATATATATATATATATATTAAACTTTAAGACATACGAATATGAAACTTTACACACATATTTACCAACCCCTCAAGTTCAGATTACAGATGTTCAATATGTCCTCCATCGGCGACACGAACAATATCACATCGATACTAAAATTCCTCCCATACTCGGGCAAGCATGTCCTTCGTCACTGATGTTATGGCAACACGGATCCGGTTCTTCAACTCTTCTAGGTTCTGTGGAAGTGGTGGTACATAAACGTTGTCATTAACGAAACCCCATAGGAAGAAGTCATAGGGTGTCAAATCCGGCGATCGTGGAGCAGCAGTACTAACAGAATTACGTCTGGAAAGTAGCATGCATCAGCCAGAGTGAACCACTTCTCGAAAATGCGCAAAATGCAGCACTAAGAAAAGTCCGGTGCGTGTTATATGGCAATGCGGAACCTGTAAAGTCCCTCTTTGTATACGAAAAGATAAAACGTGTTTTTCAGATTTTCATAGAAAATAAATTTGCTTCTGTATTTTACTAAACTTTTCTTAATAATCTGCTATGCAAACAGCCATGGTGGTTAGTATACTAACCACCCTCATTTGTAAAAGCCCAAACGGTTTCTTCTTTTTTTACATGTTTTTAATAATAAATAAACGTTAATTAACCAAAAAGTGCAATTGTTTTTATTCTGAAGTTATATCTAAGAAAGCGTGGCTGAAAGAGTTAAATAAACTAGACTTTGTGTTCATTTCTCCAATAGCCGAGCCAAGGCGCAGCGATCGATAGTTTGAACAAAATAATACTTTGTAATACGTATATTCTTTTTGAAACACGTTGTATAATTCTAAGATATTTAGTTTGTAAGCTTTCTTCTCCACATGTACATTTTTTTATTATGCATGTATAACCGCTTTCTATCAAGTGATTAGCTACATCGAAGTATTTGTTATGTAACCTAAATCCGAGATTATTCAATAAACTGATGTGATCGCAGAAAAATACATCGGTCTAACAAAACGCAACAGAAACCTGTTATAAAGAACATAACTCCCACATTAAGTTTAATCGGCCAGAGAAATCTAGTTTAGCGAAACATGTGTTAGAAAATAATCGTAGCGTAACCACGGATTGTCTACATAATCAAAAATATAAACAATAACCATTGGTTAGACAGTTACGAGCACATCTTCATCACGAAAAATAAAAACCGTGTGCTTAACGCTGACAGAGCGCCATACCATATTCTGCCTCTATGAGATCCTAGAAAATATATCCGTTAAAAAGTTGAAGTAGAGGCGTGTGTTAGTGCTAATGTTAGTTTTAAGTCCAGGAAATATTGACTTATATGTTTCTTGGGAAAACAGTGTGTGTGTGGTCTTCGTGTAAAGTAATTTGCAAGTTTTTCTGCCTGAGCTTTACCGCGGACCCAGGTGCGACACTGATTAACTTCCTACTACTAATGACAACTTAGTTGTCGAAATAAGTATACAGAATACGAACATTGATGTGGTTTTTACTTTTATTTTTTAATCAATACAATTATCCACAGTCTCTAATAAATTTACTTTCTAATTTATTGCTAACTATATAGTGTTTTAAATTATTAAAATTGTAAATTTATTACATCATTTTAAGCTCACATTACCATAAAGAAGTAATTCTTATAAATGTTTTTCTTTTCTTTTATGTTATTTCTTGGAGAAGTTTATTTTGTTGCTGGGGATTTTTTAAGCTTTCATAATATTTTATCCACTGTCAACGGTCAAAAAACAGTTATCAGATGTTCATAAAAACACGTAGATATTCACTATATAATTTTTTATTATTCAACCTATTAAAAAGTTATTTAATAAAGAAAAGTAGTTATTAAACTGTCTCAGACGATGTGATGTGTTACGATTAAATTGAAAATTACGAGTTATGATACAGAAATTAAAAAATAATTTGTTCCAATGCCACCAGAGACTTCCCGGTAATTCATTTTAAAATAATTAAGCCTCTCCACTTCTTTAGTTTAATCTAGTTTCTCTTTAATTTGTTTTTAATTTAAAAAACTCTATCAATTGGTGTTCACTAATTTTTTTATCGGACCTGCCCTTTTTAGGTTATGACCCAACCTTCTGTTTTCTTTAAATGTTGTACACATAGTTGGCCGTGACTTTATTAAAAAGAGTTCATTTTTCCCGTTACAAATATGTATACATATGGTTATTATGTTACATGAACGAATTATAACAATTTCCATATGATTAGAAACAGAGTTGATTTTTGAAAAAAATTAAACAAAAAAGTATTTAAACACAGGACAAAGTGGCTCAGTTTATTGCAAAAATAATCAACCATATTTCCACAAATTTAATTATAATATTCAAAACAAATATGCCTTTCTTAAACTAAATTCAAAATTAATTATTCAAAAAACATGGGTGAAAAATACTACTATTTGCTTGAAATTTCGTTCTGTAGTATAATTTGTTTTTCACCGTGTCTCACAATAAAAAATCCAACACGATCGATTCTGCGGACGAGAGTGGGGCCCTGAACAGGTGCACTTCAGGAGTTTTCGTAAATTCTACATGCAAATGTGCGGCCGTTAAAATGTTATGTGGAGGAGCCTCATCATGTTTACATGGTGCTGATCGCCAAATGCAACTCATCTAACATCCTGTAATTCAGGTTCTAGCAAATGGAGAAAGCGATCATCAGTTAATGTTTCATCAAAAACATAGGACGCGAGAACTCTTACTCCCGTGCCGATTATACCTTACCAAACATCCAAACAAGATTTGACTTGAAGTCTTCTAAGTTCAAGATTATGAGATCTTTTTGGTGCGTCCAAAGGTGTTCGTTGTGCTTGTCGAACATCTCACAGTTTGTTACACGGGTTTCGCCGATTTATAAAACTTTAAATGGAAACTGAGGGTTTGCTTTCACATAGTTGGCTGTGAGTGCTACACCCACTGCGTTTCTCTTTGTCTCTGAGATGCAATATTTGACCCACAGACAACTTGTATGGCCAACATTTATTTTTTGCAGTAACTTTATTGTAGTGCTTTCAGAAACACCAGCCTCTACTGCAATTTCATGAGTTAAAGTAGATGGGTTATGAAGAGTTTAAGTAAGAACATTTGCTTCTGTAACCTTAGCGAAAGCTCATGTCAATAAAAAAATTTGAAGATAGCTTTCTACATTAAACCTAACAAATAATTTTGTCCTGCTTTTCTAGATTAGAAAAATTTAAGACGTGACGACACTACAAACACTTACAAAATCAATAAATGCAAGCCGATGTTAAAATATACAATTGCTACCACTAAAAGGTTGACGATCGAAATCATAATTTTTGCTCTGAACTTTTAAGTCGTACCGTAATTATATTAAATTAGAAAAGGAGCGCTAATATTAATTTCATTAGCGCGATTCATTTATTTGTAAAGAGTGAAATATTACATGACTCCTTGTTAACCTTTAATACATTTATTAAAATGAAATTAAAATATTTACTTAAAAACTTAAAAATTCTTCGATAAAATAAAATATAATTCCATATTTCTTGGTCTTAATAAACATTGCATGGACTATACATGCGTATTTAAATTACAACTACCAATGCCATCTGCGTAATAGTTTGGATTACGCCTATATATCCTTAATACGGATCTACTTATGCTGCCAGAATGTGTGTACATATACTGCTTATTTGCAAATAAATATTTTCGTCACGACGAGACGTTTTTAACGTGTTCGTATGCGTCTAGAACCTAGTCTTACAATAAAACTATGTACGTAGTGTATGCGTATCTACCACTAACGCATGCGTTTAACGAGGATTTGGTCCCGGATTATATATTTTCATCGCATAATCAGTTCAATAGAGATAGAGCATGAACGATTAGATAGTGAGAAAGCAGTAAGAAAAGTACGTTTTAATGACGTAAGATGTTCGACTCTCGATCCCCTAAATCGTTGTTTTTAAGATGCCAGTTCAATTATTTGCGTTCTATTAATATTCTAGCTAAATATCACTTGTATAAGAGACGCTATTCGCAATCATGTTTTGCGTTTACATGCGGCGTGGCTCAGAGAGAAAAGACAATGTTCGTGGTCTGAAGTAATCACATAGATTTCGCTGGTGCAAAATTTTACTTTGAGT
The DNA here is from genome assembly GCA_031893035.1 of Dermolepida albohirtum. Classification (NCBI taxonomy): domain Eukaryota; kingdom Metazoa; phylum Arthropoda; class Insecta; order Coleoptera; family Scarabaeidae; genus Dermolepida; species Dermolepida albohirtum. Next base: position 334,072 of record JAVIWB010003131.1, read on the forward strand.
TGGATACCCGAATTATAAAGTTATAAGAGACGCTACGAACCTTTTCGTTTGAATATATTTAGGTAAGAAAATATGCGTGTGTGAACTTAATGGAACTAAATATAAATTACGAAGAATACTTACAGTCCTCAACACGTTGGTGCTCAAAGAGATCAGATCTGAAGCCAATTGAAAATGTGTAGGGAAAAATGTTAAAATACATACATAGTTTTATAACATCCAAATTTTAAAAAATGACTGAAACTAGTACATTTTCTCTCTTACTTTTCCATGAATGCTATAGTACATGAAAATGAACTCTTGTTTCTCAATAAACGCGCATAAATATATTATGCCATATCTGTGCTACAACTAAGCTCGGCAGCTAAGTTTTTAAGGAAATTAAAAATTTCATTTTGTTTTTATTGCTCTGTTATAATATGTATGAGACAAATACAATTACCAAGAACTATAATAAAGTAATATGAATGTAAATACAACTAAACTCTTAACAATTAATTCTATTTTCGCTGCAAATATTGACAAATACATTCTTAATTAATTCTGTCAAGAAAATGCCGTTCGGTAAAATACTAATGTTGCAAATAACACATGTTATTATAGTTCCTGTATATTCGAACGCAGTAAAATATTTAAAAATATATTTCCACCTATCACAATGAACAATTCACTTTTGCGAAGCATTTTCATGCTGCAAGCTATCGGTTGCTGTGGCTAGTTACGAGGATAAATCAACCTCAGTAATCAATCAAAGGTTTCTTCCGTTTTTTTATAAAAGTTTCGTTGAGGTACAGAAACACAAATGTTGCAAATATGAAAACATTGCGTAATTTAGTAGAGAGAGGCAGCATGAACCTCTTTCGTTGATTAGAGATGTACCATAGTGTTTCTAACATTTTCTCCTACAAATGCAAAAGACGCATTTTAAATTAGAACATTGTGTAGTACTGTACATGTTTATGTTACTTTGAAAACTTATCTATCGTGAGTACAAATTATTTTCTTCAATGCGTTTTATTTTATTTAAGTACCTACTTGAGGAAATAAAAAGTGAAATTAATGAATTACTTAAACGAGAAACTTCCTATGAAATTATAGAAATTGATGTACATAAAGAAAGCAAAAATTAATATGCGACACACGCTGAGAAGGTATGATAGATAAGATTACCTAACTTTTGAATTAGTTTTCTATAAGTATACGAAAGTCAAGGTGAATTAAATGATAATATGTACATAGGAAGATGATATAAAACACGAGATAGATTCGAGTAAATCAGAAAAACTCCTTGAAATACATATGTATATAATTTGAATGAATTTGAAAAGTTTTAAATTATCACTTCGATTCTGCTTTGTGAAACGTTAAAAAAGAATTGTTACAAAGTATGTCCGGGAACTTGCAACTAGTATATAGGGCATGGGAATTAGTGCTTCCAAGGAACACGAGATAAATCCAAACTAAATTGAAAAGCAACATACCTAACACATGCCTTGAAGTGCAATAGTTAAATTTGGTAACATCAAGCGCAATCCCTTTATATTTTGACTAACTCAGTCAAGCTGGACCGGATAGACTATTATTTCCCCAGCTGCTTGTAGGAATGGTATAGAAAAGTTATAAAGCAAAATCCAAAACCAAAAAATAGGATAGACCATGTGAATAATTTCAAGGCTGTATTATTATTTATAATTTTAATATAATTTGAATTTTGTACCATAATTATATGGTATTTGCTTCATACACAGTGTGTTGCAGAAAAAACGGAACTTTTTAAAATAATAATTCTTAGTGGCACCATCTATTCAAACAATATTCGTCGGTAAGATAGATCTTTCACCAATGTTACGCCAAATATCATGATATTTTCATCATTAGGAGCAGAGAAATTGCACATAAAGTAACAATGTGTATTTGGCATTGGTCGAAAAATGAATTTTGAACAAAGAGTCAATATCAAGTTCTGTTTTAAACTCGGTAAATCGTTTACTAAAACCTAATTTGATGCAACTAGTATATGGTAATGCATGTTTATCATGCATGAGTGTGTATGCGTGGTATAACCGATTTAACGATGGTCGTACGGACATAAATGACGATGAACATCCTGGTGCAAATAAATCTGTGGTTACGGAAAGCAACTTCGAACTTGTGCGTGAATTTATCAGAAATGAACCGAAATCCTCATTGAGATACGCGGGAATAGAATTAAATACTTCCAAAGATTCAATTCATCGCATTTTGACAAAGCGTTTGGGACTGAGAAAGTTTTTGCGCAAGGTTTGTACCACACAAGCTAACTAAATTCAACATTGTACAGACTTCATTATAGACTCAAAAAAGAACGAAATCTTCATGTATTCTATTGTAACTAGTGTTGAGACGTGGTGTTGTTAATATGATCCAGGAGCCAACTGTCAAAGCTCTAATGGAAGCATCTAAGCGAAGAAAAGCCGAAAACAAGCCGTTTGAAGAAGTCAAAAGTCAAGACAATGTTGATTTGTTTTTATGATTCGAAAAGCATAGTGCATAAAGTTGGTATCAACTAGTCCCACGATCAATTCTGTATATTATCTTGGTGTTATGAAGCGCTTTTTGGCGCGTATTCGTCGTGTGTACCCTTAATATCGTGAAAATAGTAGCTGGCGTTCGTTACATGACAGTGCACCATCTCATCGCTCGACACTTATTGATTTTCTAACTACAAATAGCATTTTAGCCATCAACCATTCATCGTATTTACCGGATTTCCCCCCTATGATTTCTATCCATTCTCCAAACTATTGTACATTTGCCGATGAAAGGACAGCGCTATGCTGACGTTGAAGGCATTAAAAAAGCGTCGACAGCGATCTTGAAGGACATCTATAAAGATGAACTTAAAAATTCAATCGACATGTTAATTGACCGTCCAAAACGTTGTATCGAAGCCGAAGGCGGCTGCTTTGAATAAAATAAATGAATTTTACCAAAATAGTAAGCTTTCGTTTTTATTTTAAAAAGTTCGGTTTTCTCTGCGCCAGATTGTGTGTATCTTATTTTTTTTCATCATATTTTCGCAATCTAATAATAATAATACTAATTTTATTATATGCAATGGATGGGCGTAGAGTTTTGTCAACAGTTACAAGAATTAATCTAAATATAATTGTGACGCAGACACGTAATGATGTACTTCAAAATATAGCTGCATTTCAAGAAAGATACAAAGAATTCCCATCTAAATAATATTTACGATATTTCTTTCGTTGAATTACCTCTTAGTATTCCACGGACCATGAATTTAAATGTACAAAGAAATGCGTTTTTTGTGACTTATTACAGCATTAACAACTGTTGCGAAAACAAGTGACATGGGACAAAGTCACGTATCTTAAATATCAGCATCTGTACTAATTAAAACTTAAAACTGAGATTCTTTGCTGATTATACGCAAAGGCGAGGATTTTTTATTAACTATTGTCCACTGTTGCATGATGACATTAAATAACACTGTTTAATGGGACGTAAACATTGCTTACTTCTTGCCCAACTGCGAAAGAATGTTAAATTAAATCTGTGCTTAAAGTATGCCAGAAGCAAGGTGCTTCTCAATGAATTATGATAGTAAAATGGGTCTCTGTAATATGGAGACTATTTGTCTACTAATTACAAGGAATACTTTCGTAATCTTGGATATTCCGCCAACATAATATAAGTTAATTATGTAACTGTGTGTTGGTTATTAATCTTAAGTAATTCTAGTAAATTACATTTAGTAAATCCAGCAAATAATATTATATTTTATAAAATATATCATTTAGTCAATCTAATATTTTGTAATTAACTGATGTGGTCTTTACTTGATAAAAATCGCACACAACTGTGTTTTCGTGTTTAATATGGTTATATTAAACACGAAAACACAGCTGTATGATTTTCACGAAATATCTTTGTTGAAAAAGTCTAACAATTGTTTCGCCAACACTGTGATAATACACAAATAATTTTTACTCATTCTCAATAAAGATATTTTAGGGAAATATTTTGTTTTATTTTCAAAAGACAGTAGTAAACATTCTGTATATTTGTTAAGAACTTAACTATCCGACATCGCGTACCGTGTGAATACAAGATACCAAATGGTAAAGGTGTGTGTGTGTATTGATTCACGATTTATTATAGTAGCTCCGCATCAGTAATACATATCTATGATTGACGCATATACTCGTATGTATGTAACAATACAAATTATCGCATTACGCATTACCTTTGTAATTAGTTAAATAGAGAATAAATGAAGTAAATACCTATATAAGAAAATATGAAATACATAAAATGAGTTTACTAACAACGATTCAATTACAGTTTTTAAACAGCTAAATATAATGTATAAGTAATAGGTGTAAATTAAAAAGGACAATGTGAGATCACACAAGTTTTATCGCCTGTCAAAAATTATTGGACCTTGAAATGAATGAGAATGTCGTTCTCGTCAAAACTACTTGCGTGGTTGGTGGATGGGGCTCTAAATTAGCACCTTGTAAAGTTTCTAGCCAATAAGAATAAGAATATAAGAAGCTAACTAAAGGTGGCAAAAGATTTTTGAAGAAAACCGGCAATATAAAGGTGTTTCAAATTGCGCGGTTTTTTTAAGAATAAATAAAATGTAGATGGCGCACTGAATTCGCCTGGGTATGTGGGCATTTAAAATGTGTGATGTATGACATTTACAAAAATGGCTTCGTACACGGTACAACAACGCGTTTAAATTGTTGAATTATTTTATGAAAATCAGCGTTCCGTGAAAAGAGTTTTTAGAAAATTACGCGAATTTTATGGTTTACATAATCGTTCATCTAAAAACACTATTAGTCGAATTATTAAAAAATTTTAAGAGACCAGTTCCGTGAAGATCAAAAAAATGAAAAATGCAGTCATGGTGGTCGTTCACAAGAAAATATTGGTTTGATTCGTGAAAGTGCTGCTGAAGATCCTAAAATGTCCATTAGACGACGTTCATAACAACTTGGACTTAGTGGATCAACATAGCGTATTTTATACAAGGATTTAGCTCTGAAGGCATATAAGGTTCAAATAACACAGGAATTGAAGCCATTAGATCATTTAAAACGTCGTTCATTTGTCAATTTCATAAATGAACAACCAGCTGATTTTTCTCAAAAAAGTAATGTTTTCCGATGAGACACATCTTGAACTTGGTGGCTATGCTAATAAACAAAATTGCCGTATCGGGGGTGAGGAAAATCCATGAATTATTCACGAGAAACCTATGCATCCTAAACGAGTTACTGTTTGGTGTGCATTATGGTCAGGTGGTGTAATTGGACCTTACTTCTTTGAAAATGCTGCTGGTAAAGCTGTAATTGTCAATGGTGATCGATATCGTCGGATAATAACCGAATTTTTGTGTCCTGAATTAATGAATATTGATCTAGAGGATATGTGGTTTCAACAGGATGGCGCTACACCTCACTTTGCACACGAATCAATTGATTTATTGAGAGAAAAATTTCCTGGACGTGTAATCTCAAGAAACGGTGGTGTTAACTGGCCACCAAGATCATGCGATTTGACACCGTTAGACTATTTTCTTTGAGGTTATGTGAAAAGTCAGGTTTATAAAAACAATCCACAATCAATTCCTGCTTTGAAAGATGAAATTATTCGTGTCATTTGTGAGATTAGAGCCTCATTTATGTCAAAATGTTATTGAAAATTTTAACAAAAGAGTGGACGTCTGTGGACCTGCATGAGGAGGCTATTTGGCGGATATTATTTTTCGCATATAAATGTCATAACTGATACTTCAATTACCAATAAAAGTTTTTGAAAGTGAATGCAAATTATGTGTTTTATTTATTCTTTAAAAAAACCGCTAAATTTTAAACACCCTTCATATTTGATTAATTTTTTTTATACTAATAAATGACCTATGAAAATAAATTATCCGTTGGTTCCTGCGGTTTTCAGTTTTCATCGATAGTTTCATAATATACAAGGGATGGGCTTTGCTTGAAAATTATTGGAAATTCTCATAACAGTTGTATGAATCCGGTTATTTCGCATTGCTTCAGTTTGTTATCAACGCAATAAAAAAGCAATCAATTGCTTTTGCTATTCAGTTATTCTACGCATCCTCTTGGTGATTAATAATTATACCGAAACACAAAACTATAACCAAGTATGTATATACAAAAATGCTTTGAAGTTAACTAAAAATTCTATTTGTATGTAGAAAACAATAATTACACACTCAGAACATTTAAAATAATAAGTGCTGTGTTCACTATGTACCCAACATGTAATAACTACTCGTATGTTGACACCTTAGGCGTTTTCTTGTTAGTAAATATAATAACTTGATGATACGCTTTTCTCACCAAAATATAATTGCCTAATAAAATGAGCGGAGACCTTGTATTCACACGTCTGCTCTTGATGTGCAATAAATCAAATTTAAGAGCAGCTCATTAAAAATATTCGTGCTAATAAATATTCACACCTAATGATAAATAACTATGAGTAAAGTTAGTTAAACATAAAAAGCGTACTTTTTTCCTTGATTTGAAATATGTCTTTATTCATCGGAATGTGAAATTTTAGACAGAAGATTGTATTAATGTTATTCTTTACCTTTATATTGCGTTCACTTTAAACTAGTTAGTCTCCCTGTGTAATGTAGTCCCTTTTATACGAATGAAATTTATAATCTTTTTTGTTCCAGCCAATTACAGGACAAAACAAATTTCTGCGATGGGGAAGTTGATGAACAAAATGACAGCTAGACCCGATGGAGTACCAAGTTTCGTTCTCCGGGACTGCGGGGTCGTGTTTGCCCGTCCATTGACGCTGATTTTTAACCTGGCACTGGCAACGTCTGCGTTTCCGGACACATGGAGGGTGTCTAAGGTGTGTCCTGTCCTGAAGAACGGTTCTCCGTCTGATGTGACTTAACTATTGACCAATCTCAATTTTAAATAATTTTGCTAAGGTATTTGAGACAGTGATACACCTTCGTGTTGATCCTCTCGTTAGAAACTATATATCACCTTTCCAGCATGGTTTCATGGAGGGAATGTCAACTACTACTAATTTGGCCTATTTTACACAATTCACTTCTAGTATCCTTGATGCCCGGGGCCAGGTTGATGTTATTTATACGGATATTTCTAAGGCGTTTGATCGCATGGATCAGGCAATTTTGATTGGGAAGCTGAGATCTTTTGGATTTAGTGATTCACTCATTTCTTTTTTCTATTCGTATTTGTATAGCCGACGCCAATATGTTTGTCATGCCGGTTACAAGTCGCGCCTGTTCTCGGCCACGTCAGGGGTGCCGCAGGGATCCAATTTGGATCCTTTATTATTTCTGCTTTTCATTAACAATTTGCTTGAGACAATGGATTGCAATAGGTGCATTTTTGCGGATGACTTGAAAATTTTCGGAGGTGTAGATGACGTGGATGGCTGTAATCGCTTGCAGTTGGAGTTGGATGGGATTGCTGTTTAGTGTGCGCTCAACAATTTGCAGATGAATGTGGATAAATGCAGAGTTGTAACATATACGAGGAGGGTTAATACCGTAATCTATAATTATACACTTAATGCTCTTGTTAGATGCACTGAAATAAAAGACTTGGGTGTTTACTTTGATTCCAAGCTTAACTTTTTTTAAGCACTTCAATCACATAACCGCGGCGGCTCTGAGGGTGCTGGGTTTCGTGTTAAGGAATTCCCATTGTTTTCATATTTGTACGATTAAGCAGCTGTACATGACGTACGTAGGTTCAAGGCTGGAGTATGCATCATTAGTCTGGCATCCTTATTATGAGATTCACAAATTGTCACTTGAAAGAGTTCAGAGAAGGTTTTTAAGGTTTTTGTGTTTTAGGGTGGAGGGTGTGTGTCCTCCGCGAGGAGTCGAGAACTCTTTTCTTCTAAATAAGTTTGGAATGGAGTCCTTGGAAGTCAGACGTCAACTAAACAGTATAAAGTTTGTATTTAACTTGATTAGAGGAAATATAGATTGTGCTCATTTGCTGTCTCAGCTTAATTTTATGGTACCGCGAGTGTCGGCTAGACACAGCCATTGCTTTTATATCGAAACATTTAGTACCAATATTGGTTTCAATTCCCAATTAGCAGATACATGTCGAGCCTTCAACGGTTTGTCGTACCATTGCGATATAAATTTTGATTCCTTGGGACGGATACTGGCTGTCGCTAGGCCGCGTTTGTCTTAATTTTCTTAATTTTCTTAATTATGGGTGTGTATGTATGACTATATTTTTATTTATTTATATCTTTATTTTCATTTTTCTTTTTTTTATGCACTGTGAACATTAATTAGGTTACTATTGTTTGATTATCTGATGATTTGTATTTTTTTAATATTTTTTTTGTCCTGTTATTCGATTGTAACAATCTGTTGGACAATAAAGACTTATTATTATTATTAATACGGTTAAAAAAATTCAAAGAAAACGTAAATGATTACAGAGGAAGTTATTAGAATTCGGATTTATATACGAAAGGGTGCTTTATATAAAACTGGTTCTTGTTTTAGGAACTAGAAAGGTGTCATCCGATTGATTTGAACCTCGAGAAAAACGAAAGTTTATCTGAAATAATATCGACGATAAGTCAATTGTATTATTGACAACTTTTATTAAAAATTTGGCACTCAGTAAATCACACCTAGCTGAGAGCAATTGAAAATCATGGTCACGAAGTAAACTTACATAGTTAACTTCATGAAGATATTCACTTTTTTCAATAGCGATTCACGCTATCCCAGTTAATCACTAAAGTTGATATATAACCCCTTTCCACATTAACTTTTGTAATTCTGTATACGCATTTCGACAACTAAGTTGTCATCATCAGCAGATAATTGCGAAGTATCGCACCTCGTAAGCCACGGCGAAAAATACCCGTACGAAAACAAACTCCACACGCGATCCGCACCGTTGAGAACCAAAATGTACACAGTGTACAAAGTTAATTTGGAAAGGGGTTATATATCAACCTTAGTGATTAAGTTAATCAACCACAGGCTCCATCAAATTCAACTTCAACTATCCCAGTTAAGTAGTGTGTAAAATTTTATTATTGAAAGATTCAGGCCGGCACGACGTCTACAAATTGTAACTGTATTACGAAAATCAGCGTTTCACGAGAAATGTGCTTCGTTCGCTTAGAGCAACTTATGGTGTACGTAATCGGCCCACTGAACGCACAATTCGCTATACCATCGAAAAATTTGAAAAGCAACTTTCAATATTGGATAATACGCGACCTAATAAACCACATCCAGTACATAGTGACTTGTTCAAGAATTGAAAGTGGCTGACCTTTCGAATCGTCACCGTTTCAGTCTTTGTTCTCTTGAAAAGCTTGATTTTTGGCTTAATGGCTACGTTAATAAGCACAATTGCCGTATTTGGAGTGAAGAGCAATCCGAAGAAGTTCAAGAGCTATCATTACATCCAGACAAAACCACGGTTTGGTGTGATTTATGCACAAGTGGAATCATCGGTCCATATTTCTTCAAAAATGAAGACGGCCGCATCGTGACTGTGAATAGCGCTCGTTATCGTGCCACGATAACGAACTATTTACTGCTTGAAATTGAAGCCCGTGATCTTGATAGTATTTGAATCCAACGTACTGCTGCTTTCCACACAGCCCGTGAAAGCATGGCTTTATTGTGGGAACAATTTGGTGAACATTTAATTTCACGTAAAGAACCTGTGAAATAGGCGCTTAATCATTTGATATCACACCTGTAAGCTTTTTCCTTTGGAGCTATGTAAAGTCCAAAGTCTACATGGATAAGCTAGCTACGATTGAGCAATTGGAAGATAACATTACTCGCGTTATTGGCCAAATACCACTTAAACTCGCTCGAACGCGTCATCGAAAATTGGAACTTCAGAATGGACCATGTTAGGCGCAGTTACATTTAAAGGAAATAATTTTTAAAAAATAAATGTCAAGAATGGTTCTTTTGTATGATAATAAAGAATACCCAATAAAGTTGAAGTTTTTATTATTTGTTTATTTTTGAAAAAAGTACCTCCGAATGAATCACCCGTTACAAAGAAATGTAACGTAAAGAACGTACTATCTAAATTAAGTTATTATTAATTTTGAAAATAGAAAGAATTGTTTCTAGATGACGCAAATATTTATATTTCCACGTAAGTACGCGAGAACGTAAATATTTTCAACATACACGAATACAAAATACTGAGAGATATTATATACAAACACAGCAGGTTACTGTATCATTGATGAAACGTTCCCAATTAATATAAGAATAATAATTGTAAATTATGAATGTTTAAGATAATATTTTTGCAAGTTTGACATTTCCTTGCCTTTTTATGTCAACAAACTAAGGTTTCGTATCTTTTATGTCGACGAATATGTTTTTGTGCTATCTGTGTATATTTTTCTAAACGAACCAAAAAATATTGGAATTCATTGTCAGAAAAGATACTTCAGAATTGTATGCTACTTGTATATCTGTTCAAAATACGAAAGATTTTAAAAATTATTCTAGAAATAATTTTATTTATTATAAAATACTTAGTTATTTAGTTTATATTAATGACTTTTCGGGGGGGGGGGGGGGGGGGCGACGCTTCTTTTTTTAAAGTAATTTATTTTTTCTATTCATATTTTTACTTGATGAATTTTTTAAAAAATATTATTATTAATTAATTATGTGCACGTACAATTTTTTCCTGCTGAATATTGAAAATTTATAAACACAGAAACATTTTTCATTCACTTTCCTTCCCCAATTTATGTACGTGAAGTGTATCTATTATTATTATTATATTATATGCATGTGTGTTCGTAAATTTACGTTGATATACGAGGGAGCGTTTTTATATTCGCGGAATGAGCGGGTTGTAGAGGGGTGAGTAGGCGCATTGGGGGCGTGGCCTGTGCAGCGACTCATGATTAGTATAAATACGAAGTTTCATTGTTATTAGACAGTTAGTCTTTCAGCTATCGTCAACCAAGTAACATAATCAGGAGTGAAAAGTGAAATATTGAAAAAATCGAATATCGTGCCGTTATAAAGTTCCTTATCAGGCAAGGAAAATCAGTCGCGACCATAATGAATGAGATGTCATTGGTTTACGGCGACTCTTGTCCAGGAAAAACCATGGTGTACAAGTGGCATAGTTTATTTAAACAAGGAAGGGAATCCCTTGAAGACGACCCGAGGCCGGGCAGGAGCATTGAGGTGACCACGCCAGCACTTATCCAAAAAGTTGAACAAATTGTACTCGAAGATGCTCGACTAAAGAAGAAACAACTCGCAGAAATGGTTGGAGTATCCGATACAGCAATTTTTAAAATCCTACACGATCATCTCGGCATGTCTAAGGTCAGCGCAAGATGGGTGCCGAGAATGCTCACGCCGCCGCAAAAACAACAGCGCGTAGAGTGTTCGCGTGCATTTTTGGACCTCTGTAATGAAGACAAGGATGGTGTATTGAGTGGAATTGTTACTGGAGACGAAACTTGGGTTCATCATTATGAACCTGAGTCTAAACAAGACTCCATGCAGTGGCATAAAAAGGGCACAGCACCTCCCAAGAAATTTAAAGTGTCACAATCAGCTGGAAAACTCATGGCAACGGTATTTTGGGACTCGGAAGGAATATTGTTGATTGATTATAAAGATAAAGGTGTTTCTATAACCGGAGAATATTACGCTTCAATATTAGAGCGACTAAAAGAAGCCATTAAAGAGAAAAGACGGGGAAAATTGACAAAAGGTGTTCTGCTTTTGCACGACAACGCGCCCGTCCACAAGAGCCGCGTTGCGTTAGCTGCCCTGCATAAGGTGGGCTTAGAAATTGTGAATCACCCACCCTATAGCCCAGACCTGGCCCCGAGTCATTATTACCTGTTTTCGAAAATGAAAAAAGAGCTGCGGGGTAAAAAATTTACTGCCGATGATGAAGTCAAGGAGGCAGTTTCGGCGTATTTTGCAGATAAAGAGAAATCATTTTTTTATGAGGGTACAAATAAATTAATTGAAAGATGTGAAAAATGTATCCGTCTTGCAGGTGAATATATTGAAAAAGAAAAATAATTTGGTTTTTTTATTTCCACCCCTTGTCCCCCATTCCGCGAATATAAAAACGCTCCCTCGTATGTATGTTACATACATATGTACAGGGAGACGCACACAATTTATTTCCCAAGGATTAACTTATTATATTCTTCATTTCTAAAGTATATCAATCACAGAGTCTTGAGTCTTTACTGTTAAATCCACAAATAATTATTACACTTGCATGAAAAACTAATATCTTTACCATTATTCCTAATTTATGCTGATTGTATTATTAGGTACAAGTATCTTGTTAAGGATATCGATACCTATAGCTAGTCGACCACTAATTTTACGTCCAGATGTCCATTTTCATTAAGTTGAGTCCAGCTAGCCTGCAAAAAATCTATGATTGAGACTGTAGTAGGAATTGAATCCCTTTCTCTAGGACAATAGTCTAGTGATCTACCCATCAGACCAACATTTGATTGTGTTTTGTTACACTAAATAATTTCCCCAAAGGTTCACATCTACAGTCTGTATCACGAACAGATAGACTAATAAATATGCGTGATTAGTACGTGATCGTTTTCTGATTGGTTAAACACATTATACGCTTTACGAAGTTGAATCTTTATTTACACACAAACGCTATATGTGTTAGAACCAAGATTGTTTTGAACAAGTTTGAGGTTATAGTTATTATAGTTTCTATCCTTATTTCTTTATTTAATTATTACTAACGTTTATATTTTGTAATTGTCTTTCTCAAAATATTGAAAAGTGTTGATAATGAGTAAAGGATAATTTCTTGTAGTTTTAGAAAACGCGCATTTGTTACATATAATCGTAAGAATGGCGGAGTCACCATTAAGAAAGAGGTTGTATTGGTTGCTTATCAGTATATATATATATATATATATATATATATATATATATATATATATATATATAAATATATATATATATTCAAAACATATTAACTACACCACCCAACACAAGCTGTTCAGTCAACTGCCACAACAGCTGGTAACACTGTAGAATTAAATTAAATGCTTATACTTATTTAAGAATGTTTATTTTTGCAGGAAAAGAAAACGAATTTTTTAAATACAAAATAATTTTTATTTTTCAATATATTCTCCTAAAAGAGCAATACATTTATTCCAACGGTGCTCCAATGCCTTTATGCCATCTCTAAAATGCGATTCCGGAAGGCTTGCAAAATACTCATTTACGAAGGAAAAAGGTGGAAGTCAGAAGGGGCTAGATCCGGGGAATAAGGCGCATGCGGTACTAATTGGAAATGCAACTCGTGGATTTTGGACATCGCAACTATGCTGGTATGCGAAGGAGCGTTGTCTTGGTGAAACAGAATCTTTTTCTTTGCCATTCTTGGCCGTTTAGCACGAATCTCAACATTTAATTTTTGTAGAAGTTCTGCATAATATTGTCCGTCTATTGTGGCACCTTTCTGAAGATAATCAATGAGCAAAATGTCCTTTGAACCCCAAAAAATTGATGCCATCACCTTGTTTGCCGATAAAGTGGTTTTCGCTTTCTTTGGAGGTGCAGAACCAGGTTCTAACTATCGTTTCGACTGTTGTTTAGTGTCGGGTATACTGCAGTGTATCCAAGTTTCATCGCAAGTAACAAATCGCCTACAAAAATTAACCGGATTCCGCTTACAAAGGTCCAAACACTCATTGGAAATGCGCAAACGAGTGAACTTTTGATCAGTAGTAAGCAATCGCTTCACCCATCTTGCTGAAAGCTTGGAAAGGCCCAAATCTTTCGTTAGAATGTGGTGTACGCGTTCTGTTGAAATGTTTACCATGTCTGCTATCTCTCTCAGTTTGAGTCGTCGATCTTGCTTAATAATATTATGGATTTTTATAAATATTTCCTTAGCAGTCACGATTTTGGGTGCTCCAGAGCGCGCTTCATCAACACAGCTTGTTCTACCACGTTTAAATTCATTTACCCATCTACTTATTGTGGCGGATGATGGAGCAGATTAACCTAATGTTTCCCGGAACTCATCTTTTATTTCGATAGCTTTCATACTTTTAATGACGAAGTATTTAATCACCGCACAATACTTTGCTTTTTCCATTTTAACAAAACGCCGTGTTGATTCTTTTTCAATCAGCTGTCGAAAATAAACTAATCAACCGATTTATCTAAATATCAGAATGTAAACATATAAATAGTCAACCTAAATTACAGTGCATTTGTTTTACCAATTAGAGCGCCACCTATGTGTCATTCTCACTACTTGTCAAACTATCCTCGTATAATAATATTCTACAAGAGCACACTAAATAAGAATTTCAAGAACCAAAATCTTATAAAAGCACGAGAACTATATTAGCACTGAAAGCATTAAGTGTGCACGGCAAGCTTTCAATGAGGATCTATTAACAGTGTTAAAAAATTGTAATGGAAAAGGGATACAGTTGATATTAATACATATTGGTTGGCTTATTTCGGTCAAATAAAATAGGTAATTACCATGAAGAGATGAAAGCAGAATTGTTTGAAAATAATGTATATATATATATATAAGAAAGAATTACAACAGAGAGAATCAGTTCGATTGCAGATCATGAAAAAACCGGCAGCATGGTTAACACTGGATTATGTAAAGCACGGTGGTATGTTTTAAAAGCTTATGTGCAACCTGGACCATCAAAAACAACAATGTCTCCGGAAACGATCAATAAAATTAAGGATATATTTTGAATAACAAAAGAATTGAAGTCAAGAATATCGTGAACATACCGGTTGAATGTGCACATCACGTAGAATAGGATATGTCCAAGCTGACAACAACATGAGGGCAGCGAATCTTGAATTACGATCCAAAGAACGAGAGAACACGAAGATTGAGCGATAATTTAAAATTGTTTAACAAGAACCAAACTGATATTTTACAAAGATTTATTGTGATTAATGAAACTTGATTTCACCACTGCGTTCCTGAGTCGAAACAACAATCTCCACTGTCATGGTAGCTTTCCCCTAAAAAGTCAAGACATCTCCATTGGCGGGTAAAGCAATGACTACGACTTTTCAGGATTCCAAAAAGATAAGACTCATAGACTATCTTGCAAAGCACCAAACTGTTATGCAATTTATGAAAATGGCATGAAATATTCCACAAAAAGCTTTTGATTGTGACAACACACTTGTTCATGCCAATCAAGTTGTTCGCGAAAAGGTCAATCAATATTTCGACTTTTATCAATAATCATATATATACATATATAGCTTTCTATATCCCTGATGTGTACATACGTCGCCTTTAATCTTACTGCATCGAAAACTTTTGGATTTTTTGCTTTTCCAGGTTTTTGAATCTGACCGAATTCAAGTAGTTGTCTTCTTACGTAAGCGTTTCTTTCTATAGTCATTACCTTTAGAATTGTCAAAATTGAATGGGATCCGTGTATGGAATTTTTATGCTTATATTAATACATGTATATTAGCTTACAAAGCAGTAAAACCGAACGATTAGTTTTCTTTACAATATTAAATAACTTCAATATGCTTTGTGTTGGAACTTTTGCGGTACATCCTGTTGCCTCATAATAAACAGAGTAAATTGAAGATTACTTTTATGTAAATATTTAAGGAATAAAATTAACACCTCGAAGTATTATGTGTTGTCCATATACAGAGAAGAGGTATTGTGTAGGTGTCAAAACAGAAAAAAATGATTGAATGCTTAAAAAAACAGCGATCATTTAGTACTACTACCGCGAAAGCTATTTATTATAAAAATGAGCTGTCAGGTATATTTAAAATTTCTGCTGGTACTATAAAAGAAGTTAACCAACCGTAACGTTTTTATGTATTTTCTTTATTCTTTTATTCAAAGATCATGTTTTACAACTACGTTTCTATTATAATAAACAAATATTCATTAATCAGATTTAATTATAGTAATATTATGCATGTGTGTATATGAGAATATACTTTTATAGTTACTTAATCATTCCTCATGTACTTTACGGTGTAGACTTGGGAATGAAAACATATGTTACGTATTTAAAGTTATTACAGTTAAAATACAAGTCGTCAATCTAGTTGATGTTTGTGCATTTTCTGTTAGTATTTGTTGTAAATATACATACAAATCAGGTTTTTTGTGTAAAGGTTACGAAAAAAGCACAGGGATTATTTTTTAAAAATGTTGTGCGCAAAATTTGTACATACAAATACTTCGACTACTTAGCAACAATTCAGTAATTGACGGT
The DNA here is from genome assembly GCA_031893035.1 of Dermolepida albohirtum. NCBI lineage: Eukaryota > Metazoa > Arthropoda > Insecta > Coleoptera > Scarabaeidae > Dermolepida > Dermolepida albohirtum. The sequence continues at coordinate 350,419 of JAVIWB010003131.1, forward strand.
TCACCTGGAAAAAAATTACTTGTTCACTAGCAGGATTCATTCTTAGTCGCAGCGCAACCACTCTGTTTTCTTTAATTAATATGTCTTTATGATAGTGTAACATGACACAAGAAAAGAATTCATTGAATCTTTCACTAAGTCAATAATCTACTGACCTATCCACCAAACCAACACTGTCTTTATACATGTTACATTGAATAACTTCCTCATAGGTTCGCAACTAGTGCATAAAGGAATTAGTGCATCCAAGGAAGCTGAACTAAGGCATAAAGTAAGCGAAGCTCTATTATTTCCCTTGCTAATGGGAGTAAAATGTCAAATATCCCAAAAGCAGAACAATACGAAGATGTGCGAGTGAACCATGGTCACCTATATTGGTAAAAGTATATAAAACAAGAAGAATCAAGACCATAGAGAAAGTAGATTTAATATGCGAGTAACTAAAATTCCTACAGTTCAAGTGCTAACATTGCAGATAGGGAATCCTAACCAAAGCCAATAAGCGTGTGCAAGAAAGTCAATAAAGGTGAGGACCGCAACAAATGTGGAAAAATCACAGTCGAATAGGCCTGACTATAAAATTGTACGTAAAATTCATTTGTTGTTCTAACCGATGTTTCGCTTAAAATAAATTACCCACTAGCAGCTTTTGTTCTTCGTTGCCTAGTAACTAAATGCATTCTTATTATCAAAAAAATATATTTGCAAATATGGATTTTGTAGCTATAAAGTATTCAAAAAGTATTCAAATCGTAAACAGCTTCAGACACAAAAGTTTCTGTATAACTTGCAGATACATTTTATCTTCGAAACAAATATTTTATTATTTTTCTTTGAAATATGATAATAAAGTTGATGATTTTGTAGGTAAGCATGTGGTGCCAGCACGAATCCAAAGTTATGTCACGATTACAAGGAAGATGACTAAAATTCTCGTCTCTTTTATTCACGTTTCCATATATTAAGTTGATATAAAAACTGGCATAAATTGTATCATAAGCATCTTTTCCATCGTCGATTTGCTGAAATGTCTACAAATCAGTGAAAATACTCTTACATGTTTAGAAAATAAAGGTTAGGTATCTAGGAAGTAATATTCTCGAACTTGACTTACAACGCAAATTGAGAAATAATGCATATGCACAACATAACATTGAAATCGTGCACAAATTTGCATATGATGTGGCGTATTTATTTGATGATTACTACTGAATACATCGCCCTTTACAATGCTTACTTTACATATAAAATACCGAATATGACTTCGGATACGGTGGCAAATAACAAATTCGCGTAAACAAATATTCATTTCCAATGTTCAAATGTCGATGTTGCCGAACCGCTTAAAAAACAATTTATCTTCAACCGTAGGTGGATATGGTCTCATAATCACAAAATGAATTTCTTGTTTATGTGCCCTAGTTATATGCCACTAGATCCAACTGCGTTTGAAAAACAAATTGCTTTTCTACATTCCATTATACTGGCAATCGTATTAGTCTAAGCGATTGTTACCATCTTTGTATTTTACTGTTAGATCCAGGAAATTCAAGCAGTTATTATTTTCGCTTTCTATTGTAAATTGAAGTTTTTTTATGAAGGGAATGGAAATGGTTTAAAGTTTGTTTGCATGGATTGATAACAAAATTACAGTCATCAAGATATCTTTTGAAGAAATGTATGTGGAAAGGATGATCATTTAGTAATTTATTCTCTAGTTCCTCCTTAACGAGGTTTGCTATTACTGCGGAAATGGGTGATCCCATGGCCATGCCATTTTGTTATTCATGTACTTGACTTGAGGTAAAATGAAAAACAATAAATAAATAAAATAACTGATATTGCTTTTAGAAACCGTTAACTAAAAACTTTTAGAATGAATGTAAAGAAATTAAATTAATAATTAATAATAGATGCATGTGTGCTTGTAAAATTTACAGTATTATACAAAAAAATATATTTTTAACAAATATTGGTAATCACGAATATATCATCATACACAATCTGTCGCAGAGTAAACGGAACATTTTAAAATAGTAATTCTTAGTGGCGCTATCTATTAAAAAAATATGCGTCGGTAAGCTAGGTCTTTCACCAATGTTTTGTCAAAATATCGTGACATTTGCATCATTAGAAGCAGAGAAATTGAGCATAAAGTAACAGTGTGTATTTGGTAGTTGTCGAAAAATTAATTTTGTAAAAAGAGCAAATATCGAGTTCTGCTTTAAACTCGGTAAATTATCTACTGAAATGTTTTCTTTTTGGATGAAGCTAATATATGGTGATGCGTGTTTATCACGTGCGAGTGTGTATGAGTGGTATAAACGATTTAAAGACGGTCGTACGGACATAAATGACGATGAACATACTGGTGGAAAAAAATCTGTGGTTACGGAAAGTAACATCGAACTTGTGCATGAATTTATCAAAAATGAACCGAAATTCTCATTGCGATACGTGGGAATGGATTTAAATATTTCCAAAGATTCAATTCACAGCATTTGGGATTGAGAAAGGTTTATGCAACGTTTGTACCACGCAAGCTAACTGGTGATCAATAATTGCTCCAAATTCAACATTATACAAACTTGACTAAAGAGAACGAAACTGCAGGTATTCTGTTGTAACTGGCAATGGGACGTAGTGTTGTCAATAAGACCAAGCGTCAAAGCTCTGTATGGTAGCATCCAAGTGAAGAAAGACAGAAAAAAATCCATTTGAAAAAGTCAAAAGTGAAGACAATGTTGATTCCTTTTTTTTTAATTCGAAAGGCATAGTCCACTGCTTGACTAGTTGTACCAGCTAGACAAGCAGTCAATGGTATATATTATCTTGGTGCTGAAGCGTCTCGTGTGAGCCTTCAATATCGTGAAATTGGTAGCTGGCGTTTGTTACATGATAATGCTCTCTCATTGCTCGACGCTTATCACTGATTTTCTAACTACAAATGGCATTTTAACCATCAACCATTCACCATATTCACCGGATTTGGCCGCCTGTGATATCTATTTATTCTCCAAACTACGTTTGCCGATGGAAGGACAGCGTCATGTCCACGTCGAAGCCATTAAGAAGGCGTCGACAGCGATCTTGAAGGACTAGAGATGAACTTACAAATTCATTCGACATGTTAATTGACCGTTGAAACGTTGTATTGAAGCCGAAGGCGACTACTTTGAATAAAGTATATATATATATATATATATATATATATATATATATATATATATATATATATGTATGTATATATGTGTGTGTGTATGTGTAATAATAAAAACTATTGTTCACAATTGGAAATATATAACTGCGAAAGGTATTGCGCCTCTTCTCCGAAACGTCATTAATATAAATTAAATATTTTACTGTCTCAGTGATCGAAACTCCCAATAAAAAGAGTAAAGATAATAATTAGAAAAAAAACGAAAAACATATTGAAAAAGTAAAGAATGCGTTTATCTTTCTCTTTATGAGCAAAAATTAATTTTGCATGTTCATTTAGTTGGGAAACATTAAATAAGTTTATTTCATCATTAAATTTTATTAGCTATTTATTAATAACTTTGTTACGCTGTATGTGATTATCGCAATATGATTAATGTATTGCTATTTACTCATTTTCATAACATAGTGTAATTCTATAATTACAATTCGGTAACCCGATATTCAATTATGCAACTATCTACAACGACAATCTATTAGATTAGAATATGAATAACTTGAAGGGAATAGCGCAAGGAGAGTATTGTGTTCTATTTCCTATTCTTGTTTTCGCCGCACCAATATGGCTCGTGCGGTTTCGCGGTTTTTCATGTCTATCTAGGTATACCAAAGCTGGACTGTATGGGCATTCCTAAAAGTTAATACTACTTGACATTTAAATACCATTGCCATTTGGTGTAGGTAGATTACATAAAATCGACCTTCGGAAGTCATTAAAAGGTGTACGTAAGGCTAACTTCCTTCCGTCTAATATTGTGATCGTCAACATTGAAATTAGAATTTTTTCATGTATTTAAAACCAAATGATATGGGTTTAATAAGGTTAATTTTCAATTATATGGAAATTATAGTTTTAAGAAGAAAGTATTGTATTAGTCAAACCTTATCAATCAAAAATAATACTTATATCCATAGAATTTGTGTAAGAAAGCTTTGAATTCTTTTCAAGGCATATTTTAAAAATTTTAATTTGCGCCATTGTTTCTGATTTACTTATAAATAGAGCGATCACATTTGTCTGGCAACAAGTTCGTAACAATTACCTACTGAATATTTACTCATCCAAGGCCGCTATGTTCACAAGGGAGCATAGGTAAGTATCACTCACCAATTTAAATGAAACTTCATAGTTTATAGACCGATGTGGTGTAAAAACAACGGTAACTCTCTTAGCTGCCTAATCATACGTTAGTAGGGTGTATACGCCCCAAACTCAACACTACCTTTCTCTGTTTGACATATTAGCTCAGAAACTATATCGAGAACAAATTAAGATAAAATCTGAACTGTTTTATATGCTCTTAATGATGGCGCAAATATTTGTCCTATAACAATTTTTTTTACAGAAACAGTCCCCACCTCTTTATTTTTTGAAATGTCAGAATTGTTATATACTACAAGAGTACAGAGGCTACGTAGAATACACACACACACACACACACATATATATATATATAAACTATTCCAGCAGATATTTATTGCTCGCGCACTTGATATATGATCGCTGTGAGATATTATTAACACACGCCCAAAGTCAAGAGATTTGTTAATCAAATGAAACCTAAAATTAGCAACGTTGGATAAAATGCGGATGGAAGTGGCTTTAATTTGAAAATACATTGCGATCGAATCTTATACGCTATGAGGACAAAAACAGTGAAATCATTATCTTCTATTAAGCATAGTTGCACAATCATGCCAACAATTTTAACAAATCGACGGCTCTCATCTCCTTTTTCCTTGTGTTAAGAAAACAACAAATTAGCTTGGGCCGCATGTGCAAAAGATACTTTTCAAACCTGTTAATGTATTCGTATCCGCTTCGACGAAAACTAACTTCTCAGTATTTTAAGGATTGGTTTACAGATGTATACTTACCAATACTGCTAAAAGTATCTTATTATTGTATTCTTCGAGTGGGCATTTTCCAAGTGATGTGCAAACATTTAGTGCCAAACAAGAAAGTAAATATTTTGATGATTCCAAAGAAGACAACTTCAATGGTACAACTTTTAGACGTTTATGGCTCTAAAATATGAACATAATGTTGGAACATTTTCAGATAAAGTACTACTTATGAATTAATTCTGCATCAAAGAAAAAATTTTATTCAGTTCAATCTTTAAATTATAATCAATTGTCATCACGGCTACCTGATTTTGAAAATCCTATACGTTTCTGCTTCCTAAAGGATATACAAAGTACACCAAAATGCGGTATTTGTGGCAAGCCTGCATTTATTCGTTGTGCATGGTATAAGCAGTTCCCTTGTTTTCAATATTTCTATTTCGATAGTAGTAACTACGTAGGGTAGACTGATATAAGCTGTCGATTTATGAAATATATTCCATATTCTACCAATTATCATGCTTACCATTACTATGGTACAAAATGTATATGCAATACACACCGTAAAGTATTTTCGTGACTTACTTTTTTGACAGTCGTCAATAAACTCTAAATCATAAACTGCAACTTCTTTTCCTCTATACCTTTAATATTACTGATATCGACCATGGTAAAGAACAATGGAACTATAGATTAGTTCTCTAAACATCCGTTCATCTCTATTAAATGTTCTACATTTACACAAAATATGGAATTTGGGGTGTGTGTTTCCCTGAACAAGTAGCATTTGTTATAGGGAAAATACTTACGCCATCGTTAAGAGCATATAAAACACTTTAATTCTTGTCTTTACTTGTTTTTGATATCCCATAGCTTCCGAGATAATGAGTCAAACAGCGAAAGGTGTTGAGATTAGGGCAGCTTCCACTCCGCTAATATACGATTGGTCAGCTAAGAAAGATACCGCTGAACCTACTCTAAATCAGTCTATAATCAATAGTTTCATTTAAACCGGTGAGCGACCTTACCTGTGTTCCCTTATCAGTTATATGTTTGTTAGTATATATGGACATACTGTTACATTTCACATACATACATGTATAATAATTTTTCAGTACCACATTTTTAAATTAATTTATTTAATTTCAATACAATTCGATTTTAATATTATTATTAGACATTCTTTGTGATACATGCATATTTCAAGGATAAATCTCTTTGTTCATTAATTGTTGTACTGTAAAGTTGAAAACTCTTTTTTCCGTTTTCCAAGAAGCCTAATACCTAGAACGAACGCCTTTTTACACGTTGGTCTCTTTCTTGGAATATACTCGGTAATTTTCCATTCACTTTGTATTTATATTAATTCGATTTTAACTAATTTCTAAGTGTAATTAGAAATTCATTAATCCTTTTTCCATAGCTTTTATTACTCGATTTATTTTTATTACAGCATTTGCGATTACTCATATCTTACCTTATCTATAGCTCTCGCTTTCATTAATTGTTTTTATTTTAATATATTCAAGTTTTAAAAACTCGTTTGATTCAAATTACTAAATAGAATTTTAAGGGCAATCCTGTTATTTTATTTCTGTTAATACTTTCAGTTTGGCACAAATCCTAGATATTTGATGCTCATAGCAAATTATTATTAATTATTAGCTCCTACAAACTTCTCTTCTTACTTGCATTTATTGCAGTGCCTAAGCTAGCCGAACATATGCTCGTAATATATTTTCTAACCACCACGTGCAAATAATTATTAAATAATATTATCATTGTTATTTGTCAACGTAAATAAAGAGGTAATAAACTGTCCCCTTAACCTGCTTAGCGCATAAATTAAATGTGGTAATAATACTTACGCACTTACTATATCGGATGCTATCCTGTCGCGTCGATAATACTTGATCGCTCTACAAGCATAGTCATACAACATGTATATATAGAACTTAGTTTCTTATTTTTACAAGTGTAAGTATATAAATAAGCACATATACTCATATAACACCACCATTTTATTAAATAGGAATATATATCACATTGCTAAGGAATGAGAACAGAAAGAAAACAAGCAACACATCTATAAGTAAACGTAACATAAAATATATTGAAATATGAGGACTTTATTTGTGATGAAAACTGGCAGTGTAATACAAGAAACAAAATCTCTAACAAATTGATATCACCACATGCTCATATAGTCCTTTGTTTTTTATTAATTGGTGTCAATACGTAACGAATTTTTTTTTCAATCACTAAAGTAACTATAACATTAAATTTATTATTCAATATTTATATATGTTCATTTTTTTATATTACAGAAAGATCAATTTTTCAGGTAACTTGTTAGAAATTCTTTGGTTTCTGCTGTCCTTGGAATATTTCCACTTTATTATACAACTATATATTCACAGTCTTCTTAAGGTTGCATTTATTCTTGTTTGAAACCGTTCGCTTGCGTTTCGCCGAGTTCTTTCTTGTTGTTCAGCTGCCAATAAACTACCAGTCTACCACTTAACATAAACAGAAATACCAACGCAGGTGCCGTCCTTTCGAGCTTATCTGCAACCATGTAATGGGAATATACAGCCATGAGTGTTAAGATTAGCAGGCAAATGTTGGCTCCATTCTTAATTTTGTCTGAAACAATATTAAATATCAGTATACACAGAACACTTATTAATCTTAATACTTAACAATAATTACTTATCAATAACTGTGAGTACACAAGGTTATAATTAACTAATCTTTGTAAACTAGTGTACATTTTGGTTCTCAACGGTACGGATTGCGTACGGAGTTCTTTTTCGTACGGGTAATTTTCGCCGTAGTTTACCAGGTGCGACACTTTTTAATTATCTGCTGATGATAACAACTTAGTTGTCGAAATACGTATACAGAATACGAAAATTAATGTGGCAAGGGGTTATATATCAACCTTCAGTGATTAAGTGAAGCAACCACAGGCTCCATCAAACTTACCTAACCTTTGTAAAGCTAATTCTGTTTTGACAGTTTATCATTTTGTTTCACATTGACATTTAATTCCAAGGCTTACTAATTTTATTGAGCATTCTGGTTTTTGTTAATATAAAATTAAACGTAGTTTTCGTTATTTTACACTATTAACTGGCATATCTTTTCGCTTCTATTTCACATTGGTGTTTAGTTACATAGCGTACTAATTTCATATTAGAGATTAATTAATTCTTTTGTTTAATATCTCTCCTTTAAATAAAAATTGTTCAAGTATTCTATACATCTTTGAAAACTCTTTTTAAAAGCTATCTAGCAAAAAATTCAATATGGCTGCTTATGGAAGATCAAGCAGCACTAATAACTTGAATACAAGTGACAATCGGGTGTTTCTGTTTACATACAAAAAATTGTCTTAAAAAGTGTCCAAACATTGTAAAACTTTAGAGGTAGTCGCATTAGGTGTTATCGAATTATTAAAGAAAATTGAAATCGGCAAATTTTGGTTTTTTAAAATTATTTTAGAATTTAAAAAAGTTGAGTTTGAAATGAGATTTTCCACGAATATTGTAAATCGCTGCTGTTACGAGGATAGTCGTTTATATTTCGGGAATAGCAAACAAAAATTTTTATTTTCGAAAATAGTTTTATGGCTTTTCAAAATATTCTCCTTGAAAATCAATGCAATTTTGCATTCGCTTAAACCAATGCGAAAAGCATTGCTGCCACTGTGAAGGCGGTATCTTATATTTATTTTTCACGTGTATGAATAAAAAGAAATCACAGGGTACTAGATCAGGGCTGTACGGCGGATGGCTCATCAATTCAATGTTTTGCCTGGTCAAATATTCAATTGTTTGAACCGACCTGTGAGAGCTCGCATTGTCATGGAGGAAAATGATCTGTTTCTTCAAAAACTTTTGGCAAATAAATAGTTGTGTACCATTGACCGTTCTACAACTCTCTAAAGGCACGGTTAAAATGTGAGCGGTTTTTCTGAAACAACAGGCGAGCGCGAACAACTTTTGTTGGTTTTGGCTCATATTGGAATACCCACACAATCGACTGCTGTTTACTATCGGGCTCATACGTATAGGTCCAAGATTCATCGCCTGTGACGACTTTATAAATATTCTTTGAAGCACCGCCATTGTACTTTCTGTGCAGTTCTTGGTACCAATCAACGTAAGTCCTTTTTTGAGCAGTTGTCAAATTATGTGGTACCCAACGTGAACATAGCTTTTTAACGGCTTCATCGTCGAAATTTCAATTCACTATACCAACGATATATTGTAATTTTCGATTGTTCTTCATCGCAATATAAAGAATTCAGCTCGACGATATATCCAGGTTGGGATAATCCACGCCGAAAGTTATGAAAAATAATTGCACGAAAATGGTCGCCAGTTAATTCCACTTTTTCGCTGACATAAAATAAAACTGTCAAGATAAATATATTATCAAAAATGACAAACTTCACGATGCAATCATCAGATCGGAGGCAACATTGACAGTGCTACCAGTTCCCGAAATATAAACAGCTACCCTCGTATATAAAACATCGTACGTAACTATACCAAGTGTCCACGTTTTCATGCTCACTATTGTGTATGTCACAATTATTATAAAAACCAAGATACAAATGAACACTCGATTTAGTTATAATGTTTTATATGTGTTATATCTAATACTTAGTAATAAGTAATAAGTAATAAAAATAAATAAACTAAAATCATAAAGTCTTTGTACATATTTATTTAAATACTCTATGGATTGAATAACGAACCACAAGTGCAAATGGTAGAAATAGCCCAAATTTAGTGGCGAGGAAGAAAATTATAAAATTATGTCGCACTGAAAACTGTTTTTCTGAATATGTCCCATACGTGTGGGTACAAAACGTCGGCAGTTATACCACTGACGCGGTTCCAGCCCGGAAGCCCAGAAGCAGATAGTATGGACCACAACCGCGGAAGTCTACGTACCAGAATAAATTGTTACAGTTATAAAACTTAAGCTACTTCCTACTGCATTCTAGCTTTTTGTATTGCAAATATTAATTAAAATAAAATGATAAATTATGTAATTTGTTTTATCAACTTCAATTTCCCAGTAGTTAAAAAATTATAATTTAACTGACGCTGAAATGCCTCAAGTTTAAATAAGTACTTTTTTAAATTTCGTCAAGAAATATTGTAGAACTTATCTAAAAACTTATAAATATTAGATGAAATATAGAAACAATCCGTGAAATGTAATTGTTTTTAATTATTATTATTAATTAACATTAAGTATTATTATGTATACGTAATGTACTTGTGTCTATAATTACGTGCTATGGTATTAGAACTTTTTCACAAATAAATATAATTACATGTGTTTTCTAAACACCTTATCTACGCACAGAAAGACAAGAATTTTAATGCCTGGTTTATGTAACAATACTACTGATTTACTTACTTTTCTTTTCTACTTTACATTTATGTATTGTACTACTGCATTTGTAATTCTATTGTAAGTAGTAGGATCGGTTTCATATTTTACGTATGTTTTTAAGGTTAATTATACAACGTAAAATTGATTTCAGAGATGTTGTAGGTTGTAGTTTGGACTTGGGATGTGTTCAGAAATGTGTCTCTCTACTTGAAGTAGAATATAAGTGTATAAGTTGAATTCATATTTGATTAACATTCATAATATTTTTTAAATTTCCCCCTAAAAACTTTACAGTAAAAATTTTCTAGTGTAATTTGGTCTTTCTAATTTTCTCCTGCCAATTAAAAAATAAACTATAGTAGAAGCTAGAAAAGGTATTGTATGACGAAACAATTATTTACAAAATAAATATTAAGCTCGGATATTTTTTTGTTTTAATTAAAACAACTTAATAGAATTACATAATAAAAAATTATTAATCCGTAAATGTGATTTCGTGAAACCTTTATATTTATACTTACTACTCTAAACTTGGACAACGTTTAGAAAAAAAGCAAATATTTATATAAAATTGCGTTCAGAATGATTAATGTTGGCCTGCATTTGACATCACATGACGTTCATATATACAGACTCAATAAGATAAAAATAATTTCTGTGAAATGAACATGAATATTAATAGACGCGATAATTCTGGTCGTATTATTTTTATAGACCACGAATATTTTAAGGAAAGCTATAATCTGAATTTAGTTTTTACGATTCTTCCTACTTGTTGATCCAGTAGGCAAATTAACTTTAAACGAAAACGAAATTTTTTCGCATCCATGTTTAATGTGAAATATTTCTAACATTATGGATAAACTATATATATATATAAAGGATGTTTCAAATTGCGCGTTTTTTTTAAGAATAAATAAAATATAGCTGGCGCACTGAATTTGTCTGGGTATGTCGGCATTTAAAAAGTGTGATGTATGACATTTATAAAAATGGCTTCGTACACGGTACAACAACGCGTTCATATTGTTGAATTATTTTATGAAAATCAGCGTTCTGTGAAAAGAGTTTTTAGAAAATTACGTGAATTTCATGGTTTACATAATCGTCCATCTGAAAGAACTATTGGTCGAATTATTAAAAAATTTCAAGAGACCAGTTCCGTGTCAAAAAAGTGAAAAATACTGTCGTAATGGTCGTTCACAAGAAAATATTGGTTTGGTTCGTTAAAGTGTTGCTGAAGATCCTGAAATGTCCATTAGACGACGTTCACAACAACTTGGACTTAGTGGATCAACAACATGGTGTATTTTACACAAGGATTTAACTCTGAAGGCATATAAGGTTCAAATAACACAGGCACTGAAGCCATTAGATCATTTAAAACGTCGTTCATTTGTCAATTTCATCAATGAACAACCAGCTGATTTTTCTCAAAAAATAATGTTTTCCGATGAGGCACATTTTGAACTATGTTAATAAACAAAATTGCAGTATCTGGGGTGAGGAAAATCCACGAATTATTCATGAGAAACCTGTACATCCTAAACGAGTTACTGTTTGGTGTACATTATGGTCAGGTGGTGTAATTGGACCTTACTTCTTTGAAAATGCGGCTGGTGAAGCTATAACTGTCAATGGTGATCGATATCGTCGGATGATAACCGATTTCTTGTGGCCTGAATTAATGAATATTGATCTAGAGGATATGTGGTTTCAACAGGATGGCGTTACACCTCGCTTTGCACACGAATCAATTGATTTATTGAGAGAAAAATTTCCTGGACGTGTAATCTCAAGAAACGGTGATGTTAATTGGCCAACAAGATCATGTGCTTTCACACCGTTAGACTACTTGCTTTCAGGTTATGTGAAAAGTCAGGTTTATAAAAATAATCCACAATCAATTCCTGCTTTGAAAGATGTAATTATTCGTGTCATTGGTGAGATAGAGACTCAATTATGTCAAAATATCATTGGAAATTTTAACAAAAGAGTGGACGTCCGTGGAGCTGCAAGAGGAAGCTATTTGGCAGGTATTGTTTTTCGCATATAAATGTCATAACTGATACTTCAATTATCAATAAAAAGTTTTTGAAAGTGAATACAAATTACGTGTTTTATTTATTCTTTTAAAAAACCGCAAAATTTGAAACATCCTTTATTTACAAAAAATTGTTATATATGTATATATGTATATATATTATCACTCATAAGTATTTGATCCCTCGCATTTAACCCACAAATTGTAATAAAAATCAAAATTGAAATACTAATATCTTTTTATTATTTCCATATATGAAAAATATATATTTTTACATCTGAAATAAATTGTATAACATATGTATTTATCTAAATTTTAGACTCGTCTATATGTCCCCCTTTATTTTTAATCACTGCAGCACACAATCGAGTCATTCTTTTGATTAAATTTCGTAATGTCTCAGGTTTTATTTTACCACATGCCTCTTGCAGGTTCTTCCACATATTATCAGCAAATATGAGGGGCGATTTTCTCACCTCTCGGTCAAGTTCTCCCCACAGCAACTCGATGGGATTTAAATTGGGACTCTGGGGAGGCCACGTCATAACTTTCATGGTCCCTCGTTCTTCAATTTCTGAAAATATTTCCGGCATAGTTTGGAAGTGTGTTTCAGGTCAGTATCTTGTTGGAAGATAAAATTCTGATCCGAAATTTTAATTCCAGAGGTGATTATGTCCTTCTCTAATATGCGCTTATACTGTTCTTTTTTTAGTATACCTTCGGTTTTTACGATATCGCCCACACCGTGCTTAACAGTAGGGGCTATGTATTCTTCCCGGGCACGCTCACCTACAGACCTCCTCACGAAAACAAGTCTTCGTGAAACAAAAATCTCGAATTTGGATTCATCGGTCCAAAATACTTTATTCCAGACTCATCCAATTTTGGTGATCGCGTGCCCACTTTAAACGTTTTTGCTTGTTTTGCTTGCCTAGAAGCGGCTCCCGCATTGCAAATCGCCCATGAGGACCGGCTTCTTTTAATCGCAGTTTAACTGTGGAAATACTTATGAGTTTTCGACGAACAGCATTCATTTCTGCTGTGATTTCTGGGGCTGTTTTTCGTCTATTTCTCTTGCTTGTTACCACCATTGTAAGATCTGCTGAGGTTGTTGCCCTTGGCCTACCTTTTCGAGTTCTGCTCAACACACTTTCACATTCGCGGTGTTTTTCGATGATATAACCCACGGTGGACTGATTTAATTTAAGTTCTGTGGCCATTTCGCGTTTGCTTTTGCCAGTTTTATGATATGCGATTATAAAGGATCGTGTTTCTATACTCAATTCTTTCCGTTTATGCATTTCTAACTCATTGAACTTTTTCGAAACACACGATGTTATCACTATGAGCACCTCACAAAAACTAACTACAATTTTGCCAAAATACCCAAGTATAAGTACTTAATAGTTTGCAATAACATCCTACCTTAAAATAAAATCATAACAATCGAAAATTTCCAAGAATTGAGAGATCTAATCAATTAAGTGCAATTATTCTACCTGGAGATTTATTAGGGTATTATCATTTATTGTAAATAATAAGGTAATCGCATAATTATTTTTGAATATGCTTTCATAGATTTTAATATTTACTATGAAACTATTTCTTACTACAGAAATAAATTTGATAATTACAACTTTTCTATAGAAACTGTAATGAAACAAGGGTGACCAAATACTTATGAGCGATAGTGTATATATATATATATATATATATATATATATATATACATATATATACGTATTTAGTTATTTATATTTTCTAGTGACCTTATAATTTAACGAGTTTTTCTAGTTTTGCTTAGTTTTTGTTTACATGTTACGGCGCCTATTGCCTTTTTCAAAAGACTAAAAATATCTTCGGAATATTTCTTATGAAGCCATTACATAAACATACATTACTCTGTAACTTACATGTTAATTGTATTTGAATACAATACTTTATTTTTGAGGTTCATCATAGATTTATATATATTATTTCAATCACATATAACGTTTTTCGATGTTCTTTTGGGAAAATATTGATATAAATTTTGTTGTGCACTGTGGTTAATTCAGTTAATCAAAAAAAAATAGATAAAACCCCTCATCAATACTCCCATTCTGTATAAGTTTTCGACAACTAAGTTGAAATCATCAGCAGAAACTAATAGTACTTCGGTTAACAGAGAAATATCCACGAACTACTTTACGTGAAAACCAAATACATACCGTCTTTCATGAAAAACATAGAGGTCAATATTTCCTAAACTTAAGATTAATACTCGTACTAGTACACACCTCTATGGACTTTTTTAACGATAGTATGTTCCAGGAACTCATAGAGACCAACATATGGTATCGGATCTCTGTCAGCTTTAAACACATGACTTTTAGTTTTTGCAAGGAAGAAGCTCTCATAGCTTTCTAATTCTCTACGATTACTTTCTAGCACATGTTTCGCTAAACTGGATTTCTCTGGGCGATTAAACTTAATGTGCGAGATATCTTACAGTCAAGGCAATTTGTTCCATAAATTCCGGATTTCTGACGACTTTATCTTTCGCATTTCGTAAGAGTGATTTTAAAAAATGTAAATAGGTTTTCTTTTGAAGAACGCGGATATCTAGTTATTTTCGGTCCAAAAACTCCATCAATGGCTCACCCAGTCCAATAAAAATTAAATCATCGAATTCACACATCAAGAGCAAGTACTTCAAATTCCTCACGCGTTTTTCGATGCATGTGGAATTACCGCTAGAGAATTTCGGTCTCTCTAATGTTTCAGTGAATACGAAATTATCATAGCTTTTGTTATTTATTATTGAAACGAATTAAAAGATTAAAACCTGCTAAAACAGGCGACTAGTTTCTTTTCGAGTCAGTTGGGTTGAAACACATCTAAGATTATCTTTCAATTGTTTGAATTGATTCAAGTTGAATCCCCGTTTATGTACAAAGCCTCTAATTGTCAAAAAACAATTTTGATTTATTAGGGGTGGTTGTCATCAGTTGATACCCAAAATCGTCCAGATCACTATTCGTTTTCAACCTGTTCTCTGCCTTCTTTGAACATGATATACCACTCAAACACTCTTGTTCTTAACATGCTCTTAGCAAAATTAGACATTATGGTAATCAAAGAAAATAATTTTTCGTGTCAAGGAATTAGTCGTTTGTTTATTCCCTAACAAGAATAATGGCACGAGACTTTATACAGATGCCTAACATAGTACTACCAACGTTAGGAAGAAATATTTAGGCCAATTGAATTAACTAGCGTGTTTTAAATGAACCAGACTATTTACGTATGTTTTTCTTTTACTCGATACATCGATACGTATATATATATATATATATATATATATATATATATATATATATATATATATATATATATTGTTACGAAGTAATAAAATAGTGTTTTACTAGAAGTCGTTTTTATAATTTATGTGCGTGTTCTACCATTTTAATATCACTACGGCTTATGTGTGTGCTCTACCATTTTAATATCACTACGGCTTATGTGTGTGTTCTATCATTTTCATATCACTAGTTTCAAAATTGTGTATTCTTTTAAGCACTATACTGGAAATTCTGATATTCACTTAATTACACCGTTTTAAATTCTTAACTACTAATAATTTTTCGTGTCAATGAATTAGTCGTTTGTTTATTCCCTAACAAGAATAATGGCACGAGACTTTATACAGATGCCTAACATAGTACTACCAACGTTAGGAAGAAAAATTTGGGCCAATTGAATTAACTCGCGTGTTTTAAATGAACCAGACTGTTTACGTATGTTTTTCTTTTACTCGATACATCGATACATATATATTGGGTCTGGGAAAAAGTTCGTGGCGTTTTTCCCGATAGATGGCATTGGTTGCCGATAACTAAAGAACAACAAGTCACAGTGACACCACCGACGGCTCGTTTTTTAGATGACCTTCCGAACGTTAGTTTGAGCGTAGAAACATTGTAATCGGTGCAGTGGTTGGAAAGTTATTCGCACTTGAAAATGGAGAAGAATAATGAGAAATTTCGCTATATTCTGCAATATTATTATGATAAGGGGAAGAACGCTGCGCAGGCTTGTGATAAAATTTGTGCTGTGTACGGTGAAGGTACTTTATCGAAATCTGTTGCGCGGAAATGGTTCGCTCGCTTTCGTTCTGGAAATTTCAATGTGAAAGATGAGTCACGCTCCGGTCGTCCAATCACTGAAAAATCTGATGAAATTCTTGAAAAAGTCCAACAAGATAAGCATATCAGCAGTGTCGATATTGGCATGGAGCTAGGCATTGACCACAAAACTGTTTTGAACCATTTACACAAAGCTGGTTACAAAAAAAAGCTTGACGTATGGGTTCCTCATGAGTTGAGCGTGAAAAACATGATGGACCGAATTAACATCTGCGATGCGCTGCTGAAACGGAATGAAATCGAGCCGTTTCTGAAACGTTTAATAACCGGAGATGAAAAATGGATTACGTACGATAATCGGAAGCGTAAAAGATCGTGGATAAAGGATGGTGAGCCGTCACAAGCGTTCGCTAAGCCAACATTGACGCCAAAAAAAGTGATGCTGTGTGTATGGTGGGACTGGAGGGGAATCGTCCACTACGAGCTACTTCCAACTGGTCAGACGATTGATTCTCAACTCTACTGTGCACAACTAGAGAGATTACGCCAGGCGATTGAAAGAAAACGGCCCGAATTGATTAATAGGAAAGGTGTTGTCTTCCATCATGACAACGCCCGACCACACACTTCTTTGATGACCCGTCAAAAATTGAGAGAGTTTGGTTGGGAAGTTTTGATGCACCCACCTTACAGTCCGGATATAGCACCCTCTGACTATCATCTGTTTCGATCTCTGCAGAACTCTCTCAATGGAATTAAGTTGGTTTCAAAAGAAGCCTGTGAAAACTACTTGATTCAGTTTTTCGACCAGAAACCACAGAAGTTTTTCACCGATGGGATCATGGATCTACCAAAAAAATGGCGAAACATTGTCGATAATAATGGAGCATATTCGGTTTAAATGAATTCGTCCACGCGCCATGCGGGGACCAGTTGAATTTTACTGAAAAAACGCCACGAACTTTTTCCCAGACCCAATATATATATATTTTTACGCAGTAATAAAGTAGTGTTTTACTAGAAGTCGTTTTTCTAATTTATGTGCATGTTCTACCATTTTAATATCACTACGGCTTATGTGTGTGTTCTACCATTTTCATATTACTAGTTTCAAAATTGTGTATTCTTTTAAGCACTGTACTGGAAATTCTAATATTCACTTAATTACACCGTTTTAAATTCTTAACTACTTTTACCCATTTATGTATGGTAAATAATAAGTATGTCTATTTGACCTTTATCAATGTCATTTATAACTTTTACTTTCTATAAACAACTAAAACTTTTGTTTTTTTTTATTCATTTTTTAACATGGTTATTTAGCAGGTATTTATGATGGAATTAGCTAAATTTTTTCACATGCTCTTTATATAAGTCCCGACAAAAGAGAGACGAAATGTAAATAGATGGTTACTTCAAGGAAATAAAAGAGAAACATTCAAGGATGTTCAAATTAAACATATGAAATTCAATTTCTTTTTAAAAATTGAATTGAATATAATTTTCAGATTTCCTGAATTTTATTGGACAGGTATTGAAAATTCATATTTTAAATCATTCAAACAAAATATTAAGAAACTCCATTTTTGACTTGTCAAAATTCAATTTGAATTCTTAAAAGAATTTATATTAAAGCATTGTACTTTAATACTTTAACTTCTATAGAAAATATTGGTTTTGGTAAATTCCATAAAATAAATAAATTATCTTTATAACTGATATTCTATGTGTTTAGTTTGAGTATCTTTTTCTTTATCCTGATTTACTCTTATAAAATCAATTCATTTCAATAACAATACTTTCCTTAAATTTATTTTTTTAAACTTTAAATTCCTGTGCCAAAATATTATACTTTAAATTTCATTAATTGATAAATTTTACGATTACCTTCTACTCATGACAATGACATACTATTATTGTATCAATGAATTGATTCTACACATGTATTTTTTTAGATTCATGCGTTCTATGTATGACTCTACATAAGGATACAATATGTGTACATTAATTCAGAACAATTACAAATGTTTTACAATATATATATATATATATATATATATATATATATATATATATATAATATATTTGTATTAGAGAACTTTTTAATATATACCTTTGAAAATATTATCAAATAAGAGTATTATTGTGTTCAGTAGTAAGTACTTTAGCTTAATTTATCTCTTAATGTAAAACATAGTTAATTATATACGTTTAATATCGAATTTTCTATCGATATTTACTATTCATATACGACGTTCATTGAAAATTTCTGAAAATGTTTAGAACATTTTAGTGATTAAATAATTACTATTTCTCCTCTATATACATCATAACAATACATATATATATATATATATATATATATATATATATATATATAATATACATCCGATGAGCCAGCTTCATTCATCCATTTCAGACCGAATGAAAGTCAAGACAAGGAGATAAGTGGGATCACATCGAAACGTCAAGATATACGGTAGGATATATATATATATATATATATAAACTATGAAAAAACTTCTTCCACACTTTTTTGTTTCTTGCCAGTTGTTTTGCTTCTGTATCCTTTGTTCTTTCTCCTTCATATCCTTCTTACTCCTTATTAAATCTTCTCACCATTTTTCAATAAAATCTAGAGCCGACTGTATATCGAAATTCTCATATTATCTGTCCTTCAGTCATACCTTGAACTCTTCTCAAGTACTTCATCACAACAGCCTGAATCTTACTTTTTGTCTACCTTTCCAATACCCATGATTTACAACCATGCATGTTTGAATATCGATTTAGATACTTTTAACTTTTATTTTCTGAGATGCTTTTATATTGTTCATTGCATAATATAAATTCATTGATTTTCAACTCTTTTGATTATTTCTGCTTCTTGGGTGTCTTTTTCGTCAAGAATTTTTCTATAACACGTTCTGCGTTTCTGCCATCAATATCTATTTTTACTTCCGTATGTCCATTTTCTATTGTCATTACATTTGTCTTATTTTTATTTAATTTCATATCACTTTTTGCGGGTTCTTTATTCCATATATTAATACTATATTATAAGGTCTATTTCCGGAGTCCGTCTATGATAAGCGTAGAAAAGTTAAGTAAAACAGTGCTCCTAAACCAAACTCGATTTTGGGTAGTATCGTGTTTTCTGTTATACAATTTTTATAAACATTATTTAATGAAAGTGTTTTTACTGATTTATATAAAGTGTCGAAACCTTAGACTAATGAATCAATAAATAAGCCGATTGAAAATACTACTATAAAAACAGTAAGTCACTGGTAAAGTGTAGGCAATGGACCATACTTTATGAAATGATATTGATTAGCTTGATTTTCCTTTCATTAAGTACTTGAAACTTTGAAGGTTTTAATGTTAATAAGAAGAACGATAAACAGGATACACCTTGTGTGTAATATTTAATTTAATATTATAGAAGATTTTGAGAGATAACCGAGTGTACAAATACTAGGACGATACCACATATGTTAATCACGAACACTCAATTTCGGCTCACGATAATTATAATATATACGCTACTAACACTAAACAAAAAAACGCAAAGCAATTATTATAACTGTAACTAACTATAAATTAAAAAGAGTATTAACAAACGCAATCAAGATTATGAAGAGATAAAGTTCTTTCTCATTCTGGCAAGTGGATTAGTGCGCTGAAAGTGACTTAATATAGGATTGCAAGGAAATGGCAAAAGATAAATTATTTGTGGTATTATATAAATAATAAGTTAAGTACTTACGATTCGGTACTATAACCATGGCTAAGCCACAAATTATTTCTAAAGATCCAACTGTTCTTCTATACCATTTACTTGGAATCTTCAAATCTAACATATCAGCGAATGGAAATACTTTGGCATATTTCACATATTCTTTCCTCTGTAACAAAGAATAGATAATAGAGTCTACTTAAAAATCGTGTCTGTTTGCTTCGTTATATGTAAAATACTCAACGTGTTATAATTTATTTTTATTCTTGTAGTAACCATTATTATATAAAGGGCAAAGTGAAAGTTCCGCTATAAGAGACTTAATACAATAATAATTAGTTACCATATTTTAAACGAAAATCAATGCATTTAGTCAATGAGAAAGTCTATTTTAATCTTTTTAAAAATATATGTAATATAAATATTACGTTGTCGAAAATGTCATGACATGTCTCTTATGTTTTCCATAGGTCATTTATTAATATACAAAACAAGCTCAGTCAATTATATTTTGCCCGTTCTATTTGATAACCTATCCCTATCTTTCGGTAAGCTTCATAATTACTTAATCAATTAAGGTTAATATAACCCCATTACAAAATAATTTTCGTACTCCGTATACATATTTCGACAAGTAAGTTGTTATCATTAGCAGATAATTAATCACAGTGTCGCACCTAGAACTACGGCAAAATCCTCACAGGTAAAGTAAATACTAGATTTATACCGTTGAAAGCCAAACACGGACTGTAGATTCGTTTCACATATTTTAAATTGTATTCTAGTCCAAAACTAAACATTTATCTTAAGATATCTGTTTGCATATGTGAACTTTTTCGTCGGTCGTACTCCTTTATCAACTAAAGTAGACATGAATATTATTATATACATTCTGAAACCAATTTAACAATCCGCGGTTACGCTATGATTATTCTCTAACACATGCTTGTCTAAACTAGAATTCTCAGGTCGATTGAATTCAATATGTTCTTTATACCGTGATTCTATTGATCGTTTTGTCTGGCCTATGTTCTGTTTATTGCGATCTAGATATTGAATTTTGCAAATCTCACATTTCTTATTGACCTCGACTTTGCCTTTCACATATTCTAAGACTAGAAACTACTAGAAAAAAGCGCTCTTTAAAAACGCTATTTAAATTTTTCGTCAAAAGGTGAAATGATAAACATATAAATTGCTTAATCTGGTACGTAGACTTCCGCGGTCGTGGTCCATGCTATCTGCTTCTGGCTTTCCGGGCTGGAACCACGTCACTTGTATATTGTATCTCGCAATCCTCTTGATAAAATTCAACTCTCTTTCATATCTCACTTTGTTATTGGGAAACTAAGCAAACGATTGACAAGAAAACTGAAATAAGCCATATCTTGTTGCATATTTTGATTTGAACCTGCCGTGATAAATCTATTAACATTAGTTTGTTTTCGGAAAATATCAATTTCTATTTTATGATTAATTCTATTACTATGGTGTCTAAGAAAGGTAAAGTGTCATTTAGTTTCAAACTAGAACACAATTTAAAATATGTGAAACGAATCTAGAGTGTGTGCGTGGCTTTCGTCGGTGTAAATGCAATACAACCTTCGTCTCGGATTTTGCTGTTGTTCCAGGTGCAACACTATGATTAATTATCTGCTGATAATGACAACTTATTTATTGAAATACAATATACAGAATACGAAAATTATTGTGGAAAGAGTTTATATTAACCTTAATTGATTACTTTAATCAACCAGTCCCCATTACAATTTACCTTCATAATTTTTCATTCATAGAAGGTTCTATTTTTATCTGTAAAAATTTTATAAAGTGTTCATTCACAACCTCATCTGCGTCGAACATTACACCCCGCAAGAATTTTTGAAGAGAAGCGGAACGTGGAGGAGCAAAATCCGGCAAATATGGTAGACGTAGCAACATATCCCATTCAAGATCCGACAATTTTTGACTGTCGATCAAATTTGTGTGCAGCCGCGCGTTGTCATGACGGGATACCACTTCTTTACCATTAAGGAGCTCTAGACGTTTTCACATAATGGATTCATGTAAATTATTTTATTCCTTTGTAGTTGCTTGAGAAACACAGCACGTTTAAAATTACGCTACACTGACAGCATAAACTTGATAACTGTTTGCTTTTTGTATGGTTTGAGTAAGTCTCCAGGTCGGAACCAGGACGGTTTTCTCACGACACAATTGCAAATAATTCACTTCTCGTTACCAATTCGCATTACCTCCAAAAAAGCTATTTCATGTGATAATGAACATCAATATGATGTTTAACTTTTGCACAATCTCTCATATTCTGTGTCGTGTGTTTGACTCGATTAACGATTGTCGTCATCAATATAGTTGGCATTGCGATCATATGGTGATCAGCTCGTGCTTTGAAGAAGTGCGGGCGGCTTAGCAGGTAGTAAATGTAAATACTTTCTTAAGATCGGTAAATTACTTCCAGCATCAGATATGTTCCCACGGTCTCCTCATGTAAATGTTCTCATATCCAGAGAACTACCGTTCGACAACTTCAGCACTAATATTTCTTGTATCGCCAAATACTTGTACTTGTACGACGTCCACTATTTCCATTAACTCCACTAACAATAACGTAGAATTTTACTTCAACTAATCCGTTGTAATGATTATGAACAATTTCTAAATCTGCTGCAACTTGAACATCTTCGAATTTCTTTAATGACAATTGCTTCATTGTGATCAAATTGTGAAACTACAGATTTAATTTGTTGGAAATGGTTAAAGTAATAAAACGTACTTTTAACTATTATGTATCTCCTAGCGTGTAAAAATTGGCTGCGTAAGTAAAAGGATGTTGGGACATTGTCTGTAAAATTTGCCAATTCACTTTGGAGATTTGAGGAACACTGCATATGTATCTTGTTTAAAAGGTCACACTACAGTCATAAACATTAAGGATTTATCTTGTCACATTTCAAATTGTTTCATAGTAGTTAGCAGTTCCTTTGCAATTTTTGAGCAGTACATTTTTCAGTCTTTTACTAGCTAGTAAAATTGAAACTAACGTTTTCAGTGGTTCTATTATACGTATTACATTATTAAGAATGGAATTTTTTGACGATCAATAAACTCGTCCACACATAACAATAGTTTTCTATTTTTTTAGTTCTGACTTAATTGTTTTCAATTTTATCACACACCTTTGTTACATTTTTTCGTAAAGTTGTCCGACTAGGTAATTTCCACTTCCAGTACTTCTTCCGCAAAGAGCAAGATGATTCGTTATTTAATAAATTTAACGATAGATTACATGTAGTCAATATTAATTCTAAATCGAACATAAATTAGCTACTCAACCTAAGGCCATTTTTTTATTTTTGCACTACGCACTATCCACGTGTTTCCTACATTTAAATTTGTTCCGAAACATAAGAGCCTTTTCACAAATGTTAAAAATTATTTTAGCTTCATCATGTACCAAAATCTGAAAATTCACCGATAAATTTCTTTATTTTTAAAACGATGGCAGTTTTTTCTACAAACGTCGACAATTGCGACATAATTAAATTGAACCGTACAAAACTCCCAACACAATAAAGGCTACGGCCACTACTCTTAAATACAAAACCCCGTAACTATATTTATAGTCTTCGTTCCTAGCAATAGATGGCCTCAATCGATGTGTGTTTCGGAAAGAAGTTATTTTTTTACCTACTAAGTCATTGTAGTTGTGAATTTACGTGTTTGATTTCTTATTTTGTCAGTTTCTCTTTTTTCAATTTTTGATTACATGTCTTCTATTTTGGTTGTGTATTGCTGTTGCTTCGTATGTACAGTAACTGTATTTTGTAAACACAATGCCAACCAAAATAATTAAGTAGTATTGTGTTGAGGATTATCATGTCAGTGGTGAGTATATATTCAAAATGATTTCTCTTCACCGAATTTATATGAAAATTCCATCTAAATTGTAACTAGTAACATTATAAACTACTTTACAAAATTTTTAGGTACGCAGCTCGCTGTATAATTTATCAACCTCTGTGTGTGTCTGAATGAGGAGAGTCGTTAAGACTAAAATCACGGCACGGCAGCACGAAATTCCGTGAACCATCGTTGGGCATTGATGTTCTTGTAAAACACCGTAAACTTTACGCTGCTTTTCACGAATTTGATGCACATTCTTCCTTTTGCAGAAGCGGAAAAAGTAAACACACACTTTGGTGTGCCATTTTAAATTTTTCATAAAGTGAAAACATCACACAAAATAGAACTGCCAATTATCATATAGCATAGCATAAAGATAGATGTAATTACACTAGAACTTACGAAAGTGAATAAGCATCATCTCTTGTCAAAATGCGTCGTAGGCTCCTCGACAATCCATTATATATTACATATTGAAATATAGGTAATGAAAGCTATTAGATTTGGAGATTGCAGTAACAGAAGAACGTTTAAATTTAGTGTATGATAAAATAGATCAAATAAATTAATTAAAAAAATGTATTAAACACTATCTATTACCTTCGTCGCGATCTTAACAATATTAGAGAAAACTTTAATTTCACATTTACATAAATATTACTGTTACAGCATTTTTATTTTTATTTTTAACCACCAGGGAGGAAGTAGGCGCATGCGCGCAGAAAACGAAAATGAATAATGTAATGTCAATGTAGCAAGTGTTATTATTACCATTGAAACCAAAATATTAAATATACCTCATAAGTAAGACTAGTTATTCATTTACACCAATGTGAAACTCGAAGAAAACAAATACAGTCCACTCAGCGATTACATACACACGAACATATTTTTGGTCCAGACGAACCGCATACATCAGCAAAAAACAACGACACGTACATACGATCACGATAAAGAAGCAGCAAAAAACATTGGTGAGTCCTTTTTTCCTTACATATTTAATATCCTCATATAAAATTCAATCTGAATCGAGCAATCTTATTCATAAAATAAATACACTCATTTACGTATATATACATATATACAAAACACAAAATGACAGAAGAAGACGAGATAAGAGAATTAAGACAAAGTCGGGGTATATTAAAAGGCCATTTAACGAGATTCAAACATTTTTTAGAAAGCAGTGACAACATAAATGATCAATACCTAGTTAAATTAAGGTTAGAAAAACTTGAAAAACATTTCGAAACATTCGAAGAGGTGCAAACGAAATTAGAAATCATTGATATAACAGAAGAAGCGGAGCGGCAAGAAATAGAAGATAGTTTTTTTGAGCTTATCAGCAAGGCTAGATCAATTATTAATGCAAATGCACAAAGTGTTAATCAAAACAGTACAAGTTCAATTTCATCAAATACTAATAATACGGGTGATCCGACAGCAAATTTAAGATTGCCAACAATCAGTTTACCGGTATTTGTGGGAAATTACGATGGTTGGTTACCGTTCCATGACGCTTTTAAACAACTTATTCATGATAATGTGAATTTAACAGATATTCAAAAATTTTACTATTTGAAATCTTGTCTAAAAAATGAGGCGTTACGGTTAGTGCAAGTGTATGTAATTTCATCAGACAACTATGCAATTGTATGGGAATTACTTAAAAAACGATATGAAAACAAACGTATTATAATTAATAATCATCTCAAACAGCTGTTCGAATTACCATCGGTAACAAAAGACTCGCCTGTATTATTGAGACAACTAACTGACACAGTTTATTATCATTTATCAGCTTTAAACAAGTTGCAACTACCAACAAAAGAATGGGATGTATTATTAATATATATAATTACATCAAAATTAGACGCAATAACTAATCGCGAATGGGAAAATTCTCTAGACGACGAAGGGTCTATACCAACTTTTGATGAATTAAGTAAGTTTTTAAACAAAAAATGCTTTACATTAGAGACAACAAGCAAAAAATACCCTCAAAGCACACAAAATTCGCGTTCACCAAGTTTTATTAAAAACCAATCGAGCAATTATAACAAATATAAGTACACATATGCAGAACAAAACTTTGCCAGGACGGAATACAATCAGGACCGGAGTTGCCAATATTGTAAACAAAATCATTACATTTATGCATGTCCGAAATTTATGAAATTAAACGCGAAAGAAAAATACAATCAAGTAAAAAGGTTGTATTTATGTACCAATTGTTTACGTTCAGGGCATTCACAGCGAGATTGCAGGTCAGGAAAATGCAAAAAATGCGGGTTGGCTCACAATACTTTATTACATAATCAAGAATATCGTAAACGCTTTAATACACATTCAACAAATTCAGATCAAAATAATGATACAAATTTACAAAACGAAACGGAGTTAAATGAACTTGCTATTCAAACCAATAGCTCACATACACGAAACAAAACGCACACGCATGGATCCACAGAACTTTGCCATTTGACTGCAACAACAAATATTGACCAAAGGAAATCAGAAAATCAACAATCACTTCAAATTGCACATAGTAGTTCAAATCGTAATTTAGTTTTACTTTCAACGGCACAAATCTTAATTTATGATGACCTAGGAAGGGCTCATACATGTAGAGCATTATTAGATTCAGGGAGTCAGAGCAATATAATGACAAAATCATTGTGTACTAAACTAAGGTTAAAACACGAAGATATTCATATTCCAATAACAGGGATAAATCAAAAATTAACCACAGTTACCCAGAAAACAAAAACAATTATCGAATCACGGGACAACAAGTTTAAGGCAACTTTAACATTTTTAATTTTACCAACTATCACCGAGAATTTGCCACCCGTTGGATTTGATAAATATACATTAGATTATCCAAAAGACATCATGTTAGCTGATCCTAATTTTGATAAATCAGGTACCATAGATATCTTAATAGGTGCAAGCTTATTTTATGAATTACTTCTTGCTAATCAGTATAAACTAGGAGAAAATAAACCTGTATTTCAAGAAACGCTCTTAGGCTGGGTAGTTACGGGTAATATTAACATACCATCGAAGGCAAGCAAAAAACGAATTTGCAATTTTACAACAGAAATTTCAAATGAAACTCTAGATGAGAATTTGACAAGATTCTGGCAGTTAGAAGAAATTCCACAGAAACGTTTTTTATCACCTACTGAACAACTGTGTGAGCAACATTTTTCTGAAACCACAACGCGAGACGCAAATGGACGTTTTGTGGTCAGATTGCCCTTTTTAGAAAAGATTGCTAACTTAGGGAACTCAAAGGCGATGGCATTCAAACGATTTTATTCATTGGAAGCTAAATTTCGCAAGGACACAACCTTAAAGGGTAATTATGTAGAATTCATGAATGAATACGAACAACTAAACCACATGACGAGGCAACAACGCGTCAATGTAGAAACTGAACAGATGCAACCGTCATATATATTACCACATCATGCAGTATTCAAATCAAGTAGTACTACTACCAAATGCAGAGTAGTATTCGATGCATCGGCAAAAACAGATTTGAACCTTTCATTAAACGATACATTATTGATAGGACCCACAGTACAGGATGATTTATTTGCTATAGTCTTACGATTAAGATTGCATAGTTTTGTACTTAGTGCAGACATACAAATGATGTACCGGCAAATATTGATTCATCCAGATGATCGTAAATATCAACAGATCTTGTGGAGAGCTAATGATGATCAAGCAATACATTTATATAATTTAAATACAGTCACATATGGTACAGCAAGTGCACCTTATTTGGCAACAAGAGTACTCAGACAATTAGCCGTGGATTGTCAAGATAAATATCCACGTACCTGTGAACTAATTAGAAATTCATTTTACATGGACGACTTACTCGTTAGTGTGAATTCCAGAGTGGAGGCATTAGAAATATACAAGGAAATGTCTTACATATTAGGAACAGCAGGATTCCATTTAAGAAAATGGTCTTCAAATGATAAGGAGATTTTAAACAAAATAGCAGAAGATAGCAACAACATAGAGACAATTATTGAAATTCGTGATAATAGAGACTTGAAAACCCTGGGACTCTCATGGATTTCAGAACCAGATACACTAAATTATGCAATAAATTTAGAAATTAAACATACATATGTTACAAAAAGATTAGTTTTAGCTACCATTTCTAGAATCTTTGACCCACTTGGATTAATAGGTCCCGCAATAATAAGAGCAAAATTATTTATGCAACAGTTATGGAAGCTACAAATCGCATGGGACGAAGAACTAGATCCGGAATTGGGAAAACTTTGGTTAACATTTCTAGAAGAGATGCAGCACATAAATCAAGTCATTATTAAAAGGCAAGTATTATGTTACCAACCAGAATTTATTGAATTGCATGGATTTTGTGATTCGTCGGAAAGAGCTTACGGAGCATGTATTTATTTAATATCAGGAAATGCTAAAGGTGAAAAATGTTCCAATCTCTTATGTGCTAAGTCCAAGGTGGCTCCACAGAAAAAATGTACGCTACCACGATTAGAACTGTTAGCAGCAGTATTATTAGCAAAATTAGTAGATGTTATAAGACGTACATTGAACATTCAATTAACCCAGACAATACTTTACAGTGATTCCACGATTGTTTTGGCATGGTTACAAATTGACCCGTGTCAGTTGAAGACGTTTGTAGCTAATCGTGTAACAACCATAAGAGAATTATCGAATGTAACCGAATGGAAACACGTTCCTTCAGAACTTAATCCCGCAGATATTATTTCCAGAGGTCTTAATGCTTTGGAGATACAGGATTCAAAACTTTGGTGGCATGGACCAGATTTTATAATAACCAATGAATTAAATCACGAACAAGATATGATAGATTTTGAATTCTTACCTGACACTAAGAACTCAGTAATTAGTTTAGCAGTTGTTGATAAACCCAATGGTGACCTATTTAATAAATATTCGAGTTTAAGCAAATTACAACGTATAGTTGCCTATTGTATGCGATTTAAACGTGCGACACTAGATAAAGCAAGGTTTAAATCACAGAAACTTTCATCAGATGAATTAGAATGCTCATTGAAAAGAATAGTTAAGTTAACTCAACAGGAGGTATGCTAATGAGATTTATTCGTTATCACATAAACGAGCATTAAAACCTAGTAGTAAAATATTGAATTTGAATCCATTTCTAGATGAAGTCGGATTATTACGCGTCGGCGGAAGATTAAGGCATTCCAATTTAGACTTCGCTCAAAAACATCCAATTATAATACCTAAAAATCATAAATTAACAAAATTGATTATCACAAAATACCACTGGGAACATTTACACGCTGGTGCACAAAATTTATTATCCATAATAAGATTAGAATTCTGGCCTCTCAATGGCAAATCAACAGTTAAGGGAGTTCTCCGAACTTGCACCAAATGTTTTAAAATTAATCCAAAACCTACTAAATTCCTAATGGGTGATTTACCCAGCTCACGGGTATTGCCCTGCAGGCCTTTCTCAAAATGCGGCGTAGATTACGCTGGTCCTATTTTAATCAAGGACAGAAGCTTACGAAATGCAAGGCTAGTCAAGGCATACCTTTGCATATTTGTATGTTTTGCTACGCGTGCAATTCACATTGAATTAGTCAGTAATCTCACAACCGAGATTTTTTTGAATGCACTCAAAAGATTTATAGCTCGTAGAGGAAAACCGTCCGTAATTCATTCGGACAATGGTCTGAACTTTGTTGGTGCGAATAACCATTTCATTGAATTGTACCAATTAATAAATGATAAATGCCACAACGACAAAATTCACAATTTTTTAGCTAATGATAAAATTAAATGGGTGTTCATTCCTCCCAGATCAGCTCATGTAGGAGGTTTATGGGAAGCGAGTGTAAAGTCGACTAAATTTCACTTACGGAGAATATTGGAAAGGGCCGCTTTGACTTATGAAGAGTTAAATACGATACTC
This sequence comes from Dermolepida albohirtum, assembly GCA_031893035.1. Lineage (NCBI taxonomy): Eukaryota > Metazoa > Arthropoda > Insecta > Coleoptera > Scarabaeidae > Dermolepida > Dermolepida albohirtum. Next base: position 380,721 of record JAVIWB010003131.1, read on the forward strand.
ATTCAGATTGAAGCTTGTTTAACCTCCAGACCTCTGTCCCCTTTATCCAATGATCCCGACGACTTTTTACCTTTAACTCCTGCTCACTTTTTAATTGGAGAATCATTAGCTGCTGCACCACAAGAAGATGTTCAAGATCAACAGATTAACCGACTTACTAGGTACCAACGCCTACAACAATTAACTCAACATTTCTGGAAAAGGTGGTCGCGTGAATATTTAACCGAACTACAGAAGAGATCCAAATGGAAGACGAATTCACATCCATCACTTCAGGAAGGCACACTGGTCATCTTGAAAGAAGATAATTTGTCTCCACTACACTGGCCCATGGCGAGGATCATCAAACTCCATCCAGGATTAGACAACATCACTCGTGTAGTGTCTGTGAAAACGCCTAGTGGTAAAGTGTTTCAACGCTCAGTGTCGAAAATATGTATTATCCCCCTTGAGGAAATTAATGACTAGTTGGACTTATAATGAACTGTACTATTATTTTATATCCTATATGTCAGAACAATATTTTTACCATTTTTACTAATATTGAAAGCTACCTTTCAAGGTGGGCGGCATATGTTACAGCATTTTTATTTTTATTTTTAACCACCAGGGAGGAAGTAGGCGCATGCGCGCAGTGAACGAAAATGAATAATGTAATGTCAATGTAGCAAGTGTTATTATTACCATTGAAACCTAAATATTAAATATACCTCATAAGTAAGACTAGTTATTCATTTACACCAATGTGAACCTCGAAGAAAACAAATACAGTCCACTCAGCGATTACATACACACGAACAATTACATTTTGAAGAAATTTTAATTTTAATCGCTTTTCATATCGTATATATGTACAGTGCAGAAATTTTCTGAAAGAATTTGCTCCCCGTCTCGCACGGAAAGCAGAACTTCTTCAGCGAACCTGCGGTCTCATTCTCACCGGCAATGTGCCTTCACCCTTGGACCACGGAGAACGGTGAATTCGAATCTATTAACATGCCATAAATTGCATTATGTGTTATAGTTATGTTATAGTTATGTTATAGTTATGTTATAGTTATGTTATAGTTATTAAGCGAAATCTATGTTAGGTTGTTAATTGCATATAATTACGCACTTTTACGATATGATACTGAAAAATTCTAAGTTTAACCGCTTTTTACATCGTATATAAAATGCAGAAATTTTTTTTGAAAAAATTCTTGCTCTCCACACAAAGCTTGTACCCGCGATCTTATTCTCACCAGGAATGTACTTTCTTCATTATTATTAAAATCAAACCCACAGTAAGTGTTTAAGCATATGCTTTTATAATGTAAAACTAAAAAATTCTAATTTTTCCAAAAATTTTCTGCACTATATTGTATATATATATATATATATATATATATATATATATATATATATGTATGTATAATGTAAAAAGCGGTTAAAATTAGAATTTTTCAGTTTGGCATCGTAAAAGCGGATAATTATATTCTATTAAATTATGTATTTCTTTAAACTAAATTTAAATATAACGTCATTGATAGTTTTTGTTTTAATAATAGACTAACAAAAACATCAATTTAGAAATTAATTAAAAATAAAATAACCGTATAATTACAAAAAAAATTAAGAAATATTTATATGATGGTGTTCCAAAACTTATTTTTATATAAATACTTTAGTATAAAATTAATTATATGGTATAATAAACAATATACAGTAAGAGCTAGCCAAACAACAATCTTTACTAAACGACCACCTGAAAAAGCGACCGTAATTTATTAAATCGCATTTAATACTAAAATATTAAATTTATCTGGTTTAGAACGTGTTACAGTTTAGTCACCTTGTGTATCTTTTATTTCCCTGTTCCTTTTAATTTCGAAAACTCTGTAATGTATTCATTCTGTTTATGTATATTAGCCTATTTGATTGTAACGTTTATTCCGATTAATAGTATTTTTACATTGGCTCATTTTCTTATACATTTATATGTACATTTCGTTGTAAACCAAATCATTTAGTTAATATTTTAGTCTTCGAGTTTGCTAAAACCGTGGAAAAGTAAACTCCTTATCGGTTTTGCTTTTATTTTTTTGCGATACCGTAATTATGTCGATATGATCTAGCTATCCTGCTCGCACCTACGATCGGTATGAATGCACGTGTTCCTTCGACCTTTCCTTGTCATATCTGTGTGCCAAATTGACTTATGAATTGTTTCAGAACATTCTTTTACCCCCCCCCTCCCTTACTTAGGTGTGTAGCTGTGTAGCTTAAACGCCTCGCACAGGTCAAACCACCGAAATCTAATCTTCAAAGATTCGATATTCCAACCCAAAAAGCTATCAAGTCCAACCCTACCATCGTTGTACTGTCCAGGATAGCGATGAATACGAGTATAAAATACAGATCCTTCTCCAGAACGATTCCTATAAACTTCTTAAGCCAGATTCCGGCTCACGAATATCTTATGATTATAACTTGCACAAAAATATCTTCTATTCCTACTGATTCTCAAAGAGCATTCCGATTCTCAAAGAGCACTTACAGCGACTGTGAAACCCCCAAACTGTACGGCCTCCCAAAAATTAACACACCCCACATTTCTCTGCGTCCCATAGTTAGTACCATAAACGTTTCCACTTATAAACTATCTAAACATCTCTCCATTATTCTTAAACAATACATCGGTAAGAGTAATTCCTTCAAACATTTTGTCCAAAGAGCTAATGACCTGACGGTAGATTCTCAGGACTTCCTAGTTAGTTTTGACGTCGAATCTTTCTTTATTTCTATATCTGACGCCATCCAAATAATCCAACAAATCCTATCCGCTGACAACTAGCCTGGTGATTTGACCGATCTGGTAAAAGCTTGTTTAACCTATTTCCAGTTTCGCGGCATTTCCTACAAATGCTTGAAACTCAATTACGATAGAGTTTTAGGCATATGTTCGTTAGACATTTTTAACGTGAAATTGCTTCCGTAACAAGTTGTGAAAATCATGTCATGGGACACACGGTATACAAAAAGAATATTGCTCGTTTTATCACACTAAATAAGTAAAATCAATCACTCTTATATTCTATTATTATTTTAGTACTACACACCATTTTCCTAATACCTTAAAATATATGTAAAAAACGCTAAAAATATATATAGAATATTCTATTTTAAATTCTGCATTTACTGATTAGAAGTCACAGAAATTTTGTTTTCTATGATTTCGTGCGTTTAAAACTTCTAATCTTTACTTGCAAAAAATGATATAGTGAATGTGGTGAGTACTACTTATCCAAGCTAACGAGTAATCAAACTTGCACAAAGCCTGGCGTTATCATTGTGAAAAACTACACCTTTTCTGTCAATTAATTCTGGAATTACTAATATCCAATTAGTGGTAGTACACTTCCCAAGTAATTGTAAAATTGTGTGAAAAAAGCTCAAAAAAATTCCATTTAACTTCTACCAAACAGAGACAATTTTTTATGTAAGCAATCTATTTTTATCCCTAATTATGTTAGCTGCAAAAAGAGATCATTTTTTCACGTTTTAGCAACGAATCGATGCGACGGAGAAAATGTATTTGAAAACATGTGGTATCCAAATCGTTTCACGTGATCACGAATGGTGGATATTGACAAATTTAATTTCGTAGCAATTTCTCCTATTGTTATTCGGCGGTTTCATTTAAACAATACCCTTTATGTAGTCGTCATTAATTTCATCCGCCCTTGCAAAACAAACTACACCCCTGACATTGAAATTAATTTATTAATTAAATTTTGCAAACCACCTATGGCATTTGCATTTTGTTCTCTATACATTCCGCACAACTCTTTTCTTACTGTGACTGCATTCTTATCTTTGCAGTAATAAAAAAAGCAAAATATACCGACAATGCTCCATTTTATTTTCCATTTTAAAAATCATAACAAAAAAAAACAAACAGTAGACTTTAAAATGAAGTTGGCTGATTAAAAAACAACTAACAACTCCCGTGAGAAAAAACAAAATTACTTTCCGAACAGTTTAGTCAAATATGAAAACGTGAGAAAATGGACATTATCAGAAGTCAGATATTGATTTCCGCCTTTGATTAATTTCCACGCAAATGTGTTTATTATTAAATACACACATAGTAAAATATAGGTATGTTGATAGCGGTTTCTAATTAGCCGAACTGAAAACTGTTGAGAAAGAAAAGAAACTAGAGCAGAACATATGAAAAGGTAGGCATTTTAGACGAGATAAAAACTGGTGTGATCTCATTATTTTGATTAGAATTTTATACCGTCAGATAATTTATATCATAGAAACCGTTCTAAAAGAAGCAATCAGCAGTCTATCACGAAGGCAATATTTATCATTATAGGCGGCCAGTTTTTCTCGTTTAAAGGTGCGGCTTGTTATTCCAGACATCCGATAATTTCAAATAATTGATATTGTCAGGGGCTGCTTTATTATATTTCAAGGTGTAAAATAGCCTATAAGCCATATATTAACACTTCTCGACTAGCATATAATGCTCGAGGTAAGAGATAAATTAAAGAAATTGGGTCTTACGAAATTAGTATGTAACCACATATAAAGACGTGGTATCTTTTAAATATCGACAAATTTTAACAGGCATATTAGAAACCATTTAGGATCATTTCATAAATTATGAAATATTAGAATCGTTGGCAATTTACAAAACCGCAAACAATAAAAAAATAAATGTAATATATTCACTTTTAACTTTCAATTTCCGCAATGATCGATATCATATGTACATATATGTGTATATATATATATATATATATATATATATATATATATGTGTGTGTGTGTGTGTGTGTGTGTATACGAGGCGTACCCAAAAATCTCTATTAAAACCTGTATTTTATTTTTTTACCCAATAGCTTTAACACTTTCAATATATGTACTCTCCGTTTAACTTTATACACCTGTCTAATCAATGATTCCATTGTTGGAAACGTTCTACCAATTCGTTTTTCTGTATGACTGCGATCTTTGCGTCGCTTTTTTTCTACACCTCTTCCACATTGTTAAAACGAAGTCCTTTCATGTCCCTCTTTATTCATGGAAACAAGAAAAGGTCGCACGGAGTCGGGTGAATAAGAGGCCTGGGGCAAAGGAGTCATGCTGTTTCTAGCCAAAAATCGGCGAAATGATATGCTGTGTGAGCAGGTGCAGTCTAATTCTCAATTCTCCCGACAAAATTCGCTGCACTGAGCTCCAAGTTATTCCAGATAACTTTGCAATTGCTTTAATGGTTCGTCATCGGTCTTGAAACACAATTGTATGAACTTTTTCGACATTTCCATCCGCTCTGGAAGCTGACGGCCGTCCAGAACGAGGTTTGTCATCAATTGACATTTCACCTTTTTTGAAACAAGGAAACCATTCGCACACTTGAATTTTTCCCATAGCGTTATCCTTGTAAGTTGCTTGCAACATCAAAACTGTTTCTGCAGTATTTTGTCCGAAAAGGAAGCAAAATTTCACATCCGCGCGCTGTTCACTTTAGTGTTGTCGAAATACGCATGCAGAATACGATATGAAGGGATTATATATCAACCTTAAGTGGTAAAACTAAATAAATCTAGTCAGAGGTTTTGCGCTTGGTACCCTTCCGTTAAATCCAGCTTTTCTTCAAACCCTCTCTATGATTTCTGAATGTACTTTGGACGCCTATTTCTTAGTACACTTTCGAACGCTTCAACAGTTCAGTATATTTTGAATATTTTTTCAATCTGCACTGCAGAATACGCTTTTTTGATAAATTTGGCCATTTGGTTTAACAGTTTTTTTCTTTGAGTAATGTTGTTAACGCGCGCTTATTACCATCACACATGTATTTACTTTTATAACTCATTTTTGTACAAACATCAAACGCTTATTCTTCACAAAGACATACATATTATGAGAAGGATTTACCGTTCGTTTTGAATTTATGGCTTACAATAGAGAAATATCTTATAAAAATGAAGTGTATAAAATTATTGTGATATTCTATTTTGGTATATTTAGCAAATTCTTTGTAGCTGTAAAAAATAAAGTTTTCATATTGTTATTAGAGGTTTTTAGGGTTTTTAACGTTATTAAATGAAAGTAAATATGCTTATCATAGCCTGATGTTCGCATTTGATGATATTCAAGATTCACGGGGTGTACGAACACTTTTGTGACTGACTGTATATTGCGGTCGCGACATAAAATATATCCTGCCTGAACGCACATGCAAGTGCACCATCTATAGTTCCGTACCTATTTTTTTACTATTCCTTGTATACTTTAATAGTTTAATTCCTAATTTACCTCATTACAGCATTTTGCAATTAATTATATTTTTCCTTTTACCTATGGCTCTCGCTAATTTATTATTTTTATTAATACATTCAAATTAATCAATTAAGGTTAATATAATCCCTTGCCGCAATAATTTTCGTATTTTGTATACATGTTTCGACAACTAAGTTGTCATCAACAGGAGATAATTATTCACAGTGTCGCATCTGGAACCACGGCAAAAATTTTCAGTAACGTGGTGATATTGGTCTTCAATAAGTGTCTTCATATCAATTTTCAAAGAAATGTGGTCCGATAAACTTTTCAGGCTAAATAACGAATCACATTGTCACTTTTTCATGATGTCATGAATGCAGATTTTCATTTCCCCACAATAGACTCGTTATAGAAAAAATAGGAAACAATGAGAATTCGAAGAAAAGCCTGATATAATGGAAAAGTAGCACGTAAAAAACCTTTCATTGGCAGCGTTAATACTTACCTATATGCTCTATTCTTTACAATACGCAATTATTAGCGACGATTAAGTCTTTTAGTTTAGTCTTTTACGTGATATTCTTCCGCTGTAACCATTTTTATTGGAATGCTCTTTATATTTTCTTCGTGTATCTTTCCAGTATAAAATTCCATTACGGCTAACCTGGGTGCACTTATTTATGAATTTTAACTCGTTACATTTGTAATAGTTCTCTGATACGCTCATCTTTGGATGCTTACTTCTTGGTATAGTTTCAACAGTTTAGGATATTTTGAACATTTTTTTTCAATTCGCACTGCAGAACATATTCTTTCGATAAATTAGCTACTTAATCTAAAGTTTTTTTTCTTTGCGTAGTATTGTTAGCCTGCTCGTCTTACCAGATGTGTGTTTACTTTATAACTCATCTTTCTAAAAGAACTTTTTTTACAAGTACGTGATACTGATATCTTATCAAAATGAAGTCTTCATACTGTCGTTAGAAATTTTTGGAGTTTTCTAACCTTGTTAAATGAAATTAAATATGCTTTATTATAACCCGATGTTCATATTTGATGATATTAAACATTCGCGAGGTGTACGAACTGACTCACTGCATTTTCAAAAAATATATCTTTTTGAAAATAATAATAAGAAATTTAATAATACTTGTCTGACTTTATAAATAACTTTTGGTAGATAAACATATTCTTGAAACGATTAAATCACGACAAGTAATTCAATGACAATGCAATGAGAAACATAACATTGTATTGCATTCGTATATAAATTTCGATCAATAAAATCATTGTCCATTAAGCAGTTAACAGCAAGTCAAAACAAATAACGCGAAGTGCGTTGGAGAAGTGATAATATCTGCATATCTAAATATTTAAAGATTCGATAAATAAATCTTGCATTCGCGTAATTGCCGCAAAATTTGAATTACCGTTTTGCGCGACTTAAAAGTATGTGAAAAGTCCTAGGCAGGCAACGGGCCAAAATTTAAAATACCTTGGTCGTAAGCGCACACATGTCGTATACACTTATATATGTATGCACACTTTGGACGCAATTGTGTAACGGTTTTGGGAATGTATAACTGACCACTCATTATAATAATAATAGGAAAATTCATCAAAATGTCACTCACCAAATCTTTGTGTAAATCTTTCGACACGTAACTGGATAGTTTGATGAAACCCACGAAAATGAAAAACAGGCCAAGAAGTATAGAAAGGGATTTCAGTACGATCGATGATCCCATTTTAATATCACTATTAAAACGGATAAAACTATTTTATCCAACGAAATGTATCACAAATAAACTTCGAACTTGACACACTTTAATTTAACAGAAAAATTATCTTCTATGTTTTGTGCTTTAAGCGGTTGTTATAAAATCGTAAACATAATTTGTGGGCTTTTATTTCTGTCGCGTTATCGTTATCGTGCTTGATTATTGTTTGTTATTTGTTGATATCGAATCAAAATTTTTGTAGTTGAACATTAATAGTATGCTCTATCCATCGCGACGCTCCTGACTGAAATCAATATTGAACGGTGGCCAGTGCGCATCATGCTACACATTCACGAACACGTACAGCGACGACTATTAACCATTTTGACATTTTAATACCGACGTCATATATTTTTCAAATTTCACGAATTATTTGTTACTGAAACATTAAAATACCTTTAAAACAGTTGGATTGTTTTAATGACTTACAGGAAAACGATTTCATGCTTTTATAAATTGCAATAAAAAGTAAAATGTAAGTCATCCAACAGCTGTTAAATGAAGAAATAGAACAGTTTGTGTTGACTATTTTCAACAGTTTTATGATTTTTACTATTTACTTCACTCGTTCCAATGCATAAAAAGTTACAGTTACTTGGACATTAAACTAGGACAATCTCCGAAAATAATAACAATATTACTCAACAGATTTCGACTTACGCGTATATAATTTTTATGTAATACGCATATACGGGGATGTTTTTGACGAACAATAAAACTGGAAACGCAACAAATGAGTTAGGGCGTTAGGGTCAATCTCTGTTTTGAAAACCCTATTTAAATGAAATAAAACACACAAATGTTTTAAATAATTTTATTTTGAACAGCGAACTGTTCGGTATGTGGAGGTACATGTGCATATAATTAATTCTAAAGGGTTTTCCAATAGGGACTTGACAACTTTTAATTCAATTTGTGAACGCACCCTTTCACTAATCATCGAACTGTCACTGTCAATTTATTCACTAAACTTAACATTTTCATCGTGGTAAAGTACACGAACGAACAACGTCTGCAAATTATAAAAATCTACTACAGAAATTCGGAGTCGGTGACCGCTACTTTAAGAGCGTTAACTCCGACTTTCGGTCGTAATTCTCGCCCTAGTAGACAGGCAGTAACAAGTTTAGTGCAATAATTTGAGTCTACATATTCGTTGTGTGATGTTGCCGTGCCAGTGAGACAACGGGTTGGTCGAAGTGTCGAAAATATCGCTGCTTTCAGCAGGACAGTGCCACAAGCCACACAGCACACGTTACAATCGATTTATTGAAGAGTAAGTTTGATGAGCGCGTTATCTCAAGAAATGGACCAGTCGATTGGCCGCCTCGTTCGTGCGATTTAACGCCTCTAGACTTTTTTCTTTGGGGCTACGTCAAGTCGTTGGTCCATGCCAACAAGCCGACAACGTTGGAAGAGCTCAGAGCCAACATTGAACGCGAAATAGCAACCGTTTCGGTAGAATTGTGTGGCCGAGTCATCGAAAATTGGGTCCAACGAATCGACCGCTGCAAACGTGCCCGCGGTGGCTATATGAACGAAGTCGAGTTCCATTCATAAATGTTTTGATTGTACTTCAACCCGATAATAAAGGTTTTGAAATATCTCAAATGGTCTGCATTTTATTTTGGAAAAAAGTTGTCAAGTCCTTATTGGAAAACCCTTTACAAGCATAAATATAACAGTTCCATTAATAAATAGAAAAGAAGCAGTTCAAATATCAGTTCGAATACGTACAGTTCAAAATAGGTCCTCCAATAGAGTGAAAATGCTTGAAACTGTCAATCTCGCATCCATTGGGGAAGGTAGACTTATCTCGGTCATCTGACGTACAAAGTGTACACGATAACAAAAGTTGCTGCCCACCACTATCTGTGCGTTAATTTACATATAATAAGAAGAATAAATATAATTACTATATAAAATACATTGTAATATACATAAAACAATAATGTTCATAAAACACATCATAATAATACACATAAAACGCATAATATAAAATAAAATATTTTAATTTGATTGTTGTCAAGTCTTTAACACAGAACATTAAATTTTTTGTTGCTTTTTAATATATCTTCCTTGAACTTTTACGCACTTGGACCAACGATATGACATCTAAATAATAAACAACACACACGAAACAAACTACCGTGGCTACACCAACTAGAAAACGAGGTTACAAATATAAGAAAACAAATAAATAAAATAACGCAAAAGCTTTGAACTAACATAAAAACGATAAAACATGTAAGAAAATAACAATTAACAATTTTCACTTTTTTGCATCTGGTTAATAAATATGTGTACTTAATTAATTTCGGGCTGCTCAATTCAATGGAATAATAGGATTTTCCCTACCACCTCACACTTTCTAGATATGCAGAGGTGATATAGTAAAAAAATATTTATAAATAGATTACAACACTGTACAATGCTTTACATTGCAATTTGATTTAGCTAAAAAAAGCTTTTCTTTTGTATGGTATCTCATCAGTCTCCCTAAACAGAAGCCAACAGTAATCGCCCATCATTGAGTGGTCTCAATTCCCTTAGTAACGCTGCTCTATGGTACGGATATCTTGGTGAAAACGTTTATCTTGTTCATCGCTTGCAATTCCCAAATCGTTTGGAAAAAGTCTAGGTGTTAATGTAGGAAGTGAATTTTTAATGACATTCTGCAACCCGAGCTTTTGTAATTGTCTAACAAATAAGTTCATATAGCAACATAATCGTCATCTCTTCTATTACCCTAAAATCTGTGAAACAATAACTTTGAATGATAAACAAGCAACTAACTCTAGATTTGTGAGCTTAGCATCTATTGTTAGATCTTTCAACAATTTCCTAATTCGTGGCTAATAAAAATGCATTTTTTTAACTTTGGGTTATCCTATTTGCTAAACGTTTCCCTCAAATGCCTAAAAGCTTGGCCTTCTTTATTACAAGCTTTGATAAAGTTCTTCATCAGAGCTAATTTTATATAAAGTCGAGGCAAAATGACTCTACTCTACTCGGCCAATTGGACATTTTTCTCTCCTGTTAAATATAATTTACTCATAGACCAGTCCTTGATTTTGTAGTGGTTCTTAGTGGCTTGGCTGTTTTATAAACACAACAAACAGCAAAACCTTGTGTGTCACCCTATAAACCAATCAGCAGTGTAACAACTTTTAAATTACACCTGCCACTTATGATCTTCATATTTGACTCCCTCCAGCAGCAAAGCCATGTTTGTATAAGTTTCACACATGCCCACTGCAAGAGCCAAAGGTATTGGCGGGAGTTTGTTACTATTATGTAATAGCATTGCTTTTAGTTGATTTTAGAGAAATCTGCATCTGCATACAAATTATGCATGAAATTGAGGTGTTCATTTTTTATCCATTAACACAATCAAAGTGCTGTTTTTTGGCCCTTTTAAGTAATTTGGTGATTAGATCTCTTTACGTTTTTGAAATAAACTTGCCAAATACAGCTGAAGTTATCAGTATGGTTTATGCAACCACGATGTTTCGTGGATTCCATTAGGTTACTTTACTATTTATGCTGTACTCACTTCGAGCAAGAAATGTTTTAAAGTTTCACTAACCAACGCGAGATGAATCAATTAAGATTGAAGAACGATAAAATCAGAAAAAATAGATAAATGAATAAAACTACTGACGCCATACACGGCTACAATATGTACTGGTACTGCTCTGCTGTTCGGTTCTTTTCCCATGCATAATATTGTGTTGCATTAATATAACGTTTTTCAACTGTTTAATGCATCAAAATAAAGGTTAAAACTTTTATAGCTATTTACTTCATCATTATTTTGCAGTGAAAGAAGAAACATAAAATATGTATATTTTAACACAAAATTTTTGAAATAAAGGGTGTTCCAAATTTCGCGGTTTTCTTAAAGAATAAATAAAACACATAATTTGCATTTACTTTCAAAAACCTTTTATTGGTAATTGAAGTATCAGTATGTATCTCCTTGGTTTCGTCAGCGTTACCACACACCATGTTGATGGGGGTTATCCGTAAGCAACTGCTCCCTAGGTACAGGTATCTAAAAGCACAGTCTCTCACACAGAAAAGATGTTGTCGAGATGACAAAGAAGTCATACAAATGCCGGCTTAACAAGTCAGACATTGGACAGCCTCTCTTAGGATAAACACTTTGAAAGAAAGTGGAAAGAAACATGAGAATTTTTTTTTGAATACGGTCCAAGTGTAAACTATCAAATGCATGCAATAGGTATTAAATTTGAGGTGCATATTCACGCTTACATAGAACAAAGGCGTAATAAAGGGACTTTAGTAAGCTAATATCACAAAAATAACCCGAAATTCACATAGTAAAACCAAGTGACCTAGACGCATTGGAGCAAACAGATTTGATATATGATTTAGAAGTAAATTAAGAATCAAAGAATATGTCAATATCTCTGACTTCCTCAACAGAGGTGATAAAGTGTTTTTATAAATAATGAAATAAAGAAATTTTTCATACACCTTTACGAAATTTGATAATATCGAAGTAAGTCGATAATTAGAAGATAAAATACTTTTTTGAAAACAGGACATATTTTCGCGCTCTGGGAAAGTTCTAGTGTTAATCGGTAAATTAATCAATGGTAAGATAATTTTGATGAAGAATGTGGTTGATTAACTTAATCACTTAAGGTTGATATATAACCCCTTTCCACATTAATTTTCGTATTCTGTATACGTATTTCGACAACTAAGTTGTCATCATCAGCAGATAAATAAACAGTGTCGCACCTGGAAAACTACGGCAAAAAGACGATCTGTACTGTCAAAAGAGTTTGCAGAGTGTGCGTTTTGGCTTTCCATGGTACAGATCGTGTACGGCATTTGTTTCATGGGGGTTTCTATATCAATCTTAAGTGATTAAATTAATCAATAGTTGCAAATGATAAGCAAGTACAAATCTTCAGTCTCAGATCAGAAAACTTAGGTAAGGCAAACTTGATTTGGGTTAACTCATCCTCGTTGATAGGTTGGATAACAAAGGATAAAATGTTTAAGCAAACTACCACCTACGTATCATAAAAGACAGAAGTACTTATTTGTATAGCCACATTTTTCAAGTACGATTCTTCAAAAAGGTGAAATTTGTCATCATGGATAACCATTTGTTATTATTTGCCGGAGCACATGAAGCAGAAAACGCATAGAGTAGGTTTGTTATTAGTGATTTGTTTTAAAACTTAAAAAGTACCTATTTTTGACAAAAAAATTCAAATTCGCAACAGAGATGTAAGTAATCGCGGGTCTTATCAAAAATGTGTGAGTTCAAATTTAATATTTGTTCTTAGCTAACCATCTGTGAGTCAGACTATAAAATCTGTGACAATTTGATAAATACTTGGATACAATCCCCCTTTATGGATGAAGCAAACCAGAAGAGAAAATGAGATCTTACGAAAAACTTAATTTTCTATCATAAAAGATTCTCAGCGTTATCAAATCCAATACAAATTACGAAAATCGTTCACAATGCCCAAATGAAAACTTTCTAACAAATTTCGTTGCTGTAACGATCCAACTTACAGAGTAGGGGTGTTGTTATTGGTGCTGTCGCTGCTTAATTATTGTCTACCTGTCTATAACCACTGTTTGAATTTCGTTGATATGATACGAGTTCAGAGAGTGCAGAACGCCCGTATGCAATATATTTTAAGACCGAATAACACGCATATTAAAAACTTTACGATTTTTGAATAGATAAAATCATATTGCATTGCATTTTCTGAACTTATATCATAAAATACAGCGTATAATACAAGGGTAGCTGTTTATATTTCGGGAACTGGCAACACTGTTAGTGTTGAGACAAAGAAATGTGCATATCGAAGAGAATATTGCTGCTGTAACGCAAAGTATTGAAGAAGACGCCGAAATGTCGATTCGTCGCTGTTCTCAACTTGTTGGCCTTTGCCCTTCGACTACGTGGAAAATTTTACGTAAGGATCTTGGCTTACGTGCCTATAAAATACAACTCGTGCAAAAATTGAAGCCAAACTGATTGCGCTCATTTGAAATCCACCGAAGATGAGCATTTTTATCAAAGAATTGTGTTTAGTAATGAAGCTCATTTCTGGTTAAATGGCTACGTCAATAAGCAAAATTGCTGTATTTGGAGCGAAGACAATCCTCAAGGCCTTAACGAATCACCATTATTTCCATTAAAATTGACTGTTTGGTGCGGTTTACACGCTGGAGTCATCATCGGTGCTTATTTCTTTCGAAATGAGGAAGGAGCTACCGTTACGGTGAATGGCGAACGCTATCGAGCCATACTGACTGAATTTTTGTTTCTAAAAATTAAGATGGCGCAACTTGCCATACAGCACGCCTAACGATCGATTTATTGCAAAATCAATTTGCAACTTTATTTCCAGAAGTGGTCCTGTTCACTGGCCCCTTCGTTCGTGCGATTTAACGCCTCTGGATTACTTTTTATGGGGCTCTGTTAAGTCATTGTTTTACGTCGACAAACCAGCAACTTTTGAAGTATTGGAAGTCAATATTCAAGCCACCATTGACGCCATACGGCCATATTTATTGGAAAAAGTAGTCAAAAATTGGAGTGATCGAATGGACCATGTAACTCGTAGCTGTCGCGGACGTATGCCGGAAATCATATTTAAAAAATAAATGCTATGAAATTATCTACCAGATTTAATAAAAAAAATTTCATTCCAACAATATTTCTGTCTTGTATTATCATTTAAAGTTCTCAAGCTCAAAAAAATAGCCGTTATTAGAATGATGAAAAACTGTCTTACCTTTTTTTTCGGTAAGCCGTAAAAGAGACGAATATCCAAAATTGATAATTTTCTGCATCACTGTTCGATAGCTAATATGTGTGGAGATAATATTAAAATAATGAATTAAACTTAATTTAAATCTAACTAATGGCACAAATGATATATGTTACTCTAAATATCCAATGATATGCGATTATGCATTCAAACCTTAAAATATATTAATTTTCTCTTAAAAAATGTCCATTACAGTGTACGCTATGCATGAAAAAAATAATTAATTCCAATTTTTATATAGTTCGAAATTCGATTAGGTCGGATCCGAACTCGAATCTATACAAAAACAATACTTAGGATCTCGGACTCGGATCGTATTGGATCTCTGCTTCTTACTGTTATTACTCGAAACCTATGCGTTTTATAATATAAAAAAGATTAATTCAATTTATTACCTCGCATAAAATTATTCTTTGCGATGAAGAAAACTGTTAAGCAAATTAATAATAACTAACTTTTCATTGCTTTCGAAATATTAATAAACACCGGCGTATCCGAATCTGTAAGCAAAAAATTTAAAAAATCATACAGACAGATTTACATGTTTATTACAAATCCATTCCCTATCAAATTATTTATTTAAAAAAATATCTAAAGTCAAATCCCTAGTGTATATTGGAAGAATTTGTTTATATTTAATTCGCGTTTTTTTATTTTAGTAAAAGATCAAAAAGTATTTTGCAAAAACAAACTTTCATCTAACACCAAAATATAAACATCAGTTTTGTGTTGTGACATTTTACAAAGTACTACACTTTCGCAAGTTTTTACTTTAAACAACGAAACATGTGAATGTAATTCGTTAAATATTTTCATTCTAAAACTAAACGAATTAATTGTGCAAATAAACCTTGCATCAGTATAATACATTGCTGCAGTAATTCACGTACATACATATGTAAAATATATAACTGTTGATTTGCTGACATATTTGTTCGTAATCACTATACTATGAGTCATCATCAAGAATAGAACACACAAAAAATGACCATCCAAAACCTGACGAAATTAAATTGGCATTGATTCAATAAATAACGTGCTATTATCCTCAATTTTATAAGTACAATTTGAGTTAAACTAATGCCAAAATAAAAAGTATTTGTTTTAATAATTACAATGCTGTATAATAAAAGTATAAAAATTTTAGTACAGAGGTAAAAAGAGTCTGCTCAAGAAAGTTTGTGGGAATCAATAAAATTGTGACGACATGAAAAAAGTGGAAAAAAATTAACACAAAAATAAAATGATTGATTCTACTTCTGTTGACAACCATCTAACAAAGAAAGATAACAAAATATTCATCGAAATAATTCTGACTTCATTGTAAATTACTACATTTTTCTCTTGCTGCTTTCATGATTCTTTGAAGTTGGACAGTGATTTCTTATTTTCTATTGACTTCGTCCCATATCAACTCCAAGGAATTTAGATCTGGGCTCTGAGGGGGCCACGACATAACATAATTGGCACCCTCTTAGCTTTTGCCTAAACGCTTAAATAATTTCTGAAAATTTTAATGGTATATTTCGGATCGTTATCATGGACAAACCTGAAGTTTTCCCTAATTAAGCAAGCCCCTCGATTTTACCGTAGGAACAATGCATTCGCGCAACATTTTCTCTTGCTTCACTCTTCCAAAAAAGAGCCCACGCCTTTACCTGAAGACCCAAAATTCAGACTCGTCTGTCTAGTATAAGGCAGACAAAATGGAAATAGGTCTGTAATTTACAACATTAAAGTTTTCTTCACTTTTAAATACAGGAAAAATTTTGGAGATTTTAAAAATTGTAAGAAATTTACTGTTTTCTATCCAATTGCGATAGTTTTTGGCCCATTATAACCGTTTTTGCCGATTTCCTCATCATAGCAATAGATATTTCAATGTGATCGGGCTATAAAGATCGGCCAATGGCCACCCGTCGCACAATTAGAGAGTAATTTAAAATATTTAGATTTAATCAAATATAATACAATTAAAAATACATAAATTATAGTGTTTGAAGAAACAAACTTCTCACAACTTTTAATAAAAAAGCATTACAATAAAATAAATAAATCTGAACACAAACATATGTATTACCAATAAGCAAAATGTAAACAAAACTAAATGTTGAAATTTCGATGTAATAAAACAAAATATAGTTAAATAATAAAATAAGTTGAATATGGTTGCAACTATGATGCTATAAATAAGTTGTCCGAGTATGACATCCATAAATTGAGTGGCAATAAAACAGTGAACTTTTGAAAACAAAATGAGTTAGAAGGATTTAGATTTCGAAAAAATCGAATTTTCGTTACTTATTAAATATTATAAATTTGTAGGAGGTTATCGAACAAAAAAATTGTTGCTGATATGACAGAAACCATAGGTGATCAAGCCCTTTATACGCCACCGTTAAGAAGCTGCGAAATTTAAGAGAAAAAGATCAGATGACAAAGTTGAGTACCACTCCATAAGATCAATTTCCGTAACCACTCCGTGAAACAATAATACTGTTCATAGTATAATTTTAGCAGATCAACGAATTGGGCTTAAGCGTATTTCAGAAGCTTTGCACATTTTCAATGAAAATTTATTGCACATTCTTCATAGGAAGAACACCGCGGAAAACTTGCCAAAGGTGTGACCTTTTTGCAAGACTATGCGTTACAAGTTGTTGATTGTAGTGCAATAAATTAATAAAATCCGTTTGTAGTTAGTTGATTACTCACCTTATTCTCTATATTTAAGTCTGATTATTATTTGTAAAAAAACTCAAAAATGTTCATGAGGTAGGTAAATGAAGAAGTGCTTTGCAGACTAAAACAAGAACATTTTTAAAAAATTTCTTTATGAAGATGATAAACGTATAAATCTAAAAGCAGATTATATTGAATAAATAAAATTTTATTTTTAAATATTTCAGTGATGATAGATAAAATATTTTCACTGACAAAGCTTAGTTCCATCTATCTGATTATGTGAACTTAACCTTTTGGAAGTTATTACACTAGAAACTCATACTTTTGTAGCCAATAGAAATTAGAGTGGATGGATAGATAGATAGCACATTTTTTTAACAATTAGATGAATAGAAAACACTGAATGGATACTTAAAGTAAGATAAAAATACTACGCATACAACTGCCGTTACGTTGCAATATTTTGAAAGAGTCTTTCTAGAAAGAAAAATAAGAAGAGGAAGACAGATTGTCGGATCTTACTTCATTAGATTTCTATTTATTTATATCTTTTAAAAAAAAATTGCCATAACCGGTTGCATATTATTGAAGAATTCCAGCTATAACAATTTATAACGAAATCCAACATATTTGTGTACAAATATTGTGACAGGTGTTTGAAAACGAAAGGAAGAGTGCATAGTTTAGATAACGGTGAGCAATATTTTGAATTTCTTCATAAATTAAATAAATTTAGAATTTTAAGGAACAGCTTGATATAATATAAATATGTATAAAAGCAAATATTTTATACTTATATACATAAAACATGTTTTACTCTCACAAGAAAATCCTTAAAATATTTTTATACGATATCACTCTTGAGATAATATGCAATGGTTTTTAATGTATATATGTATATACATATGTATATTCATTCTTAAAACAGTTACAGTTTCTATAAAAACTATTTGTATACAAATAATACCTAGGAGACTTTTGCTAGACGAAAAATAAGCATAAATCTTGCTTATTTTTCGTCTAGCAAAAGTCTCCTAGATATTATTTGTATACAAATAGTTTTTATAGAAACTGTAACTGTTTTAAGAATGAATATATGTATATACATACATATACAACACAATCAGTGATTTTTGATCAGGTTGTATATTAAGTATATAAATGTGAAAAATACGCATTGTCGGAACAATATGATAAAGGTAAGAAGGTATTCTATTTTTAGGCGAAATGTTAAAGTACATTTAAAACTTTCAATAATTTCTAATTGCCAAAAAATAAATGGAAAAAGTGGACACAAAATTAAACGATTATTGGAGTGTCATCTATGGTTATTGCATTAAATGAATCTACTAATTAATCGTCTTGAAAGAATACTGTAATGAAATACGTATAGAAAAATTTACACTATATTTACCTATCCATTCTTGAATTTATCTAGATGACTATAGATGTCACTACATACACTATAATTTTCTTTTTAAATAATACAATTAAATTATGTTCTAAAAGTTTCAAACTACTACAAGCTTTAATAATTATGTAGACTTATGTGTAAAAATATTTAAAATACTGACTAATTTAAAAAACAATGTACTTATTAAACATTGTCAATACAATGCAATACCAATTCGTAAAGTTCGTTTATTTATTACGTCGATAATTAGGCTACCTAATAAATGAAATATATAATTTTTTAAATAGGTAAATATTGCAAATGACTTCTGAATTTTCCAAAAGCTAAACTTAAAGTATATCTGAAATTTAATTTATTATAGTAAGTTTTACCAATAAATATCTACATGATATACATATATTAAACTGTACATTAATTAGGAAAGTTATAACAGACGTTAACGTTTGTGTCATCTAGTGGTAGAAAGGCAAATTACAGAACCTAGGGTCATACATTTAATGTAATCTACATGTTGTATTTAATAATACGATAAGTACAGGATTCTAGTTATGGGTTAAATACTAAAGCTATATTTTATTATATTTAAGAATACAGTGCTTATTTAGATAGGGAATCGTAATTTTTGTTGCCGATTGGCCAATACAAAAGGTAAATTTACATTACTTAATTATTCCGTAATCGAAGGTAATATTGGTTGCCTACGTTTGTTTACGTTTTTGTATTGACAGTTTTCGTATTACGAGTGTTGACGTTGAATAGTATTTTCGAGAATAATAGACATACTAAATAGCTGTTATAAATCAGTTCTTCTTAGAACTATATAGTTTGGTACTTATTATATTTATAAATGAATCAAATAATTTATATATATATATATATATATATATATATGCAACCAAAGATACATACTAACTGTATATACTTGAGCAATGTAAACTGCTCTGTAGTTTAGACAACAACCACTGTATTCTTAAATGGAATAAACTATAATTATCTCACTTTTTTCTAACGATGGTTTAATGAACTAGTGAAATTTCAAAGCTTGATGGAATAAATAATATTGAAGCTTTCGTTATCATCATCTATGTTAAAGAAATTTATAGATGTTCTTGTATTCCTGCTTTTCCGTGTATTTTTAAAAATTTTAAAAAATTTATGCAGTTGTAGATAATCGCACTTATTAAAATTTGTTTTAAAAAATATATGTGTGCTGCTATGTGGTGGTTTCTAGAATTAATTATTTGCATTTGTATTTCATGCATTTATTTATTTAGTTTATGTGTAGTTCAGACTTCGAACAAATTAAAATGAATAAGCAATACATCCTCGTTTATACATAAATGAACTGTAGTTGAATTTGATGGAGCCTGTGGTTGATTGACTTGATCAATAAGGTTGATATATAACCCCTTTCCACAATTAATTATTTGTAAATTCTGTATACGCATTTCGACAACCAAGTTGTCATCATCAGCAGATAATTTCAAAGTGTCGCACCTGGTAAAACACGGCGAAAAAATTGTACGAAAAAACAAACTCCGTACGCGATCCGCACCGTTGAAAACCAAGATGTGCACTGCCGTGTTTTACCAGGTGCGACACTTTGAAATTATCTGCTGATGATGACAACTTGGTTGTCGAAATGCGTATACAGAATTTACAAATAGTTAATTGTGGAAAGGGGTTATATATCAACCTTATTGATCAAATAAATGAACTGCATTTGAAAATGACATCATTTCGAAAAAGAGCGTTTGACTATCGATAGTATTTAAGAATTATCGACAATATTCGAAAGTTCGTAAATTCGATAACTATTAACAGTGCTATCGACAATTTTCTATGCTTGTGATACCTTAGTACCTCTCTCAACCGATATTAGAATGTATACTTGCTTGTTATGAAAAACGAGACCACCTGTAATACACAATTTCTTATTTTTAAGTTATTTGATATGGATTGATTTAATTTGTAATTGTTAACACTTTTAGTCACATACATGCCACTACAGATTAATATCCAAAATATCACATTTTGCAATGTTCGTAAGGTGGCAACTCTGTACGAACGGTAGCCGAGTGTTTAGGGGTGAATAGAAATATTGTTTTCAGAATTAAAAACAAATAGAGAGGAATAAAATTTGAGCAGAAAACAAAGTTCAGGAAGGCGACTAATCACCTCAAGGCAAGAGAATTAAGTATTATTAAATTATAAAATACTATTCAATGTTGTTAAAACAGTTGCTTTTCCTACATCTCTAAGAACAGTTTTTCCACGAATAAAAAAACAGATGATTAAAAAAATGTGCCACAACTAAAAATAGCAATTTGAATGAGAACAGTAAAAGTCATAGGATGCAGTTTTCTTTTCAGTATGCAAATATGGATCTTCAAATATAGACGCTATATTTTTTGTTGAGAAAAATCTTTCATCTTGTTATGATGGTCCTATTCCTGTATATAGCACATACATAGATCAGCAAGTACCAGATATAATAAAAGTGGACATTTCTTAGTTCATATGTGGTTCTGGATTAGTATAAACTTCCTGGTGTTTCTTATGAAATTGGAGAACGATAAACTGGTGCTGCTTACACTAAAATGTTAATGAAAATATAATACTGTCCTCTGTACGGATATTCTATCCAGAACTAGATGAATTTATTTTTCCAACACATTACGTATAGCTCGTGAATGGCTTGAAAGTTAGTTGTATTGAAAATTTATTAAATGCAATGCCAAGGCGTTTAGCTAACGTTACCGAGAACAATGGGGCGATGACAAAAATCTATTAATATTTGATATATTTTTTCTGTTTTAATTTGTATATTTATGAAATATTTATGTAATTGTTGTGATATTTCAAATAAAACAAAAGTTAATTCATTAGATTACTGCCATATTATTATATTGTAAAGTAATCATGAAGTACATATTTCAATATTCAGTTATTATTTAACACCGCAAAGTTCATGTCACATGCAACTAATCTCTCTCGTTTTTTTTAAATCACTTAGGGTTGATATATAACCCCTTTCTACATTAATTTTCGTAATTGTGTATACGTATTTCGACAACTAAGTTGTCATCATCAGCAGATAATTGAGGAGTGTCGCACCTGTGTGTGCGTCTTGGCTTTCAGCGGTACGGATCGTGTGCGGAATTAGTTTTTTCGTACGGGTAATTCTTGTCGTAGTTCTCCAGATGCGACACTGCTTAATTATCTGCTGATGATAACTTAGTTGTCGAAATACCTATACAGAATTACGAAAATTAATGTGGAAAGGGGTTATATATTAACCTTTAGTGATTAAGTTAACCAACCACAGGCTCCATCAAAATCACCTGTCTCGTTTTTGTGTGCTACGCAAGTGTACATAGGTGTTTCCATTCCCGCGACCAACACTCATTCGATTTATAGTTGGTACAAATATTACCATGTATATGTACATGTTTAATCACTTTTAATTAGCGTGAAGTAAACTTTTTGTTCTAACCAGTTCGATTATTTACAAAAGTACAGAGCCATTTATTTTTAATGCATGTATAAATGCACAATACTTGAAGACATGACTTAGAAAACGAAGCTCTTACCGTGTCGCATTTGTTAAAGAGAAACGGCACCGTTTGATCGAAAAACGAACATCTCTAGTTTTGTCCCTTGTAATATTGGTTGCCTACTATAATTTTTCAACAGCATTTGTAAAATTAATAAATTATTACAGGGATTTTTCTGTCAGAGTCTAATTTATGGCTTTTTTCAAATAGGTAAATTACTAAATTTACGCATAATGCATCTATACCTGTCTGTTTGTTGCGAAGAATTACTTTCTATAGGGTATAGTGTGCATAATCGTTTTTCTGATTTTAGGCAATAGTTTGAAAATAGAATTTGTTCTGTTTTAAACATTTTTCTTACAATAATTATCTTCTACATTTTTAATATATTATTGTTTACATTTTATCGATTCTTTCACCAGTATTTTAAATGTACAAATACTTTAATAATCCACTGCATTTATTAAAGATGTAAATATAAAATTGTGATTGTATTCGAGGTTTTATAATAGTATATACTTAAAATACATGTAAATTCGGAGACTAATGTGTATTTACATTTATTTTAATGTGCTAATTTAATCCAAAAGGTAAAGAAAATCATATCACCCACAAATTTGTATTCTAAATATGTACTTCGACAGCTAAGCTGTCGCCGTCAGTAGAAAAAATAAAAAATGAAGAAACATGGTTTCATAGCAAAGCTACACAGAAAGACTACGAAACGCTTTATTTGATGTACACGTAATACTACTATAATAATGTTGTATGGGTTTTTCTTTACCTTTTCGATTCTTACATTAGTCACTCTCTAACATAATTTGCATGAATTCCTCAAGTTGTGCTAACTTTAGTCTAATAACGATCTAGGCGATTTCCCGACTTTAAAATAAATTATAGGTTTCCCTTTCAGAAAATTTATTATACTAATGCATGATAGTGGTTGTGTAAATATTTTATATATGTTTCACATGACGTTTTATATATATATAACAGAAAGAACACATCAAATTTTATTATTTACTTATAATGAATAAGAGTTAGCTCTATTTTATAATAAATACATTAGAAAAAAAATAATTTCACTTTTAAAATATTGCAGTGGATAGATGACATTCGCTTGGTTGGTATAAGCAAATTAGTCACTAAAGTTTACTGCAACCAACTATAATACATGTACATATGTTGGTGATGGGCTGAATCAAGTATCCGTTTTGGAATATTTCACAAATACCTTTATCAAGTGATATACCTATTTCTATATCTCGTTCCTGTCTTATGGATTACTCCAAAACATATTAATTTGATGGTTCACTTTCTAATTTTATATTAGTCATTTCTAGGCTTTTAATAATTGAATACCTGATTCAGGCTATCACTCGTATGTGTAGATATATTTTGATCCATCAATATTTGGAAAATATGCTGTGAAGAGATTTGACAAGTAATTTCAGATGAAAGTATAATTCTGTTGAATAGAAAGTAAATGTTTTTCTAAATGTGTGACACACATATAAGACAACTCTTAACTTAAAATATATTTTTGAAACATTATCATAAAAACTTTTAAATATGAAGATATACAATAGATATCAAAAATAAGTAATGTAAACAAGATTTTACTTTTCCATTAATACATAATCATATGTTTTTAATACCGATAACAACGCATCGTCGTCTTCTTGATCTTGTTCCATTATTACCACTTGTATTAAAAGATGTGTTATCACTGCTATTACTACAAATACTAGTATTTATGGAAATGTTGCTTACAACATTAGAAGATGTTACAGAATCATTATTAACATCATTAATTAAATTCGTGTTTGTATCCTTAAATGTAAAAATATCTGTGTTGATGTTGTCAGGACAAAGGTTTACATCTTTTTCGGAACTGCTTCTGATATTACTATCAATAATTTTGGCATCCTTAGTATTTTTATCTAATTTCGAGTTATTTTTATTTGCTGTAACTGTTGATGTAACTCTGTGTCTATTTCTATACTCATGAATTGAAATTGACCTTGCATCTAACTTGCATCTAGATACATCTTGACTACAATCAGAACCTTGAATACTGCTTTCTGCAATAATCAAGTTATTATCATTTTCTAAAATGATTTCGCCATCTTCCAGTTCTGTAAAATTCAGTATTTCATTTTCCATTGATGATAATTTCTTATCATCAATGGAATTTTCCAATTTATAATTGTTTCTCATTGAAAGAAATGCATTTTTATTATGCACATCTTTCTTTTCTGAACTTGTACCTTCTGTATAATATTTCTCTCTAGATTTACTGTGTTTACTCCTTTTGCTACCTTCACTTCTGTTACTTCTTTGCCCAATACTTCTACTTCTTCTAGCTCTATTAGGACTTTTACTTCTGTATCTCTCTCTACTTCTATTTCTACCTAAATTATTTCTTTGAAACCTATCATTATATCGACTCCTCTCATTGTGTCGATTATTTTTGTTTCTATAATGATCAGCTTTTTGTAATGGATAACGTGAATTGCGTCTATGATCATTATCACTTCTATATCCTTTATCATTTTTATTTCCCATTCTATGTTTTAATTGCAGATTATCTCTTGAGGTATCTGGTGTTGATCTTGTTGAATCAATTTTTTTCTTTTCTGGGGCAGAAATGGAAACTTCTTCATTTAAGTCTTTTTTCAATCGTTTATGGTCAATAATTTCATTAACTTTATTCTGTTCATCATCACAGTGTTGTCTCTTTGAATTTCTAATATCTTCTCTTCTGAATATCAAATTGTCAATTTCTTGCCTCAAGTCAGATATAATTTTGTCTTTACGATGAATTTCCACTTTAGCTGTTTTATATAATTCAGATATATTTCTACTTAAATTTTGTTGCACTTGTTTCATATTTTTTAGTTCAGTACAAAGTCTGTCGATGTCTTTTTCTAATCCGCGTATGTGTTCAAGTAGTTGTCGATTCTGATCCTCAAGCTGAAAGTTTGAGGTTATACTTAAAGCATTACTTTGTTTAAATATTCATATTTTTAAATTTCATACCTTGTGGATCTCATTGCCTAAATCTACATTTAAAATATCATCATATATATTAATATTTTCCATAATTTATTGGAATGAATAGAGAAAATAACTTTTAAAAATACTTTATACTTATAAATATAAAACACTTTTTTGAATAATATTTAAATAGTTTTTAGTAAGTACTTGAATAATTATTTATTCAATCGTATACTATTATTGTTTTACTTATTGTAGAAAGTGCAAAACTTCAAATTACATGTCAACTAAAAACAATAAGCACTTGCGCAGAAACAATGCGCTTTAGTCAGTCATACACCTTGATTAAATGAGAGTTGCGAGGACGCGGTGGTTGTAGTGGCACACCTTGTGATGTGATGTTTTACGAAAATTCCAAGTCGTAATTTTGTTGTTTTTTAAACAAGTGATACACGGACATTATGTGAAGTTTTTATATTGCCTATTTGGAAAAGATAAGTGCCTTGAAAGCAATAAAGTAATTGATTAAGTGTGTTTATCTAAATGTGTATTGCATACGATTTTTAGAAATATTGGACATACACACAGGTACGTTTTTGCATATTAGTTTTAACTCAAATCAAATTTCTTTTATCTTACCTGTATTTTGTACTAACATATCTATATGAATTTCGTGTAGATATCTTAAATATTTAACTGTCAAAGTATGTTTCGCGGAAGTTTGTTAACTATTGAAAGTTAAGAACAGGTAAAAGCCAGAATCACACCGAACAAATTGATACGGGATATTTTAAATGGACTGTTTGGGTCAAGATCGAGGTTAGCATGCAACTATATTTTTGCCGTGTGACTTGCATCGTTTGTACAACATACTTTTTCTACTGGAATTAAAGTACTACATCTATAAAGATACAGCGGATCAGCAAAATATCTGAACATCCACAGTTTTTGCACAGACTTAGAATTAGGGTTAAATTTAAAGTCATATATGTGTTTACAGTTCAGATACACAACATTTTAAATGAATGTAGATTTTACCTACGAATCTTGAATTTCTAAAACCGAACATAATAAAAATGTGTTTGAAATTTATTAAAAATATTTAAAAAAGTCTTTATATTTTGTTAGCTTACTGTGAATTTGTTGTTGAAAGCTTGTGTAATATTGAAATAACTGTTTTATTAGTCATCTATGATATTTCTTTCATGCTTTTCGGAAATCATATTTATGTTTCTCGATTTCAAATAGTTTTTTGTTATAATTAAATATTTAACACATGTCAAGAACATTACAGTATATGTATGTATATTAACTAGGGAAGTATATTTTCAATAGTTATTAGATGGTTGTCGAAAATTTGTCAATATACTAATTTGCAAAAGCTTAAACTTCAACAAAGTTTACATGTATTTATCGTAATTCATAAAACTTTTCGTATTGTTTCTCTAC
Organism: Dermolepida albohirtum; assembly: GCA_031893035.1. Classification (NCBI taxonomy): domain Eukaryota; kingdom Metazoa; phylum Arthropoda; class Insecta; order Coleoptera; family Scarabaeidae; genus Dermolepida; species Dermolepida albohirtum. Next base: position 407,728 of record JAVIWB010003131.1, read on the forward strand.
GGATGATGACTTCAATATTGGTTTATTATATAATGTCGTTTTGCTTCAATTCCCAAATGATTTCTTATTTTAATGTTTCTTTCGATCATAGATGTCATGTTTATAAATAATATAATGAACTTTTGTATTCGTTTTCTAATTATATTTAGTGTTTATCTCCATTCTACTATTGTTCCATATATGATATTGCTAGTTTGTGTATAAGTTATTTAGTTTTTTTTGTTTATCCATATTCCCTATTAATACTTTGTTGTTTAGAAGTATCTAACGCTTCAAATGTTCTGTTGGCGAATAACTTCATGGATTAAGTAATATATATGTTAGAAAGTTAAATCATGCGATTGTTTTTATTCTTTTGAAAGTTTTTTCTTTACATTATTTTCAATCATTTTTGTACTAATTCTATTTACCCCTGCGATTTCAAAGTCACATTGTCACGGAGTACACAATACATTCTTCGGTTTTAATACAAGCGGAAATTGTACGTAGTACTATGTAAAATGCAGAATACTAATTGGGCAAATAGACACGCAGCTCATGATATTGCTTGGTTTTACGTCCAATCAGTATTCCATGTGTAGTTTTTGTGTATTGTTTATTGCGGCATTGTATTCAAAAGAATTTCAATTATGCATTCTTCTTTTCTTAAGACTATAAATGTTCATTTATTTGATACATCTACTAACATTCGAGAGTTTCTAATGATTTCTATTTCCCCACAACGTATATTTGTAATTAACAATAATAGAGAAATTACTAATTAGTAACTAGTTACTAATGTGTAATAGGTACTGATTAATTAATTTTGGTTATAACAAGATTTTGTAGACGTAATATCTATCCAATTAATTACTTATATTTTGAAAAAGAGACGTTCTTTTAATAACTGCAATATAATTACGAATGCTATATCAAGTGTACTTTATCGGAAGAACAAATATAGTTTCTTCTTGAAGATATCTCCCTAAATTCTCAGAAATTCTTGACCGCGGGTTTAAAGCTTCTCTTGTGTAGTTGTAGTATTGGGTTGGCAACTAAGTACTTTCGGTTTTGTAGTATAAAATAAAACACTTTTTTTAAACAAAGAATAGTCTTTAATCAATTATATATTTTCCATTTTGCTCAGTGACCTTTTGCCATCCTTCTTTCAGCTGCATGATTCCGCGCTCATAAAATTTCTGGTCCTTATCAGCAAAAAAACTGAACCAGGTGCGAGTGAAGGTCGTCGTCATTTGTGAAAGTTTTACCATTCAAAGAATTCTGCAAACTTCGAAATAAATGGTAATCAGATGGTGCTAGATCAGGGCTCTATGGTGGATGTGGCATCACTTCCCAGCCAAGCTCCAATAGTTTTCCACGATTTGCCAAAGATGTGTGAGGTCTTGCATTATCTTGGTGGAAAACTACACCTTTCCGACTTGACAATTCCGGCCGTTTTTCTTTGATTGCTTCATCCAGTTTTATTAATTGTTGACAGTAAACATCAGAATTGATCGTTTGGTTCCTTGGAAGCAGCTCAAAAAACACAACACCTTTGTAATCCCACCAAAGTGACAGCATGATCTTTTTTGGATGCAATTCAGCTTTCGATGTGGTTTGAGCTGGTTTATCGTGTTTGCTCCATGATCGTTTTCGAACTATGTTACTGTACAGGACCCATTTTTCATTACCAGTGATGATCGTTTTTAAGAAAGGGTCGATTTCATTTCGTCTAAGGTGCATATCGCAAAAGTTGATTCTTTGTGTTAAATGAATTTATTTCAATTCGTGAGGTACCCAAATATCAAGCTTCTTTACTAGCCCAAGACATTTTAAATGTTTTTCAATTGTTATGTGCGATACATGTAGCCTCTCCGCAACCTCTCGAACAGTTATATGACGATCCTCTTCAATTATGACTTTGATTTGGTCATTATCAACTTCAGTAGGCCGACCAGAACGTTTCTCATCTTTGAGGGAAAAATCTCCAGAACGGAATTTTTTATACCAATTCTGACACGTGCACTCTGTTAAGCAATTAGCACCATAAACTTCACATATCTTTTTGTGAGCCGCAGCAGCTTTCTTTCCTCTACGGAAATAAAATAGTAAAATATGTCGAAAATGTTCGTTTCTGCACTCCATTTAAAATTAACCCACAACTAATAGCTTTAATAAAAATCACGCACTACTTGCTTCTGAAGTTACGTCAATGTGACTAGTATCACGCGACAAACGGTAAAGTACAGGACTAACATACGTTATACAAAAAATAAAGCAACGCTCTCTATCAGTAAAAACCGAAAGTACTTAGTTGCCAACCCAATAGATGTCCCGCAGAGAGAGGAATGTTTTTAAATTTCATTGCAGATACTCTTTAAATTAATTTGGAACATTTACTTAACTTTCCAGTTTATATTTAACCGTGAAAGGCATTGACTGGAACAATTTTAAAAATTTTAATAAAATTGTGTTTTGATTCAAATCTCTACCGGCAAAATATCGATCAAACTCTTGAAAGTAATAAGAGAATTAAGAAAATGCAAATAATTTTTCTTTTGCACAGTAGTGTACATTCAAAATTTAAATACCCACTCCGCATGTGTTGAATACATACATTTTTGTGAAGGACTTATTTAGGGTGGACCCTGTGGGAGAGGGAAATGATGGTGTAAATAAGCGTGAATCATAATCGTAATGAAGATCGATATCTTCCAGACAAAATGATCTCATGAGACCGTAATATCAAAGGGAGACTTCTGTGTACATTAACGATATCGTACTTTCAAATAATTTTTTGCCAAAGTTGACGTTGATCATGTGTCCATCCATAAATGTGCTTAGGAAATTTTCTTAAATTGTTTAATTTGATTTGCTGAGTTATATATCGCTTAAAAGTCTTTAAATTGTGTTTTGCTATTGTATTTAATTAAGATTATTTAGTTATTAGATTTTATATCTCGAAGGGCGTTATACAAGGTTATTTATAGCAAAAATGATGCGTTCGTAGAAAATTTGTTTCCTTACTAAAAATATTGGGAAATGTAATTTTTTGGGAGAAGTAAATAAGAAACTTTAATTTATATATCACCTGCAGATGATGTCCATAAGATATACAAAAATTACATATTATTTATTCTTTTATACTTTATAATCACAATAATTTTTTTAAATTATCTACAGTCCCGGGCCAAAATATTAGCTCCATCTGCAAATACATTCCTCCCATACTCGGGCAAGCACGTCCTTCGTTCTATGGGAGTGATGGTGTCTTTAATGAAACCCCTCAGGAAGAACTCACAGGGTGTTAAATCCGGTGACTGTGGAGCCCAGCTGAGACATGCTAACTCGCCAGCTCCTTGACGACCAATCCAACGGTTCGGTAGAGTTTGATTCAGATATTCATGCACTTGATGACTCCAGTGAGGGGGTACCCCGTCTTGTTGAAAAATGAAGTTGCCTTCGTGGAGATGCCACAAATTTCCATTTGCTATCAGAACGCAGAGCTTGTAACAACTGTAACTTGTACGGTTTCATAACCAACCGACATCTCAAAACACGCCAAATTGTTGTTGTAGGCAGTTGTAACTCTCGACTAGCACGACGAGTTGATTTTGAAGGATTACGTTGGAGAGCAGTTTGAATTCGTGCAATATTTTCTTCAGAAACACGAGGGTGTCCCGGACTCTTTCCTTTACATACACATCCTGTATCTACAAACTGTCGATACCATATGCGAATGTTCCACCCATTCGGAGAATAAATTTGATAGTTCAACGTGGAACGTCTTTGCACTGTAATCACGGAATTATAATTCGCAAACTCAAGAACACAAAATGATTTCTGCTGTGGAGTAGCCATTTTATATATATGACGGTTACCAGAAGACAACTGACATCTAGCGGCTATTAAATAGACTATGTATTCGTGTCTCCAATAGCCGAGCCGAGACGCAGCGATCGATAGTTTGGACAAAATAATACTTTGTAATACGTATATTCTTTTTGAAGCACGCTTTATAACATTTTTAGTTATATATCAAAGCAAAATAAAGAGCTTAACGAAAAGTATTTATTGAAACTAGTACAAAAGTTGTATACTTTACAATTTTCATCGTGCAGGCTTCACTGTCGTGCAGAATTTCGTCGTCTAACAAACAGCCTTTTATGTTACTGCCTCTTTTTTTGATTAGTACTGAATACAATCTAAACATTTAAGAACCACATCATATTTTTAGTAAAAATTTGTTTTTATTAATTTATGTTCAGTCCTCCATTGCGTAGTTTTGTGAAGTTATGCCCAAGGAAAACAAGTTTTCATTTCAGCGGTTAATATCGGTTTTTTAACTGGACGTTTAGATTTTAAGCCACTCTCGTACAAATGTCTGCGGGTTGTTCACGTAATTCGTGTACATTAGAGAAAATTTTTTTTCGATACATCTACTTAATCGTCTATGATTTTCTTCGGCTAATTTTACGATATGTCGATCAAGCTGAGTCGTAATTATTTTTTTTTCGTCACCATACGAGCATCTAGTACTTGTGCTAGGAACATTTTCTTTGATTAAAGTAGTTTGCACTGTTCGCCAGGAAACTTACAATTGTGTAATTTGTCTTCGAGAGTACTTTCCTGTACGTAATAAAGTGGGAATACTAATATTTTCATTGCCTATCTCTTTTGCTCCATCCATCATATCGTCTAATCGTATTATATATAAAACAAATCAATTCACTAATTTAAAGTAAATAAAACCCACACAACGTCACACAGGAACATAAACTAAAATACTGTCGAGTGTTAGATACCGATTTATATTTGAATAAAACCATTTTTCAGTTTGTCGACGCATATATGTGTTATATAAGGTCTAGTAAAAAGAAATCCATTATTTTTGCATTAAATTGAAGGTTTTATTTAGCATAGTTAGAATGATCCGACTTAGGTCAAATATGCACCGTTTTGTTCGATAACTTGTTGCCATAGAAACCCTCGTCCCTATTGGCAAAAAACTGGGACAGTCGATTTTCACAAGCTTCTCTTGAGGCGAATTTTTCACCAGCAAAATCATTCGCCATAGACAGGAACAGGTAGTAATCACTTGGTGCTAGGTCCGGACTATAAGGTGGATGCATAAGAACCTCCCAACCAAACTCCCGGAGCTTCTGGCGAGTCACTATCGACGTGTGTGGCCTGGCGTTGTCCTGATGGAACACAATTCCTCTCCTATTGGCCAAAGCTGGCCGCTTCTGCGCGATTGCTTCCTCCAGACGGTCCAATTGTTGACAGTACAGGTCCGAATTAAGAGTTTGGCCGTAGGGAAGCAGCTCATAGTAGATAATTCCTTGCCAATCCCACCAAACACACAACAAAACCTTCCTGACCGTCAAGCCTGGCTTGGCCACCGTTTGCGCCGGCTTACTACGATTCGTTTTCGCTTGACGTTGTCGTAAGTGATCCACTTTTCATCACCAGTAACCATCCGCTTCAGAAACGGATCGATTTTGTTGCGATTCAGCAGCGATTCGCAGATGTAAATTCGGTCCATGAGGTTCTTTTGCGTTAACTCGTGTGGCACCTATACATCAAGCTCCTTTTTGTATCCAACCTTATTTAAATGGTTCCAAACGGTTTTTTGTGCAATGTTTAGCTCCTGGGCAATCGAAACAGTGCTTACATGACGGTCGGACTCGACGATTTCCATTATTTTATCGATATTTTCGACAATTGGCCTTCCAGGGCGTGGTGCATCTTTGACATCAAGATTACCGGAACGGAATCGACGAAACCAAAATTGCGCATGATTGACTGTTACAGTATCAGGACCATAAACACTATTCACATTTTTAGCCGCCTGGCTTGCGTTTTCGCCTTTATCGAAGAAAAACTGTAAAATATGGCGTATTTTAACTTTGCTGGTGTCCATCTTTGACGCGCGCTCAAACAATATTAAGTCAAGTAATCACAAAACTGTCTGAGAAGTTCGTTTAGTACGAAATCTTATCTTTCGAACGCCATCTAGCAGAACGCGATCGCACTTATACAACGCGAGATACAGATTACTAAAGCCATCTATTGGAAAAATAATGGATTTCTTTTTACTAGACCTTATATTAATGTATAATTTGGATGACAGTCCACTAAAAAATGAGTTTTATCAATGACATTTTGACGAATTTTAAAATGCTTTACAATTTTTTTGAAACATGGACAAAGTTCTTATTTTGTGGACGAGGCAATGAAAGAAACAATACAGTTTGCAGATTAGACCTTTTCCAAATATCGTACATAATAGTCCCGTCAGTTCCGTGCATTTCACTTAAACACCGCATAAATTTGTATTTTTTTGTAAATTGAAAATTTTTAACAGAAAAAAGTGTACCTACTTATAAATATCAATACACAAAATCCATCACTTAATTATGTATCAAATGGATTAAAGAAAAAAAGAAGAACAACTAAATAAAATAACTTGAAAAAGAAGAAAAAATCCCCGAAACTTAGTTCATTTTCACATTTCGGGAGATTTTTCCTTCTTTTTCAAGTTATTATAGTTTTATTACCCCTAATGGCCGAAAACCCAAACATAAAAGAAAAAAAATTATTGTTATAATATTTTTATCAATTAATTATGTAAATTTAATATCTGTCTGAATCACAAAACTTGTTTAATATGAATAGCAATTTCTGACGATTCTGGTTCTTTAATTTATCAACTCCAGGAAAAAGATAGGTTTTAATATAACTTTACAGTACCACTTTTGTTCATATTCATTGATGAATTGAGCCATGTTTATATTCTGTCACTACTTTAAATAAATTATTTCTTTGTGATTATTTTTGAATATATTGTTTTCCACTCTTTAATTCGGTACATAGTAAATTTTATACATACAAAAGTGCATTTTATTCGGACACTGTGTATACATATATCATTCCATGTATGCAGATATTCAATTGGAAACAAAATACTTAGACCAGCTACATACATACACAAGAGCAATGAATCATATTAACGCGCAATGAATATTTATTATTAGCAATTTCCTGCATGACCTAGTATTAATTCACGTGCTAGAAATAAGACTGTTTTAAATATTCCAGGTTAACTCAAGTTAATTTGCCTTATAATAATGTGTATTTTGTAAAACCAACAAAACTAAAAAATACAAGAAGGAAATAGTTTAAATTTGTTTCAAAATAGACGACAGAAATGTAAAAAAACACGAAAAAACAAACTTATTTGTAAACTGGGAGCATAAATATTTTACAACAAGAGGCGTTTGTCTATAAGTAGAAATATTTGTATAAAGTTTGCAATTAATATTGATTGATGCACGTATATATACATTTAAGTCAATGGAACAATAGCTTTAAAATGAGATGACGTTTTTGTTAGTACAGTTGCTCAGTTCCCCCAGATGAATGATGCTAATAGGCAATTCTAGAATTGTCCGTTTAAAGTTGTATTCAAGTTGTCCAGTCAGAGGTTAGGAACGCGTGTCCATGACGTCATTCACGTGATTCCATTACCAGCCCCGCTTATATTTATCGTCTGTCTGTGTGTCTTTAAAAGAAAACTGCTTCTTGTTATTAATATCGTCAGAAGAGCAAGAAACCAGCTCCAGCACAATTCACACACATTGTTGTACGACTTTGTCTAATTTCGGTAACTATTCGTGTTTAGGGTGTTGACCTTTGTCCGGAGAATTATTAATTACATCAGTGCGTGATTGTCAAACGTATCGCAAATGTCGTACAGGACGTTGCTGACTTATGTTTCGAATCGAAGCGAATAAAATTCTTTGAATGTGTTTGTTGTTGGATTGAAGACGTTATTCTTAGAATTAAAATTTCACCTGTATTTTTTGTCAATACCTTTGTGTATTTGAGATTTTACACTATTTTTAATAGGCGGCAGATGTATCAAAACTTTTAAATAGAAAAAGAATTGAAGGTGTCTAATTTAGAAAAGATTATTTTAAATAATTTCGTTCGATATTTTACTAATCCAAATTCTATTTAAATTTATTTATTACATAAAAACACCACTTTTATTCTTTCTGCTCTAATATGAAAGCTGCTTTAAAATTATTTTTATGTGAAAAAATTCATCAGATTCTTACACATATTTCATTATAAATAATGTAAAATATTATACAGTATTGTGCAAATTAATGGAATCAAACACAATATAATTAAGAAAACCGTTTATTTGTCATATAATCACGATGAGATGGTATAAAATTATAAATTACTAGTAATTTAATAAGAGATATGCCTTCCTTTGGATGCGATGACAGCCTGAACTCTTTTCGGCTTGGAATCTATTAATTTTTGACAGTTTTCCTTTATTTTCTCGTCCCGAAACCACACCTGAATTACTGCTTCTATCAATTTTGTCTTCGTTGTACAGTCCATTTTATGTAACCTAGCCTTACAAATGGCCCACAGATTTTCAATTGGGTTTAAGTCTGGAGAATTGCCAGGCCAGTCGAGGAGAGTTATTCCTTTTTCCTTGAAACATTTGACCATAACCTTCGATTTGTGGCATGGAGCTGAGCTCTGTTGGAAAATTGCACCTCACATTTCTTTAAATCTTTTCCCAAATATTTATCCAGTAGCTCTTTATATTTCTGGCTGTTCATCGTACCTTCTGTAGGCACCAGCGATTCAGTCCCCATGTACGAAAAATATCCCCAAAACATCTTTTTTACAGGATGTTTGACAGTCTAATCGATATGAGCTGTTTTTATCTCCACTTTTTCTCACGAATTTTGATCGCTGCCCCTGCACCAAAAAATGGGACTCGTCTGCTCATTCCATCCGGCATATTTCTTGGCCCAAATAAGCGTCTGCTCCATCATTCGTTGAGTGAGGAGTTGCTTCTTCTGTGGCCGAATGGCTTTTCTTCCAGACTCTAAAAGTCTCCTACGAACTGTCGAGTCATGCACTTTCACTCCAGCGTCGGCTAAGTCTTTTTGTAGTTCAAAACTAGATTTTCTTGGGTTCAGCTTGCTATTTTTGACCAAAAAAGTGACATCCCGGGGTGTCATCTTCCTCTTTCTCCCACATTTTCCCGCTCGTTTCACTTCAACTATTCCGGTATTCTTTTTTGTTTTTTGTTTTTATCCATATCGCGAACAATAGGTAAAAGCACAATATAAATCAAATTTTGAACTTTGAAAGAGTATATGTGAACAAACTCTCTAAAACGCACTGAATAACTGTGTAATGTTTTCCCAGTGATATAGGTTATGTTTTTTTGACATAAAATTATTGTCAGAACTGATCTAACAATGTTGCCACATGTAGAAAACTAAAAAAATCGTCATAATTCCATTAATTTGCACAATACTCTATAAAATGTGTAGTAGGTAGTACATACTAATGTTTCAAAGTAATTTAAATATTAAATATTTGAATAAAAAAAATTATGAATATCAGAATAAGAGATTTCAAACAGAGGATTAGAAACTAGACAGAATCAGTTTTCGATAACTTCTAAATTTAAAATTTTTTCTTTTTATAATACAGATTTTACACAAAAATAATATCAGATATTTAAAACTTTTATGGATTCTAATTTTTGGAATTATACTTTGGTATAATATTCAGCAAGCAAATGCAATGAAAATATATTATTTTTAATTATTATTTCAATTGTATAATATTTTTCTAAACCGTTACTGTTCAGTGTATAGTTGTTTGCCATCAACGCCCCTTCTAGTATTTCCATAGATAACAAGTAATTATATTGTATATAATTATGCGCTTTTACTATGCTAAATTCAAAAATTCTAATTTTAACCGCTTTTTATATCGTATATAATGCAAAAACTTTAGAAAAAAATTTTGTTCTCCGCGCGGGACTCGAACCCACGATTCCATTCTTCCCGTGAATGTGCCATCACCATTAGAACACGGAAAAAGTTAATTCTAGTCCTTCTAATATGCCATAAATTGCATTGTGGAAACAAATATTAAATAAAAACCCACGGTAGGTTGTTAATTGCGTATAATTATGCGCTTTTACGATGCTAAACTAAAAAATCCTAATTTTAAACGCTTTTTACATCGTATATGTAATACAAAATTTTTTTGAAAACATTAATTATAATATACAGGGTGTTTCAAAAAGGATATACGTATTTCGAATGCATATACTTATCAAACTTTAAGGTATACGAATATGAAAAATTCGAATATTGTGTTTGTTTACCAGACTACTAACATGGAAAGTCGCTTCATCACTGAATACGATGCGTTGTGCGAAAGTGTTATCATTGCCAATAGCATCATGAATGTCGTTACAAAATGCCACACGTTTCTATTTGCCATTAGTACGCAGAGCTTGTAACAACTGTAACGTGTACGACTTCATAACCAACCGACGTCTCAAAACACGCCAAATTGTTGTTGTAGGCAGTTGTAACTCCCGACTGGCACGACAAGTTGATTTTGAAAGATTACGTTGGAAAACAGTTTGAATTCGTGCAACATTTTCTTCAGAAACACAAGGGTGGCCAGGACTCTTTCCTTTACATACATATCCTCTATCTACAAACTAAGCGCAAAAAGTCATGGTTATCGCCTGGCGAAACCGACCCATCGACACCAAAGTCAAATCGTTTTGGTCGAAAGACAGTGCTCTGTGTTTGGTGGAACCAGAGTGGAGTAGTATAATACAAACTATTGAAACCTAGCGAAACAGTTAATACTGATCACTACAGATAACAAATTACTAATTTGAACCATACATTGATAGAAAAACGTCCAGAATGGACCCGAAGACATGGTAAAATGATTTATAGCATTTGTTCAGTGGAATTTTACAGTATTGAACCGTATTTATGAAGTATCTCTATCAAGTACCTCCTGCTACATTTCCTTGCATTTTTGTAATCTCTGTAGGATTTAAATAGCAAAGGCATGGAGATAATCATAATACAACCTGACCATACTTAGCTGCAAGTGTATCAACGACACAGTTTTCGGTGGCTTATTTAAGGATACAATTTCCAGTAACTTTTTATGTACTTTTTTAAATTGTACAAAGGGTACTAGGAAAGTTTTGCAATATAACGCAACAATGAATCGTAGGAAGCTGCTTGTTGCTGCATGTTGAGGCATGTTTATACGTGCATAGTAGCCGCCGCGCCATGTCGATGGGCTCAGTCATTTATTAGCAGTGAGAGTGTAAAGTGCCTGCGATGGCATTGTGGTCACGAAATGAGATAAGCGCTGTTTTGCGTTATAATTTCGTGCGTGGTTTAAACATAGATCAGTGCTGCGAAGAAATGACTCTTGCACTAGGTGATGTTTGTTCACATCGCACAACGATATTCAGGTGGTATAGAGAATTCCAAATGGGAAATTTAACTGTGGAGGATGCTGAGAGGCCGGGAAGGCCACGGACGTCAGTCACAGAGGAAAACATTACTACTGTGAGGAAAATGCTTGCCGAGGACAGGCGAGTGACTTACCAACAGATAGAGGGAACTTCAGGCCTAAATGCACTAGCAATTCGTTCGAATCTACATGATCATTTGCACGTGAAGACACTTTGCTCTCTCTGGGTGCCGCATCAACTTACTGAAGAGCAGATGACACGACGTGCGATTTGATGCCGGGAGATGCTAAAAAAGTTTAATAAGGGACAATCTCGGTATGTGAACAACATCGTGACAGGTGACGACAATGTCCCGACCAAAGATCAAAAAACAAAATTTGGGTCTTTGATGATGATGACAACCGTAGTTGTCAGAAAATCCCGATCTATAAAGAAGAAAATGATACCGGTATTTTTCAAATCGAGTGGAATTGTGGAACGCGTCGTTTTGGACACACAGAAGATAGTCACAGCTAAGTGGTATACTCAACAGTGCCTGCCTAAAGTTATTGGATCTCTGAAGAACCTGCGGCCAAAGTCAAAAGTGGACACCTGGTTCCTCCATCACGATAATGCTCCAGCTCATCGCGTCAAAACCTGCACCGAAAATTTGACCACGACAGGATTGAAACTTCTCGAGCACCCTCCCTACAGTCCAGATCTTGCTCCCTGCGACTTTGCACTGTTCCCGCATGTGGGGAGTCGGTTTTCCAGTGATGAGGACCTTCTGCGGGCTTGGGACAACGAGTGTGCTTTACTCAATAGTGAAACTTGGCAGAACTAGTTTAAAGACTGGTTGCGGAGCGTGGAGAGGTGTATTGAGTGTAGAGCAAATTACTTTGAAAAAATTAAATAAACAAAGCTGTATTGCAAAACTTTCCTAGTATCCTTTGTATATTATTGTTCAGTATCCATTGCTTAATTTGATTTCTATTTCACGATGAGTTTAGAAATTTCTCTACAAGTTAGACTCAAAATTATGGCCATCTCTCGTATATATTTTGTGAATTTTTGTCTAGTTTTAACAATGGGCAAATATGTGCACGTAACTAACACATTTTACATTGTGTTGACTGACTTGAGAGACGTTCGAAATACACAATAGCAAAGGAACTACGAGCAGTAACTCCGGAAGAAGGAATTGAGAACGTATAATTAACAAATAACTGTAAGTTAGACTTAATTCGCATTTTTTAAATAATGCAATACTTTGACAAACCTAAACTTTCTAGGAAATATATAAAATATAAAACTATTTCTATTATTTCTGCTTCGTTAACTAAACAAGCAGTTAATAGTTTATAAATTAATTATTATCTTTTTTTAAAGTAGTGTCTCACAGTGCGGAAAATTTGATGATTATATCTGTATGTTATAAAGTATTATTATTTATGGTCACTGATCATCGTTTTGTAGCATTTTCGCATCTAAATATTAAATTAATGCTTTTCAATTTACCACATTTCTTCGTTCTGGATTTATAGATGTTAATTGGAAGAACTAAGCCGAAAGTAGGTGGGTCATCCTTAACTTTGACGATAAAAACACCTTATGGGGATTTTTGAAGTCGAAGAATACAAAGATAACAAGATTTTAAAACAAAGCAACACATATGCAATATTTTGACATATTTTGTATGCTAACTTCAACTAATATTTTGCGTATTTGCACAAATTCTACTTTATTTTCGTACAAAATCTTTGTTTCTAAGCTTCTTGTGATTGGAAAAACTGAAAATAACGACTTTAATGTGGAAACATTGCAGGTATAAGAAATACATAAATTATATGAACTGAACGCTAAGAATAATCAAATTGCCAATCGACTATCGAAACTTGGAAACTAAAATATGAATTTATTATGAATTTACTCCATTGTAGGTCGTGTACATCGAACATACAATAAATAATAACAATTACACAGGACAACCAATAAATATTTTTTAAAAACTTTTTCAAAGTTCAACCTGTTTCTTATATATTTTGGTGTGCTGAATCCAAATTTTCAATCAGTTCTTTTCTACCACGTGCCAACTTTTCGCAATCTTTAGCTTTTCTTGGGTATGATAGTATTAAAATATATAGTTAAGATTTAAAGGTACGTAATTTATTATCAGAGTATAATTGAAAAATTTTATTTATTTATTTTTATTATTACAATGGTAGTGTAAGTTTGAATATGAACAGTTTTTTACTTATTAATCTAATGTTTTCTATTTCCTCAACCTCTTCACGGTAATAGTTCGAGTGTAGCTTTTCCTTTTATAATATGCTTCTGGAGTTGCTCGTAAAAGAGTCCAACAGTAATCTCCCACCATTTTGACATTTCAACGACCCTGATACAGTTTCTCCATCTCCTTTATATCTTGGTGGAAACGCTCCCCTTGTTCCTCACTTACAGCTCCAAGATTGTCAGGGAAAAAATTTAAATGTGAGTGTAAAAAATGCACCTTCACACTCATGTTACATCAAAGTTCTCGAAATGTTTTCAACATGTTTTGAACTATATTTTCGCAATTAGGGTCTTTCTGATTGCCTAAAAACTTCAAAACAACTTGTCTAGATACGCTTACAATGCATAAATAACGTAAAGTAAACATGCGAGGAAACTTTACGTTCTGTGGTATTTTAAAGTTCATTTTCGGATTCAGCACGTCAAAAAACATAAAAAGGAGCCATATTTGTAAAAAAAGCTTTTTCATGGTGTTCATGAGTACTTCACAAAATATGAATTTTTTGTATTTTAAAATTTCCGCGTTATTGTCATTGCTATTTTAAAGCATCATTAGTGTATACACGAAATATTGAGATTAATTTACAAAATATGCCAATATCTTGGATATGTGTTATTTCCGTACTATAATTTTGGTAATTTTCGTTTTCTCCTGCCCCCCAAACCCACAAGAAGGTGTTTTTCGTGAATATTAAGAATAACTCTTTCAATTTACCAGAAAAAATCATAAAATATGTTGGGAAAATTACTAACAATGGAGCATCGCACAATGTTACTCAATTTTACGATGTATGATGCGATTTAGAAGATTTTGAGGTAGTATTTATACTTAGGTATTTTGGCAAAATTACAGTTAATACAAAATGGCAAAATAACCAGTTAGTATTGTATTTCGAAGTTAAATGGGTTAGACATTCCTAAACGGAATGAATTGAGTGTAAAAACACAATCGTTTATAATCGCATACCATAAAACTGGCAAAAGCAACCGCGAAATTGCCACAGAACTTACATTAAATCAGTCCACCGTGGGCTATATCATCAAAAAACACAGAGAAATGAATACTGTTCGTCGAAAATCCATAAGTGTTTCCACAGTTAAACGGTGATTAAAAGAAGCCGGTCTTTATAGACGAATTGCAATGCGGAAGCCGCTTCTACACAAGCAAAATAAGCAAGAACGTTTAAAGTGCGCACGCGATCACCAAAATTGAACCATAGAAGACTGGAATAAAGTATTGTGGATCCATGAATCCAAATTCGAGATTTTCGATTCACGAAGACGTGTTTTCGTGCCTGAGAAGAATGCATAGCCCCTACTGTTAAGCACGGTGGAGGTTCAGTCATGATATCAGGTTGCTTTTCTGGGTCAAATGTGGGCAATCTCGTAAAAATCGAAGATATACCAAAAAAAAGAACAGTATAAGCGCATATTAAAGTAAAACGCAATCCCCTCTGGAATTAAAATTTCGGGTCAGAATTTTATCTTCCAACAAGATAATGACCCGAAACACACTTCTAAACCATGCCGGGAATATTTGCAGAAATTGGAGGACGAGGGAACCATAAAAGTTATTGCGTGGCCTCCCCAGAGTCTCAATTTAAATCCCATCGAATTGGTGTGGGAAGAACTTGACCGAGACATGAGAAAATCGGCCCCCACATCTACTGTTAATACGTGGAAGAACCTGCAAGAGGCATAGGGTAAAATAAAAAGAAAAAAAAAGATTAAAAATGAAGGAGGGCACATAGACGAGTCGAAAATTTAGATAGATATATTATACAACAATTTATTTTAGATGTAAAAGTATATATTTTTCATATACGTAAATAATAAAAAGTTATTAGTATTTCAATTTTGATTTTTGTTACAATTTGCGGGTTAAATGCGAGTGACCAAACACTTATGAGCGACAGTCTACATATTTAAAGAAGACATTTAGATATCGTCAACACAATACTTAATTGAAATCACCAGACCTAAGTTAATATAGTGTAGACTAATACGAAATACATTAGACGGTTGAATTTTCTAATTATTTAAATGCTTGCATTATTTTCTTTGTTTGTCTTGACGGGCAAACTTTGCCTACATTCTACAAAAATTAATCGATTTATAGAAAGTATTTATACATGTTAAGATAGATCAGTGTTAGATCGTAAAAACCACAGAAGTTCGACATCATTATCTTCCTGTTAATAAATCTAAAATCGCCTCTAATTGTGTAGGATGTGACTAAATCTATTAAAATTTACACAAAGGCCCTGTTTATAGTTTTGCTCGTAAAGTCGTCATTTATTCTATTTGCAGTAATTTGTTTTACATAAAACACACAGGCTTTGTATAAACATATATAAAATAAATACCGGATTCTCACCACAAAGTACTTACTTTGTGGTTAGAATTTAGTAGTTGATATCAATTCTTGAATTTAATTGCTATATAATTGTGTATTAAAGTTTGATAACATTTTGACATCGCATAACGTTAGTCATATGTAAGGAGTACACTTTTACTTCTACATTCATGCGACATTATTTTAGTTTATGCTAAGTATATGCCCTAAAAAACTGTGTGTGTGT